>LNAC01000017.1:6768260-6989445 GCA_002007465.1 Ailurus styani
GATCCCAGGACCCTGGGATCATGACCTGAGCCGAAAGCAGCGGCTTTAACCCACTGAGCCACCCAGGCGCCCTCTGTTGCATTTCTATGTATTTAATGGAGCAGCAGAAAGAGAACTTAAGAAAACGATCCCATCTACAATTGCACCCCAAATAATAAGATACCTAGGAATAAACCTAACCAAGGAGGTGAAGGACCCTGTATCTGGAAACTATAAAACACTGATGAAAGAAATTGAAGACAAGACAAAGGAATGGGACAAAGATATTCTATGCTCATGGCTTGGAAGAACAAATACTATTAAAAATGTCTATACTACCCAAAGCAATCTACATATCTAATGCAATCCCTATCAAAATACCAACAGCATTTTTCACAGAACTAGAACAATACTAAAATTTGTATGGAGCCACAAAAGACCCCTAACAGCCAAAGCCATCTTGAAAAAGAAAAGCAAACTGGAGGCATCAGAATTCCGGACTTCAAGCTATATTACAAAGCTATAGAAATTAAAGCAGTATGGGACTGGCACAAAAACAGACACATAGATCAATGGAACAGAGTAGAAAATGCAGAAATAAGCCCACAAGTATATGGTCAATGAATCTTCGACAAAGCAGCAAAGAATATGCAATGGGAAAAAGAACGTATCTTCAACAAATTGTGGTGGGAAATCCGGACAGCAACTTGCAAATGAATGAAACTGAACCACTTTCTTACACCATCCACAAAAACAAATTCAAAATGGATTAAAGACCTAAATGTGAGATCTGAAACCATAAAAATCTACAAGAGAAACTAGGCAGTAAGCTCTTTGACATTAGCCATAGCAAAATCTTTCTAGATAGGTCTCCTGAGACAAGGGAAACAAAAGCAAAAATGAACTTTTGGGACATCAAAATAAAAAGCTTCTAAAAGAAATAATCAACAAAAATAAAAGGCAGCCTACTGAGGGGCGTCTGGTTAGCTCAATTGGTTGAGCCTCCAGCTCTTGATACTAGCTCAGTCATGATCTTGGGATTGTGGGATCAGCCCCACATTAGGCTCCACTCCTATCAGGGAGTCTGCTTCTCTCCCACTCCCTTTCCCTCTGCCCCTCCTTCTGTCTCTGAATCTCTCTGAAAAATAAATAAATCTTAAAAAAAAAAGGGGGGGACCCCTGGGTGGCTCAGGTCATGATCTCAGGGTCCTGGGATCGAGCCCCACATCAGGCTCTCTGCTCAGCAGGGAGCCTGCTTTCCCCCCTCTCTCTCTGCCTGCCTCTCTGCCTACTTGTGATCTCTCCCTGTCAAATAAATAAATAAAATTTTTAAAAAAGGCAAAGTACTAAATTGGAGAAGATATTTGCAAATGACATACCTGATAAAGGGTTAGTATCCAAAATGTATGAACATCTTACACAACTCAACACCAAAAAACAAATAATCCAATTTGAAAATGGGCAGAAGACACAAACAGACATTTCTCCAAAGACAGAGATGACCAACAAACACAAGAAAAGACACCTGACATCACTCATCATCAGGGAAATGCAAATCAAAACTACAATGAGATACCACCTCACATGTGTCAGAATGGTTAAAAATCAACAACAGAATAAACAACAGGTATTGGTGAGGACATGGAGAAAAAGGAATCCTCTTGCACTGTTGGCTGGAAGGCAAACTGACACAGTCATTGTGGAAAACAGTATGGAGTTTCCTCAAAAAGTTAAAAATAGAACTACCCTATGATCCAGCAATCGCACTACTGGGTATTTACCCAAAAATACAAGAACACTAATTCAAAAGGATACATGCACCCCTATGTTTATAGCAACATTATTTATAATAGCTAAGATATGGAAGCAATGCAAATGTCCATCAACAGATGAATGAAGAAGATGTGGTGTGTGCATACACACACTAGATTATCATTCAGTCATAAAAAAAAGAATGAAATCTTGCCATTTTCAATGACATGGATGGACCTAGACAGTATTACGCTAGTGAAATAACTCAAAGACAAATGTATGATTTCACTTATATGTGGAATCTAAAAAAAAAAAATGAACAAAACAGAAATAGACTCATAAATACAGAGAACAAACTGGTAGTTGCCAATGAATGGGAAAGTGGGCAAAATAAAAGAGGATTCAGAAGTATAAAATTCCAGGGCACCTGGGTGGCTCAATTGGTTAAACATCTGCCTTTGGCTCAGGTCATGATCCCAGGGTCCTGGGATCGAGTTCAGCATGGTACTCCCTGTTTGGCGGGGAGCCTGCTTCTCTCCCTCTCTCTCTGTGTGCTTGTGCTCTTGCTCTCTCTCCTCATTCTCTCTCAAATAAACAAAATCCTTAAAAAAAAGAAGTATAAAATTCCAGTTATAAAATAAATAAGTCATAGTAATGTAAAGTATGGCAGAGGGAATACAGTCAATAATATTGTAATAGATTTGTATGGTGACAAATAGTAACTACACTTATCATGGTGAGCATTTTGTTATATATATGTAGATAGATACATAGATAGAATCACCATGCTGTACACCTGAAATTAATATAATATCGTATGTCAACTATACTTCAATTTTGAGATAAATAAAATACAAAAATGATCAGGCAAACATTAACAGAAAACTTATGTAGTTACATTAAGGCAAGAAAATAAATGTGAAGACAAAAGCCATCATTAAGAATAGGGCCATTAGGGGCACCTGGGTGGCTCAGTGGGTTAAGCCTCTGCCTTCAGCTCAGGTCATGATCTCAGGGCCCTGGGATCGAGTCCCACATCGGGCTCTCTGCTCAGCAGAGAGACTGCTTCCTCCTCTCTCTCTGACTGCCTCTCTGCCTACTTGTGATCTCTCTCTCTGTGTCAAATAAATAAATAAAATCTTTAAAAAAAAATAGGGCCATTACACAATCATAAAAAGTTAAATTAATCAGAAGACATAATAATTTAAAATATATATGCAAGTAATAAAATATCTACAAAAATAAAGCTAAAATTGAAACATTAAGTAGTGAAACTGCCATCACAGTGGGATATTTCAACACCTCTTTCAATTATTAACAGTTCAGGTTAACAAAAAGTCAGCAAAATATAGGTTTGAATACTGCAGTCAAGCTTGACCTAAGGTCATAACATTAAATTATCAACCAACAGGAGGAGAGTACACATTCTTCTCAAGCACATAGAACGTTTACAAAAATTGATCATGTACAAGACCACAGAGTCTCAGTAAATTTCAAAAAATAAGACTACAGTCTCTGAGCACATCACAATTAAAACATGATAATAGCAAGAAGACAAAACCTACAAGTCTGCTGATGGCTTGAGAGGAAGTGTAGAGCAGTGGTTAAAAGCAAGTATTCTGGGACATGGATTTAAATCCTGTTCTGCCTTATGAGGCACATGGTATCAGGCAAATTTCTTAACTCCATGTGCCTCGTCACACGCAGGATGAGGTTAATAATTATACCTTCTTGTGGTCTTCATTAATGTTGGTCAGCAGAAATTTTCAGTATTCCACCTTTCAGACACATAGTAAGATTGCACTTTCTGGCTTCCTTGTGGTTGGGTCGGTTCATAGGACTAGTTCTGGCCAATGAGTGAGTGAATTGTGATTGGAAATGATGTGCACTACTTCTCAGCTAGATCACTTAATCACTTGTTTGAGACCTTCCAGAGCCATCTTTTCCCTCTAGTATAACAACCGGAGTATTCAAGACAGAGATCAAGCTAACAGGGCAGATACTAAGGGATTAAAATTAACAGTTGTCCTATCTCTTCACTCACCCACGAAGTAATGAAGGTGCTGCAGTGTGAGGGAGAAGATCAACTGTTCACTTAGGCATGGACTTTGAGGCCTGGTTCACAGAATAATCCATCTGATAGACCTATCCCAGCTGATACAGAAATTGGATGATAAATGGAATGACACGGAACACCAAACATTTAAAATACATGGCATTGGATTAGGGGCTGGCAGCTAGGAGACGATGGACGGATGGCGATTCATGTTATGAAGAAGTGAAGCTTTCATTTCCTGATAACTTGGAAGGTAGACAATGTGCCAGTGAACTCGGGACCTTAAGAGAAGTTGAAAAAGAGTGTTCATAGCATCTATTGGCAGCTTTATTTCCATCTGATCAAGTGCTCCAAGAAACAGGTAGGTTCAGAAAAGAATTGGACAAGGGGGCGCCTGGGTGGCTCAGTTGTTAAGCGACTGCCTTCGGCTCAGGTCATGATCCCAGGGTGCTGGGATTGAGCCCCGCATGGTACTCCCTGCTCATCAGGAAGCCTGCTTCTCCCTCTCCTACTCCCCCTACTTGTGTTCCCTGTCTCACCATCTCTCCATCAAATAAATAAAATCTTTAAAAAAGAAAAGAAAAAAGAATTGGACAAGGAATTCAGCCAGGAAATAACTATAATGGACCATGAGATCTTAGCCAGGTAAGGAAGGTGGTGAGAACTTGGGGACAAGAAGCAGGGAGTTGAAGGAGTGGTAAAAAGATGGTGGATCAGAGTGTTGTGGGTCTTCACGGGTTTGAATGATGGCTAGATCTACCATTCCTAAAGCCAGTGAGGTGGACAAATAAGTGGGAAGGAAGAAGGTTTGGATGAGAGACTGTTAGAATCACAGGAGGAGATAAGAAAGACATGGGTTCTCCATAAGAAACAACTTGCGGTTTCTTCCTCAGCTCTTCTTGTCAGGCATTTCTGGAAGTCATCCTATGTGGTGGAGATGGAACACTCTGCCACACACAATGGCTACTGCATGTAGCCAGATTTTTTTTAACTATAAACAACAACTTTAATAAGATGCAAATTCCCTAACCAAATGAGGTGCAGAACAAGGGGAATAGGGAGGAAGGAGAGGCATTTATTCTCGCCTAAGCATAGGAGGGATGGAAGGATGGATGAAACAGGAGGCAGGGAGAACTGTCTATAGGACATGTCTGAGCTAAGTCTGAAAGCACAAGGAAGGAGTAAGTCAAACAGGTCATGTGGAGAAGAAAGTATACCATAGGAAGAAATAATCACTGGCAAGGCCCATGCTTCTAAAACGCAAGAGGATACAAGCAATTCAAATTTACTGAAACATAACATTCAGAGTGATGTGAAACAAGATGGAAGAAGTAATTGGTTGGCCTTTGAAGGGCTTTGAATTCCATGCTGTTTTAGTCCCTCAGGTGACAGAGACGGGGACGTTTATAGACAACGGGATCCTGTTTCTCGCAGTGCTGAGACTGGAAGTCTGAGATCAGGGTGCCAGTATGGTTGGGCGCTGGAGAAGGTCCTCTTCCAGCTCACAGAACCGCAGCTTCCTGCTACGTCCTCATGTGGCGGAAGGGGAAATCTTTTTAAGACAGGGCATCTCTTTCATAAGGCACTAAGCCCATTCGACAGGGCTCTGCCCTCGTGACCTAATGACTTCCCGAGTTGGTTCTGTGCCCCAGCTCCACCACGTGAAAATGGACCTGTTCTCCATCACCAGTTCTCCACCACCAGCTGCTGCCCTGTGATGCAATCCAACTCTGACACGCTGCACCTGGAGAGAGCCTCCCATCCCAAGGGCTCAGCCCCACAAGATTCCCCCCCTCCCAACTCCAGACGCCAACAACAAGCCCGGGTTGTTACCTGGGCTCCTGACTGGCTATGAATCAGAGGAGCCCCAGAATTGCCGGGGGATGTTCTCTTGGCTGGAGGCAGTTGGTGGAGAAGTGTCTAATGGACACAGAGCCATAGCACATGGGAAACTGAATGGCCACCAGGGAATGAAAACAGCAAGCAGGAGAAAAATAAAAGAAAAATGCGAAGGCAATATTTTGGGAAGAAATCTATACATGTTTTTGCTCAAGAGACAGAAAAGTCCATTCAAAAAACAACTTACATATTGAGAACTCTTAGAGTCTGGCCGAGGAGATACACGTGGCAGAATGTGGCTCCTGATTAAATATCCGTGTGTAGCCCCTCATGTCTAATCAGAGGTGATCACAAAGGCTCCACTCGGCAGACCTCGTGTGGGGGTAGGGAAAAGGTGCCTCCCCATGCCAGACTTGGGGCACAGCCTGCACCCTGCAGTCTCGGAAGGACTCAGCACCCCCGACAGGTAAATTCACATTTCTCCCCTGTCTCCTCCTCTTCCGAGGTCTCCTGCAGGCTTCTCTGCCAACTGTTGGGGGCAGCAGGGGAAAAGGAAGACAATTTTCGCCTCTCTGAGTCAGATCTAAAACTCCTCCACTCCTCGCCTTTCCCCTCATCCCCCTATCACCCTCTTCAGGGTCCATAAAACTGTCTTTTGTTCTAAGTGTTGGAAACAGCGAGATAAGCCTCACTCCCCCACCCCATTTAACTCCCAGCCCCCTGACCCTCAAACAGGGCCATTGCACGGGGGCAGTGAAACACGGGGAGTCACCACTTTCTCTAGTTTTAGCCTCTTGCTTATTCCATGGCAGTAATTAAGGACTTAACTCTGACGCCTGGCAGCTCAGCTGAACTCTGGACAAACCTGATCTGCATGTAGCTCTCAGGGGCCAAATGCACAGAAACATTAATAACTTCGTTTTCAGG
Organism: Ailurus styani; assembly: GCA_002007465.1. NCBI lineage: Eukaryota > Metazoa > Chordata > Mammalia > Carnivora > Ailuridae > Ailurus > Ailurus styani. Next base: position 6,774,814 of record LNAC01000017.1, read on the forward strand.
CATAGACTTCACCTCTCCTCCTCTTTGGAATCTTAGGGAGTACCTGGGTGGTCACAGAGGCCCCAAGTACCAGCAGGCACCAAAGAAAAGCTCAGCTATTGTTTTCCAGTTATTCAAAATGCTAAACTAAATCTGCCTTTCCCAATCAATGACAAGAATGGTACGGACTTGTAAATAGTGGGTATCAGCCCTGGGTGAACATTAGAATCACCTGCGGGATGGATGAAAAACACCAAAGCCACGTCTTTCCCTAGAGCATGTGATTTTCATTTCATTAACTTAAAGAAGCAACACAATCCTGCTCTCCCAGTTTCTTTTTCATTTTTTAAAGATTTATTTGAGAGAGAGTAGGAGGGGGAGGGGAAGAGGGAAAGAATCCTCAAGCAGACCCCTCCCTCCCGCCGAGCAAGGAGCCCCATGTGGGCTCCATCTCACGGCCCATGAGATCGAGACCAGAGCTGGAACCAAGAGTGGGACGCTCAACTGACTAAGCCACCCAGGTGCCCCTGTTCTCCCACTTTCTAACCAAACCACACTGGGTGACTCATATCACTTTCTGGAGTCTCAGTTTCTTTATCTGTGATGTGGGGGTGATAACACTTGCCTCCCAGAGGGTGGTTAAGTTAAGCAAGGTGTCTGGAAGCCTAGTAAATGTTACCTCAATCAGAATGTGAATCAAGAGCTTTCGAAAGAGGGATTTCCTGTGAACCCAAAGGTCTGGGAGACTACTTGGAAGAATTGGATTTGCCTCCTTAAGAAGGAATGTTGACGGGTGGGTGGAGAGGCAAAGGGGCCACTCTAAGAATCAACCAGTACACCCGCCCTGGACTTTACAGGACTTTGCTCTGGCTTTCCTTGGTCTGCACCTTGCCCCCCAGGGCAAGGAGTCCATAGAGAACAAGTGCCATCCCCCCCCCCAGAAGCCCATGTCCCCATCTTCTAGATCCTGGCAGGCACCAGAACCCAACCTGAGCAGCCTGGGTCTGCTTCTATTGTATTCTCCAGTCCAGTTCTCCTGAGAGAGGATCACACTTCCAGTTTGCCCCTTTAGCCCCATAGGGTGCCTTAAAGGAAGCTATTTATTAAAGGGAATGGGGACAGACCTTGGACTTGAAGGCTGGGATTCTACACTCACGTGCATGAGGACTTTCAGGGTGTAGGCAGACCAGGCATGGAAAGGGGAAGGGACAGGCTAGGGGCTTGCATGCATTCTCTTGCTTCAGACCACACAAATGTTAGAAGTAGTTCCAACACCACTATTCATTTTATAGCACTCCATTAAACTGAACATTCATATTTTGGTATCTTTCTGGTGTGTTTGTCCTCATTATTAAATTTAAAATATTTTAAAAAACCAGGGGCACCTGGGCGGCTCAATCGTTAAGCATCTGCCTGTGGCTTGGGTCATGATCCCAGGGTCCTAGGATTGAGCCCCACATCAGGCTCCCTGCTTAGTAGGGAGTCTGCTTCTCCCTCTCCTGCTCCCACTGCTTATACTCTCTCTGTATCAAATAAATAAAATCTCTTTAAAAATCCAAACAGTGCTTAGCTCCCAGCCTGAGACCTAAGTGCTTGAAAAATATGAGTGAGGCAGAACCCAAACATACTCACTGCAGCTCGGATGTGCATCTAGCTTCATAGCAGGATTGCAGCTAGGAAGGAGACTGCCAATTTAAAGAAGTTGGCTTCTTCCAGTTTAAACCAGTCCCTTTTGGATAAAGGTCCATTCTCTCGGGTCTTCTCCCTCCCTAGTCTTCCTCCCTGCATCCCAGGAGGCATCTGGGCAGGAGAGGCTGACAGACACTAGGGTGACGGTGAGAGTAGGTGAAATTGGTTCTGTGTGTTCTCCATCACACACCCCCCCCAGCTTCTGCTGACTTGCTCTGGCTCCTGATTCTTGAGTACCAGCCTCTCACCTTCCTGCACCTGCTGCAGAGGTGCCTACAGCTGGTTACGCACTGGTGCTTGGGCCAGGTTCCACTGTGGCTCTTGTTGGGCTGCTGATTCTCTGAAACTCAACAGCAACTTCCATCCACCTTTCAGCTTGAACATGAGGCCCCTCTGAAAGCCCTGCTAAATTCCCCCCAACTCCAAGGCAACCCCAGGCTTTTATGCTCATCCTTAATTCTCAGCTACCTTGTCATCTTATATTGACAACAGGAGGAAAGATGGGAGGGAGAAAGAGTACGCAGAGCTCAGTACAGGTATTTCACATTGTACATTGGTTTCCTCAGTCAGTTCTCACAAGCCAGTAAGACAGGTATTTTAGCTGAAATTTCCTGCCCCACCCTAGTGTTATGGGCCAAAGCACGTTCCCCCAAAGTCAAGTGTTGAAGCCCTAACTCTCAATATGACTATATTTGGAGATGGGGCCTTTAAGAGGTAATTAAGTTAAATGAGGTCATAAAGGTGAGGCCCTAATTTGATAGGCCTGGTGTCCTTATAAGAAGAGGAAGAAATACCATAGATAACTCTCCCTATCCCCTCTCCGCCCCACCCCCACCCCCAAACACACAGAGAAAAGGCCATTAAGGACACAGGGAGAAGGCAGCCATCAACAAGCAAAAGAGAGGCTTCACCAGAAACCAGTCCTGCTGGCAGTTTGACCTTGGACTTCCAGCCACCAGAACTGTGAGAAAATATGTATTGCTTAAGTAACCCAGATTGTGGTATTTTGTGATGATGGCCCAAGCGGTCTAAGACATCTAGAGATCATAATTTAATACCTTTAGGAACCCAAGCATTCTTGGCTCTGAGCATGTCAGTAGCCCAGTGTCACTGCTGCTTACTTCTGGGCCTCGCTGCCCACTGGAGTTACAGTCCCATACTTTTCCCTGCCTTTATTCTCTAAATCAGGTTCCAGCTTCCTTCCTTTGTTCCCTCAATCTTAGTCCCAAATTTCTCTTGGCACTTACCGTGTTGTTCCACTGGCCCAGGAACCCATCTACAACTCACAGATATTCTTTAGGAGGTTGTTTTTGTGTCATTTCTCCATTAATGTCCCCACTTCAAGCGGCTTCAGACATGGACTATAAATTGTCCCTGTGGGTATAGGTGGAGTGCTCATGCCAAGGAAAGAGGCTGAGCTTTCCCTGTAAGGAAGAACCAAGTGCTCCTTTTTGAGGCTGAGCTGACTCTGACAAGGATTGGATTCTGTCACATTCTGGAAGTTTCCTAGGAGTCCATCCCCAGCCTCAGGGATTCATCCCAGCATCAACTTAACAAGCCTAGGATTGAAGAGAGGGCTTTGCAAAGCAAAGGAGCCAGTATGGATCTCCATGGAAGGGCCACAGATTTTGGAATCGGTTTCCTATGGGTTTGATTTCTGGCTGTGAACCCTATTGGAGGGTCTTCAGCCAGTTATGTCATCTTTCTGAACTGCAGTTTTCTCATCTGTTAAATGGAAATAATGATCATTGTTTTGTAGGCTAATAATGAAGATTTCACATTCTTTTTGGAAATGACTGGTTTGGGTTTTTGTAGGCACTTGTTCCATTCACCCTATTCTTTCTGAGTCCATCTGGTCAACAAATCTGAATAGTAGTTTTCGTCCTGCCTTATAGCATTTATGTGGCATGTGGTGGACAATGAGGGGAGGAGTGGATAGATGGATGCCTTTTTAAAAATCTGATTTATCTTATTTTGTCCAGAAAATATTCTCTCAGAAAATGCAGACGAAGGGCAATCTCTGCCTCAGCATATCTTTAGGAAGGCAGAACCATTCTCCAAATAATGCATTAGTGAGGAATCATCCCAGACTCAGTATCAATGACCTTGGCAAGGGGAATTTTTTTTTTAATGTAGGAGTGAATGAATAAATAAAATGTCTTCTTAAAGGCCTGGTTTTGGAACATTCCCAGATGCCCTGGGATTGCTCACTCTCCTACTTACTTTGGGCTGGTTTAGAGAGCCAGAATTGAATGTAATGAGTCCAGCAACTCAGGGTCTGCAGGAAATGCCCTTCCGGAACAGATACTTTCTGAAGTCATTTTTCTGGTTGTTTCTCAGACACTTGGTGATACCATCTTGGGTATCTTTTGCCTTGCAGTGGGGACACTTTGCAAAGTAGACCCACATCCTACTCCCCTCCCCCACCTTATTTTGTTATTTTGAAATCTAAGAGCAGCACAGGAAGGTGGAAGAAAGAACACAATGAAACCACAGAACTCTGTTTTGTTTGTGTTCACATGTGGGGACTTGCAGTCTGTCCAGTGTGGGCCATGTAGGGGAGAGCTATGATCCCACTGGTATAGAGGAAATCGCTGTGGATTTAGAGCCCAAAGGATTGGGATTTAAATTCTATCTCCTAACTGGTTATGTAAACTTGAGCGAACTAGTTTACCTTCAAAAGCCCTGTTGCTTTGCAAGTAAAAGGGAAATGGTTAATAAAGCCATCCCAGCGGGTGTGATGAATAAATAAGTACTACGGGATGCAAAAGGGCTTAATTGAAGAAAGTACTAAATATATATTGTACCAGAACTCTGGCTTAGAGTCAGACCGATCAGGTGTGTTACACTATACTATGGTCCATCAATATCCAGGACCACTCCTTGGAGTCAGGCTTGGTCATGTGACTTACCCAACCGTAAACCCAAGTGCTCTCTCAGTTCCAAGGGGGGACTTTCCAGGCTCATTAGCAATTCCCCAGCTCTCTTACCCTGCTGCTGTGATGAGAAAGCATGTGTGAGGAGGAGCCCTGGGACATCAGGGCCCTAAGTGATTAGTAAGCACAACTCTCATGCTCTTTCTTGATGGGTTCCTATCACCAGCTGCTTTAACTCTTTAGGGATTTGAAGATATGGAGATTTCGGGATTGTTATTGCGGTACAACTGTCTGGCCTCACTGATACAGCTGGGTCCTGTTTCTTTATGACATTTAATAGACGAAACAACCCACGAAGAAAACACATACATAGTTATACTGAACACAGTACAGTCTTGGGGAAATCCCTTGCTGGGTGCTACTTGCTGCTGCTCTTGGGGAGGGGCCGGTAGACCCCAACGACCACAGCGTGGTCCCTCTCATAGGGCTCCAGGGTCAGTTGCTCTTGAGGCTTTAAGTTCTCCTGCTGCAACTTCCTCACCTCAGAAGCAAAAACCGCCTCAGCAGATGCAGTGGAGTCGATACAGTTGGCCTTGATGGAAATGAGAAAGTGGCCCCCGTTGCGCAGGAAGGTGTGGGCATTCAGAGCCACTATCCGGGACTGGTCAGGCTGGGCCACATCGGCAAAGATCACATCCACCATCCCTATGAGCATGCGGTACTTGAGCGGGTGCCGGGCATCTTCGAGAACCGGGATGATGTTGGTTCGCTTCTTGGCCACGTTCACCAGATCACGGCCAGCGCGGTGGGAGAATTCAACTGCGTAGACCAGGCCGTCCGGGCCGATGATGTCGGAGACATGAGAGACAGTGGTCCCTGAGGCAGCGCCCAGGTACAGCACTTTGGACTTGGGCTTGATGTGGATCTGGTCGACCCCGCCCAGGATGGCCGCTGCCAGCTTGGAGCGGAAGGGGTTCCATGTGCGGTACTCTTGTTTCACGCCGCCCTCGGTCACAGTGAGCCGCCGCTCGCCGTACACAGACTGGCCCGGCACCATATTCAGTGTTACCAGCGCGTCCTCCGCTCCACGGTAGATGAAGACGCCCTCATGCCTGTGTGGCTCCACCGACACAGCATTGGCGCACTTCCTGCGACGGTTTTTGTTTCTGCCCACACCGCCGCGCCGCTGCCCGCTGCCACCACGGTCCCGACTGTCCCCCCCTCCGCGCCCCCGGCCCCGGCCGCCGCCGCCGCCGAAGCCACGCGCCCGCGCCCCAGAACCGCTCTTGCCCCCAGGGCCGCCATCGCCGCCTCCTCCCTTGGCTCCTCCGCCCCGCCCCCCAGCCCAGCCGCCGCCCCAGCTACCACCCCCACGGCTCCCCGACCCACCCCCGCGCGAGCCTGAGGCGGACTTCATGGCGCGCCCTGGGCACCCGGGTGGGTGACTAGCGGTGACTGTAAGGTGTCGCGGATAACTGGCAGCGGTTGTCAGGGGTTACCAGTGGCTTGGAGCCGTTGTCAGGAGTCACAGGTGGTTCTGGATGGCGGTCCTGGCGTGGGACAATGGCGACAGCGGACGCTGCCGGCCTGGTGAGCCTCAGCAGGAGACTGGGGCAAGGTGCGCAGCGGGCGGGAACAGCTTTACCGCAGTGCCCGCATCCCTGGAGCCTCCCTTCGACGCGAAGACTAGCGTGATTACATCACAGCCGCTTCTGCGACCCTGCAGCCCCGGAAGCCCCACTTCTAACAAGCCAGCAGACGCAACCTGCTTCCTTTTAACTCTTCCCCTTCCTCACCTCCTGCTTTCTTAGGGACCCTTTGCACTTCTGGGGCGCAGAGAAGGAAGCATCTCCGCTGCAGATGAGCATGAAAGCAACGGCTTTAGTCCTTGCTGTGCCACTTGCTCGCTGGTCTAAGGAAGCTTACCTGACCCTCTCTGAAATTTTTGTTGTTTGAGCTGCATCCCATCTGTAAAACAGAACATACCTCAAAAGTTTGTTTTAAAGCGCTACATACACTTATCCCAGCTATAGCGCATGATAATTACTTTGTGTGTTTTTTTTTTAGTGTATTTCTTTTGGTCTTTTTATTGAGGTATAGTTTACACACAATAAAATGCATCAATGTTTGTTCTAAGTAAGTGCATTGCCTCTTAGAACTTTTGCCACTTATGCAAGAGTGGCTTTGGCACACTTATAGAACGTTAATGAGCAAATTGGTACACATATTCTGACAAAACATTTAACCAATATACCTATACTTTGACTTATTCTGCTTTGAAAATGTTATCCTAAAGGGATGATCCCAGCAATTATCATGATGGTAATTACTTTTGTTTTGTTTTTTAGATTTTATTTACTTATTTGTCAGAGAGAGAGAGAGAGAGAGAGAGTACAAGCAGGAGGAGCGGCAGAAGAGGGAGAAGCAGGCTCCCTGCTGAGCAAGGAGCTGGTTGTGGGACCCGATCCCAGGACCCTGGGAATGTGAACTGCGCTGAAGGCAGACGTTTAACTGACTTAGCCACCCAGGCGTCCCACCGATGATGGTAATTAGAATTGCTAGAGCAGGGGTGGTGATGGCGGTAGTAATAACGATCAATGTCAGAGAAGTGGCAGAGATGAGATGAAGAAGACCAACTAAATCAAGGGAAATATTTAGAAGACAGAAGTCACAGGGTTTTCTGATAGACTGTATGTAGGAAGTCAGGAAGAGGAAAATTCCAAGTCAGAGACTGCCAAAGTATAGTGCTTCCCCTTCAAAAAAGATTTTTTTTTTACTTGTTTGAGTGAGTGCAAGAGAGTGAACAAGCAGGGTGAGGGGAGAGTAGAGAAGGGCAGAGAGAAAGGGAGAAACAGACTCCCTGCTGGGCAGGGAGCTTGACGCAGGGCTGTATTCCAGGACACCAGGATCATGACCTGAGCCGAAGGTAGACGCTCAACAAACTGAGCCACCCAGGCACCCTTGTGCCTCCCCTTTTTGGTTAATAGTCTACAAGCTGCAGCCCTGGTTGTTCTCATCAACTGTGCTAAGTCCCAGAATTTGTTCTGGGAATATGCAACAGCAAGAAATTGTTGATTGTTCAGTGTTAATGGGGATTCACGGGTTCGAGTCCTAAATCCTGTAAAACACCTCAGCAGGAGCCAAAATCCTGTGTTTACTCCTCAATTCAAATCTGTTTCAAAAACCCTGCTCTTTCCATCTGCAGCATCTTTTTGAGCATTAAAAACAAAGACAGACAAAACACACTGGGCAGCACAAAAGGACAGAAAAACAGTTATCACGTGGAGGCTTGAGCATTCAGTCAGCACCTTGGACAGCGACACCAACGGGGACATTTTAGCTACTGTGACTGGCTTGGGAGTTGCTCAAGAGTAGGGGAAGGTGATGTATGTAGGTGGTATAAGCAACCTCCAGACCTCCCTATTAGTGGAACAAAGTGCCTGCTCCAGAGAAAGACAAAACATACCTGAAGATGAGGGCAAATGTCAGGCAGGGTGTACTGAATACACACATGCCAAGGCTTTTATTTCCTTCTGGACCAGAACTCTTCCTGTTTCAAATTCACGGACAGCAATACCAGGTCTGGTTTTCTCAGAGGGCCAAAATACCTCCTTAATAGGGGCCATAAGCTTATGTGTTGAGAGGTAGACAAGCAGTTAAAGAGTGCAACGTACCGTTCCTGAGGTGGATGATTGCTATAAAACATTCTCCTTAGAGGTGTCTGCTCTCATTACAAACTGAGGACTGTTCTCCAAACTGATGAACTACACTTGGTGCCTTGGTTTGAATTTCCCCCAAATAAGACCCTGTAATGGTTGATTTTATGGATCAACTTGACTGGACCATGGAGTGCCTGGATGTTTGATCAAAATCATCCTAGTGTTGCTGTGAGGGTGTTTTGGGATGAAATTAACATTTAAATGAGTAAACTACATAAAGAAGTCTACCCCCCCCATAAAGTGGGTGGGCCTTATTCAACCCATTCAAAGCCTAAGTAGAACAAAAGGCTGACCTTTCCCAGAGTAAGAGAGAATTCTCCTGCTTGACAGCCTTTGAACTGGCACATTGACTTCCTGGTTCTGTAGTAGCCTGTCTGCCTTCAGACTTAAACCACAACATTGGCTCTGCAGAGTTTGAACTCATCAGTCTATAATTGTGTGAACAATTTCCTTGTCATCTCTCTCTATATATATATAGATGTAGATCTAGATAAGATATAGATCAGTCTATTTATCCTGTTGGTTCTATTTAACTGAAGGATAGACTCTGAGACAAGAACATGGGTCCAGGTGGTTTTTTGGTCCAGGAAGCACATACAGGGGTTGGGGAAATGAGACAGGAAAGTAGAAAGGCTAAGATAAGGTACATTAATTAGAAGATTACCACAGTGGGAGATGAAGGCTCAAAGGTCCTGAGCACCTTCTGTGAAACTATGTGGAGGGCATTCAAGAATTGTTCTACCACAGGCTGGGAGGCTAGGGCATTAATTTACCGTTCTCACTTTCCCTATTGTTGGGAGTTGTTTCTGCGGCATTAACTCTCCTGCCCTTTTAGTTGCTCCTGTGTGTGGCTCAGCAAACTCTTCTGATGCTGCAGAAAACCATCAGACAGAGAGGCAGGCACTGGGGGTGGGGAGATGTTGTCATGGTGGAAACTGTTTATCACAGCTGCAGATGAACTCAGAGCTGGGCCTAGGGGATATTGGGTAAGGCACCAACAGTTCACTTGGCTACACCATCTCATATACAACCAGAACTTTGTAACTTAGAAAACTGTGTATGAGCTCATAAAGCTTATTACATCGGGAAAGAAAGTCATACTATAAATACACTAATGTTACCTGTAATACAGGTATTCAGCCTAGCAGTACAAAACTCTCCTCAGTATTTTTCTTTTTAAAAAAAGGTTTATTTATTTATTTGAGAGAGTGTGTGAGTGCATGAGTTGGGGGGGGAGGGGCAGACTGAGAGAACTCAATGTGGGACTCAATCCCAGGACCCCAGGATCATGACCTGAGCTGAAGGCAGACACATAACTGACTGAGCCATCCAGGCACACTCTCCTCAGTATTTTTTACTCTAGTAGACAGTATCATGGAGGTCTGCAATTGTATTTGAATAGTTTATTCCTTTGTTGTTTTTATTCAGGGTATTAAAGCACAATCCTCCACAATGAACCCTCTCCATTATGCCTCCAGACCACTGAAGAGGATCCATATTCAACACCAAGAGATCCATTCAACTTTTACCTAGTTAGTTTAGATAATTCTGTACAACATTCCAGATATAAGCCTTTGAGGACACAGCTACTGACACATTCCAACCTTTGTCTTATCACTTTCTATTATGCTATTATTAACATTCCTTTGCCACAATACAAGCAAGCATCTCTCAGGCCCCTGTTCCTAGCTTGTTTTACATGGACTGAGGTGGCTTTTCCAGTGCACTTGCTGTTCATTTCAGAACTGATGTATTCGGGCGCCTGGGTGGCTCAGTGGGTTAAAGCCTCTGCTTTCGGCTCAGGTCATGATCTCAGGGTCCTGGGATCGAGGCCCGCATCAGGCTCCCTGCTCAGCGGGGAGCCTGCTTCCCCCCCAACCCCCGCCTGCCTCTCTGCCTCCTGTGATCTCTCTCCCTCTGTCAAATAAATAAATAAAAATCTTTAAAAAAAAAGAGAACTGATGTATTCAAGAATGTCATGCATTTCCTTGCGATTTATTACATGGAATCTCCTGGGAGGGGTGGCTAGTGATTTCAAACTCTAAATCTAATGAGCAACATCTTCATGAATTTAGAGTCGTTCTTTGGGAGTAATTTTTGTCAACTGGTGATGGCAGTGGGCTACCTTACTGGTGGTACCATATCCCAGGTTTTGGTGGCCCACTCTGTTCACCAGATTTCATAGTGGGGCTTGAGGCAGCTTCTATTACACTGTAGCAGTAACAATTTCTCCAGATCTCTTCTCCCATCCCACCCCATCTCCATCAGTTTCATTATGTTACTGCTGTCATTTCCAACAATCTGCTAAGGGTTCCAGAACTACCCTACCTTTTGTATGCAAGCCTTGGCAGCTTTCTTAGGCCTCTGTCCCACTGTTGGTGACAGTCTTAGAACTGCTAAAAACTAAGTTTTCAAATTTTCCTTTTCACCAGAGGCATCCTTACCCAGAACAGGGTTTGATGACTCTCAGAGAACTTTTCTGTCTCTGGCTTTGATTCCTACTTGGCAAAGCCATTTTTTTTTAATAGCCTGTCTGTTGAGATGCTATAACCTGGGAGCACCCATCAGCCAGCAAGACCTGTGCTTGGCCCCAGAACGCTACCAAGCAAGGACTCATGCTACATACTGGCATCTTAAGGTGTCAAAAAACTCTTCCACTAGAATTTTCACTTGGAGCCATTGATAACATTGAAATCTGTCTCATTCTCAAAGGTTCATGAGCAGTGGGTTCTACCTACTCAAGATGCTTCCTAAATTGATAATCTGTCACTATTTTTTTAAAAATTATTTATTTATTTATTTGACAGAGAGAGAAAGAGAGAGAGAGCACAAGCAGAGTGGGAGGGAGAAGAAGGCTCCCTGCTGAGCGGGGAGCCCGATGTGGGGCTCAATCCCAGGACCCTGGGATCATGACCTGAGCCAAAGGCAGACACTTAACTAACTGAGCCACCCAGGAGCCCTAGGTAATTTGTCATTGTGATCCAGACATTTCTCTCTGACAGTCAATAAGAACAACTGTCGCCACTTTAAACTTTTGTTTAGTTAACTTAGTATTCTATAAGATATGTCCTATAGTAATGTTCATACTTAGATCTGTGATGGGGCCTTAATAGTTAACATGGAGTACACCAGTCCTACTTAAAGACTTAAAAAGGTACATGAGCAGCTTTGTTCTATTTCTCTCATTCACCATTCTAGAAAATTGCCTAGCAAATGACTAACTACAATTTAGGTAAAACAAGCTGGAAGACTGTATAACCTTATTCCCAGTCTCATTAGTATTTAAACAGTCATGCATGAAGTGGCTTCCCCAACCTGGTTTCTAAAAACCATGGTCCACTTCCAAAGGTGACTCTAGGGATTTGCATCTCCATCCCAAGTGGCAGCCATAGCTGTATTTGATCCAGATGGGCTGGGTTATGATGCAGCAACGTGACCCCCAAATCTCAACGGATTAATATAACTATTTTTATTTCTTGTTTACTTTTTTAAAAAGATTTTATTTATTTATTTGAGAGGGACAGATACAGAGATAGTGACAGAGATAGCGAGAGAGAGGGAGGGGGAGAGAGAGAGAGAGGGGGGGGGAGCGCGCGAGCAGGCTCCTGCTGGCAGGGAGTCTGACTTGGGACTGGATCTCAGGACCCTAGGATTATGACTTGAGCTGGAGGCAGATGCTTAACTGACTGAGCCACCCAGGTGCCCCTCTTGCTTACCTTTCAAGTCCATTGAAGATTGGTTGGAGGTTTGCTCCACATAGTCACTGAAGGGCTCAGGTAACAATGTCTTGTGGCTGTAACGTGAGAAACAAGAGGGGTTACATTGTCACCACTGGGGAAAAGAGTGCATGGAGAACTCACATTCCCTTTCATATGGTTTGGCCCAGGGTTTGATGTAGTCATTCCTACTCACAACCCATTGGCTGGAACTAATTATATGCCCTAACTGGAAGGCAGCTGGGAAACGTGAGTGAGATAAATCAGTGATCAGTAAATGTTTTTGCCATAAGTATTTATTGCATAATGCCAGGCTGACACACCTTGATCCATGTACCCAACACAAACATCACAAATGAAATTTACTGTCCAATATGCATATATTTAAATTTACTAATCAAGGCAAAATATAATACTTTTTTACTAACATATGACTAAAACCCAGAGTCATAATCAAATCCCAACCACGTATTTAATATAGCTTGTTAAATGAAGTAGAAAAAAAATGTCTCTCCTTTCCTGGTATCTGTGCCTTAGAGAATAGCTCAAGTTCCTTAATTGGGATTCCATTAATATTTGGCTATTCCCTTGCTGGGTGTGGCACTTTATGGTTAGGGTGGCTCAGACTCTCCCTCTATTGCCCTCTGCAAAATTAGTGACTGGGACTCAGTTAATGCTTAGAAAGCTTCAACTGGTGTATTAGTCGGGGTTCTCCAGAGAAACAAAAATTTATTTTCTCACAGCTCTGGAAGCTGGAAGTCCACGCTTAGAATGCCAGCATGGTTGGTTTCTGGTGTCATGTCATGGTTTCTGGTGAAGGCTCTCTCTTTCTGGTCTGTAGAAGGTTGCCTTCTCACTGTGCCCTCATCTGATGGAGAGAAAGAGAGAGAGAGAGAGTAGGCTCTCTGGTGTTTCTTCCTCAACTGACCAGTTAACCTTATTTACTTCCTTATTCCAAACACACACTTTGAGAGTTAGGGCTTCAACATATAAATTTTGGAGAGACACAATTCAGTCTATAAATAACAAGCTATTTTCCCAAAGATCTTCTTTCTAGAAGAAATCTTAGAAATCATCAGTAATTCCTCTTTTTTATAGAATAGGAAATTGAGATTCAGAAGTTAGCTGGCTTGTCCATAATACAAATCCTATAATCTACAAATCCTTACAAACAAGTTACCTAAAATCTCCACAAAAAAATATGGTCAGTCTAATTGGGCTTTCATCAGTTTATTACATTTTACCTTTTACAAGCATTGTCTATTCTTATGTCATGAAACCAATGGCCAATTGGAAATGCAAAGCACCAAACAACAAAAAATATCAAAATTTTTTACCTCAAGCGACCCCATGTACTTTCTCTAACTTCAATAAAACTTCTATAACCTAACTGAATGTTATTTAACTAATTTCCTAAGATAGTTAATGCTGGCCACTTGAGTTGATAGTGCTAAGAAGAAAAGTCAAAGACTGACAGGAAAAAATAACAAAAAAAACCCATAAAATTACACTGTGCCCTTTAAATTTTCTTTAAGAATTCATCGTTCAATGGAGAAAAAAAATCAAGGCTGCCAGATGACTCATCATTTACCCCAATATGTTAAGAATAACTTCTCTATGACCCCATTTGTACCATTAGTTTGTTCTGCTTTCTAAGAATTTGATAACCAGTAGGGAAAGCACAAATATAGTCATAAAAATTAAAACAACACATTTATGAGTGCCTGGGTGGCTCAGTTGTTTAGCGTCTGCCTTTGGCTCAGGTCATGATCTCAGGATCCTGAGACAGAGCCCCACATCAGGCTCCTTGCACAGCGAGGAGCCTGCTTCTCCCTCTCCCTCTGCCTGCCTCTCTGCCTACTTGTGATCTCTCTCTCTCTCTCTCTGTCAAAGAAATAAATAAAAATCTTTTAAAAAAAGATTTTATCTATTTGAGAGAGAAAGAGAGAGAGAGGAGCACAGAGGGAGAATGAGAGGGAGAAGCAGATTCCCCACTGAGCAGGGAGCCTGATGTGGGGCTCAGTCCCAGGATCCTGAGATCATGATGTAAGCCAAAGGCAGACACTTAAGTGACTGAGCCACCCAGATGTCCCTCAACAGACTCGTGTTTTAACCATTAAAATTTTTAAAAAAAATTTTACTTATTCATTTGTCAGAGAGAGCACAAACGGGGAGCAGCAGGTATGAGTGCAAAGGTAGGCCTGAAATCTGCATAGACTAGAAGGAAAAGGAAGGAATCTGAAAAGTAGTAGAGGAAAAAGAGGAGAGAAAGAGAAAGTGGAGAAGGAGGAACATACACTTCAAGGCAAATGGACATGGGTCCCAGTCCTGGCTCATTGAATTGTTAGCTGTGTCTTCAGTGGAATTAATCAGGTTGTTATAAGGATTATAGAGTCTTATGATAAATGCTCGAATGAGTGGTTCTTACCAAAGCTATTAAGGCAGAGCAGGTACAGAGGGGTTTATGATGTTGGCAGAGTTCCTTTGCTGCTAGATATTGGCACATCTTTAACTATGCTTGAAATCTCCTAAGCAAATAGGTATTTACTAAGCAAAATCATAAGAAGAAAAAATTTCTTCCTTTCCTATCCAATCCCTACTCTTCTTTCAGTCTCCTCAATTGGTGCTTCAGGCTTCTTATGATTTTTCATTCAGTCATGCAAACCCAGTGACAGGAAACTGAACATCAGCCTAAAGGAATTGAAAGGATCATTTTTCCTAGAGAAAGGGGAAGACTCTTGACAAGGATAAAAGACTTAATTTGACCAAGTCTCACTGATTCAGCCCTGATCGTAGAGTTCCTCAGAGAAGAAATTCTTTGTGTTGCTAATTTGTCAAGCATCGTACATTATTTCTCTAAATGCTTTTTTAAAAGTGTATTTAGTTTTAATAATCTCTGCACCCAACATAGGGCTCATACCCAGGACCCTGAGATCAAGAATCGCACACCCTTCTGACTGAACCAGCCAGGCACCCCTATACATTATTTTTCTGACATCAATTTCTTTTTTTTTTTAATTTTTATTTATTCATTTGACACACAGAGAGAGATTACAAGTAGGCAGAGAGGCAGGCAGAGAGAGAGGAGAGAGGAGGAAGCAGGCTCCCTGCTGAGCAGAGAGCCCGATGTGGGCCTCGATCCCAGGACCCTGGGATCATGACCTGAGCCGAAGGCAGCGGCTTTAACCCACTGAGCCACCCAGGCGCCCCTGACATCAATTTCTAAAACATTCCTAAGGGAAGAAAAGTTCTGTGTTCCCGGTACTGAGCTAACTGTTTCATCTCCTAGAATCCTCAGAGGAACCTTGGGGAGTAGGTATTATTACCTTCTGTCCATTGGACAGATGGGGAAGCTAATAGTTGAAGAGAAGAAATAACTTTCCTAAGCCAAGATACATAACTTGTAAGTGGTAACTAACATTTGGTGAGTGTCCGCCCAGAGCTATCTCAATTACTATTACTGGCAGTAGTGGTAGTAGCAGCATGGCAGTGATTATCATTGTTGAACATTGTGTATATATTAACTATACATATATAACTGTTAGGTATTATATATAATCCTGTCTAGTTGGAAAGGGTAAATAAGAATACACACACACACACACACATCCTCATTTATCTTTCTCAACTAGACACACAAAGAAATTAATAACGTGTCCAGAGCCACACAGCTAATAACTAGTAGAACCAGGACTTAAAACCTTATCCAATCAACCTTACACATTCCACCCTTAACTCCAATGCTACCTGGCCACATCCCCACTGTATTAGTCTACTTGAACTGCCATAACAAAATACTACAGACTGGGTGGCTTAAAAACCAGAAATTTCTTCTCTCATCATTCTCGAGACTGAAAAGTCTGAGATTGAGATGCCAGAGGGTTGGTTTCTGGTGAGAACTCTATCCTTGGCTTATAGGTGGCTGCCTTCTTACTGTGTCTTCATAAGGTCTTTCTTCTGTGGATGTGCAAGGGGAGAAGAGAGAGAGATACTTCTGGTGTCTCTTCCTCTACTTATAAGGACACCAGTCCTCAAAGTAGGACCCTATCCATATGACCTCATTTATTCTTCATTACCTCCTTAAAGGTCCCATCTCCAAGTACAATCAAATTGAGGGTTAGGTTTCAACATATGAATGGGTGGGGGGAGGAGGGAACACAATTCAGTCTATAAACTCACCATCCTCAGAGTTGGTAGGCAAGATTAAGGTAAGGAGAGATTAAGTAACCGAACAACAGGGAAATAAGTGTTTGAACTGTGTAAAAATCCAGCCCGTATCCTGTGAATTTCTTCAGAGCAAGGACATGCCTTTCTCTTGCATTTTAAACAGAGTTAGGGTACAATTTTAGGCTGGTTAATTTTTCCAGTACTAACCTTGCATTACCAAACCTGTCAAATTCAATGTCCAGTATTGATGAGGATACAAGGACATAGAGTTCTCGTGCACTGTTGCTGAGACTGTGACATGGTACACTCTCTCTGGAAGTCATTTGGTAATGTGTGCTGAATCCTGTAATATGAGTGTAGCCTTTAACTCAACAATTCCACTTCTTTGCTATTTATTAGAAGGTGAGGGACACCTGGGTGGCTCAGTTATTTAAGCAGCTGCTTTCGGCTCGGGTCATGATCCCAGGGTCCTGGGATCAAGTGTTGAATGGGGCTCCTTGCTCGGTGGGGAGCCTGCTTCTCCTTCTGCCTCTGCCTGCTTGTGCTCTCTCTCTCTCTCTCTCTCTCTCTCTCTCTCTCTCTGACAAATAAATAAATAAAACCTTTCAAAAAAAAAAGATGATGATCATGGATATGTGCAAAAATTTAGCTCCAAGAATCTTCACTGCAGTGTTACCTGAAAAACATAAGAAGTAAGCTCTGTGCTCAACAATAAATGACTAACATAAATTGTAGCATATCCATAAAATGGAACAGAATTCAACTAATATTGATGTTTTGGAAGAATATAGAAACCCATGGAATAATGCCCATGACATATTAACTAAAAAAAAGACTGGTTAAAATAGGACTGGGGCACCTGGGTGGCTCAGTGGGTTAAAGCCTCTGCTTTCGGCTCAGGTCATGATCTCAGCGTCCTGGGATCGAAGCCCGCATCGGGCTCTCTGCTCAGCAGGGAGCCTGCTTCTTCCTCTCCCTGTCTCTCTGCCTGCCTCTCTGCCTACTTGTAATCTCTCTCTCTCTGTGTTAAATAAATAAATAAAATCTTTAAAAAAAATAAAATAAAATAGGACTCTATTCCATTATAAATGTAAACTCACACTTATGTGTGTACACAAAAAAGAACAAATGTAATAGGATTATTGATAACTTATGTTCTTTTCTGGTTCATCTATAGTTTCTATGTATTTTTTTTTAAAGATTTTATTTATTTATTTGACACAGAGAGGGAGAGAGATCACAAGTAGGCAGAGAGGCAGACAGAGGGAGGAGGAAGCAGGCTCCCTGCTGAGCAGGGAGCCCGATGTGGGGCTCAATCTCAGGACCCTGAGATCATGACCTGAGCTGAAGGCAGAGGCTATAACCCACTGAGCCACCCAGGTGCCCTCATCCATAGTTTCTAAAATTAGTTTTCTGGGGCGCCTGGGTGGCTCAGTGGGTTAAAGCCTCTGCTTTCGGCTCAGGTCATGATCTCAGGGTCCTGGGATCGAGGCCCGCATCCGGCTCTCTGCTCAGCAGGGAGCCTGCTTCCCCCTCTCTCTCTGCCTGTCTCTCTGCCTCCTTGTGATCTCTCTCCCTCTGTGAAATAAATAAATAAAATCTTTAAAAAAAAAAAATAAAAAAAAAATAAAATTAGTTTTGTTGCAAGGGAAAAAACATTATTTTTTATTTAAGATTTTATATATTTATTTCAGAGAGAGAGAGAGTGAGAGCACAGTGTAGAGAGGGTCAGAGAGAGAAGCAGACTCCCTGCTGGGCAGGGAGCCCAATATGGAACTTGATTCCAGGACACTGGGATCATGACCTGAGCTGAAGGCAGACGCTTAACCGACTGAGCTACCCAGGTGCCCAAAACATTATTTTTTAAATGTGGGGCTTGAACTCACAATCCTGAGATCAAGAGCTGAGATGAAGAGTTGGATGCTTAATCAACTGAGCCACCCAGGCACCCCACAAATGTTGTTTAAAAGAATAACTATAAAATTACATCTGAATTGAATTTTGATTAAAACTATTTGAGTATCCATAGAAACAAAGAAAATGTAAGAAGGAAAATCACAAAAATTTTACACTCCAGCTTCAGAAAAATAGGTTGCATTTTTCTGTAATACACTGTCTAAAGGAGTGGTCTAGACAGGAAATACATAAGGTTCAACTAGGATACAATTCTCAGACCCTGCTTTCCTAACCATAAGCCAATATTAATTTTGAAAAAAAAAATAACACCACTTTTTAAAATTAGGAGTTTCTTGAATAGTTGACTCAAACTCTCTATTGAATTTGCCCTTGATATTTTGTAAATTCTTTATACAAATCAAAGCAAGGAAAGTATGCTGGTCTAGAAGCTCAAGAAGGTCAAAGTTAGCAGAGAGCCCTTACACAAACCCCACACACTTTTATTTAAATAGACTGTTTTTTTAAGAGAAGTTTTAGGTTCACAGCGAATTTGAGTACAAAATACAGAATTCCCATATATCTCCAACCCTACACATGCACAGGCATCCTCACTATCAACATCCTGTGCCAGAGTGGTACATTGTCCCTATCAGTGAACCTACATTGATACATCATTATCAACCAAAGTCCATAGTTTATACTGGGGTTTACTCTTGGTGTTATACATTCTGTAAGTTTTGTCAGACACAATTTATTTCCCTTAACTAATTTTATTAAAATTAGTTTCATAATTACATCTAGTGCTTACTGGGGAAGGTGAAACAGTGTTGAAAGAGCCAACTGGGATTGAGGGAAGATTGCATCACAGTCACCATTCCTTCTTACCTAAGGAAGGTGGCAAAGGGTGATGATCCTAACAAAGCAGGGGTTTTCCAGAGGGTGGTCTAAGACAGGCTCTACTCCCTCTACACCCAGTCTGCAAAAGATACGTGGGATTTCTGGACTCCTCCTGTGTCAGGCACCAACAGAGGAGACCCAGCCTTGCATTCTTTGTGACATAGTACTATCTCAGCCCACTAAGGTCCCTACTATACATCCAAGCTCTATGTTCGGTTAAGAATTACCTGAGGACGGAGCCTGTCCTTCCCTTTTCCTTACAGAATACAGGGAGCAATCCTGGATGGCCTTTGTTATGTCCAAAACTTCCTTTCCTTGTCAAACTAGAAACAACTCAAAATTTCTGACAATTATGGAAATATTTGTCTCTGGTTACCGTTTGCCACCTACCAGGTTAACGGTGTAGACTTTGTCATTTATATATATATATATATATATATATATATATATATATATATATATATGTTCAAGCCTCTAGTCTCCAAGGATGCAACATCCTCTTGCTCTGCCCCACGTCATACCACCATGCTGGGGGCTTTTTACTTCTTTCTAAAGTGAAGAATTCTTGTTCTGATCTATTTTAAAGAAAGTGGGTTGGGAGGAAGTCCTTCAGCCACACCCTAGACCTCATAATTGGAGACTTAGACCTTTTCAAGTAATTCAATTCACTATTTTAATATATTTATTCATATCTAATCTGGTTCTTGAAAGCATTTACAGAAATTTGAAAACATTCCTTATAAGGGCAACAAGCAAATCTGAATATTTTCAATATAATTGAGGTTTCCCACTCTGGGGCTTTCTGGTACAGTTTACTTATGGCGTGCTGCCCTTATTTCAGCTGGGAGCTCCTTAATGTCTGAGATAGTGTTTTCCTGGGGCCCAGCAGGGAACCTGGTATGGGTGGGGTATGTGCCCTGTTGATGTTTGTTTGCCATGCCTGAGTAGAATCATCCAAAGTAGTTAAGTGAGGCAAAATCACTTCCCTTAGACTGCTTTTCACTAAGGAGGGGATTACAATTAACAAGTCCATCTGGAGCTCTGGGATCTAGTGAAGAAGAGCAGATGCCACTGCACCCATTTCAGAAATAAGAAAACCAAGGGTTTGTGAGCTTGGGCCTTTTGTTCAAGGTACACAGTAGAGCTGAAAATAGACCAGTTTCTTGACTCCTGGTCTCTGCTCTGGCCTCTAAAGTGTGTTATCCTGCCTCAGAAACGGACACATCCTTCCCAGGCTCAGCGGGATTATGAACTGTCAGGGAACAAGCTTGGAAGTTTTGTGGGACTCTGAGTAAAGGCTTCTTGCCCATAGAGCACATGAATAGGCAAGATTAGGTGTGGTAGGCTGGAAAATGTCCCTAAAAGATATCAAGTCCTAATTCCTGGATCCTGTAATTCTACCATGTATGGAAAAGGGTCTCTGCACATACAATTAAGGATCTTGAGGTGAGGAGATTGTCCTGAATTATCCGGGTAGGCTCTAAAGGCAGTCACATGTTACTCCATAAGAGAAAGGCAATGAGAGCTTTCGCCAACAGAAGGAAAGGTGATGTGACAGAGGCAGAGACTGGAATGATATAGCCACAAGTTAAGAAAGCTGGAAGCCACCAGAAGCTGCAAGAGGCAAAGAATGAATTTCCCCCAGAGCTTCTGGAGGAACTATGGCCCTGATGATACCTTGATTTTGTCCCAGTGATACTGATTTTGGACTTCTGGCCTCCATAATTATGAAAGAATAAATTTCTATGATTTCAAGGTACCCAGTTAGTGGTAATTTATTACAACAGTGGTTGGAAAGTAACACATTAGGATGTGGGGGCCTAACCACCATAAAAGGAATGTTTGCTCCATAGGGCAGAAACCTTGAGCTGGTGACCCAGCAGCACTACCAATTCCCTTTTTATAAGCACTGCGTGTGCATACACACATATATGTGTGCATGTGTGTGTAGGAATTTTAGGCAGCAAAGGTGCATGTGTGTGTATTTTAGGGTGTGAATTTTAGGGCCGAAGATAATATAGTCCAGAGCGACATAACAAAATGACAGAAGATCATGTCGCCAGCAAGACACAGTCCTCCTTACTCATGGATTCGTATTTGTGAATCTCTCATTTTGGTAACATTTATTTGTAACCCCAGAATTGATATTTGAAGAGTGAAGAGCTTTTGCAATCATTCATGGATATTCACAGAGCAGTGAGAAATTTGAGTGATCCAATGAACACATTCCCAGCTGAATTACAAGGCAATGTTCTGCCTTCTTGTTTCAGCTCTTAAACAGTTGTCCTTTTTATGGCCTATTTAGTGTCGCATTTTCACATTTTTTACTTTTTGTTGGTAATTTCACTGTTTAAAATGGTCCACAGGCATAGTGCTGAGGCGTTTCTCAATGCAAGAAAGTTGTGATGTGTCTTACAGAGAAAACGTGTATTACCTAAGCTTTGTTCACACATGAGTTATAGTGCATTTGGCTGTTAAGTTTAATGTTAACGAATAAACTACATTAAATAATGTCTTCAAACAGAAACACACATAAAACAAAGTTACATACTGATCAGTTAATGAAAATGTGACAAGAGGCTCTAGCAAATCTAATCCTGTTATTTTCCCAAGGAGTAATGGTTAAGTATTTACTAACTAAGTGTTCACAACAACTTTATAAAACGTAACTACCACAAGTAACAAGAAATGACTTCATAAAAATTCTAAGTTGTTATACATCAAATAATATAACACTAAGATACACAAGGGCAAAGTATAACCAAATTAAAAGGAGAAATAGACAAATCTAAAAGCATAGTGGGAAAATTTAACAAACTTCTTTCAGCAACTGATAGAATATCAGATAAAAAACAATCAGAACATAAAAGATTTTTAAACGGGACAAAAATCACATAACACAGAATTCTTCAATTTAACCAATTAAAAGCATGCAATTTATTGATTTTTAATATATTCATAATATTATACAACCATCACCACTACCTCATTCCAGAACATTATCATCTTAAAAAGAAACTCCATGTTCATTAAACAGCCATTTCCAATCCCTCCTTACTTTTAGCCCCTGCAGCTACTAATTCATTGTCTGTCTCTATGGATTTATCTATTCTAGACATTTCATATAAATGGAATCATAAAATTTGTCTGGCTTCCTTCACATAGTGTGTTTTCAAGGTTTATCCATATTTTAGTGTGTGTCAGTACTTCACTGCTTTTTGTGATTAAATAATGCTTCATTGTATGGATTACCAAATTTTGCTTATCCCTTCATCAGTGGGTGGAGATTTGTCTTTCATGAATAATGCTATTAACATTGGGTACAAATTCTTGAGTGACCATGTGTTTTTTATTTTCTTGGGTATACCTAGGACTATTGTTGCTAGGTCAAATGGTAGCTCTATGCTTGACTATTCAAGGAACTGTTTTTCAGACTGTTTAACCAGACTATTTTCCACAGCAACTGCACATTCCCACCAGCTGTGTATAATGGTTCTAATTTCTCCACATCCTCACTCATATTTCTATTTTTTTATTGCCATACCAGTGGTTGTAAAGGGTTAACACGTTGTGGTTTTGTATTTGCCTAATGGCTAGTGAGGTTGAAATATCTTTTCACGTATTTATTGGCCATTATATATCTTCTTTAGAAAAATTTCTATTCAAGTATTTTGGCCATCTTAAAATTGGGTTGTTTGTATTTTTGTTGTTATTTATATATCCTGTAAGAGAACATATATATTCTGGATAATACACTAATCAGATTTATGACTTGCAAGTATTTTCTTCCATTATATTCCCAAAATATTATCTTTTGACTTTGATAGTGTTCCTTTGATGCACAATGGTTTTTAATTTTGATGATGTCCAATTTATTTTTTCTTTTATTGCTTTTGTGTTTGGTTGTGAGATTTAATGAACAGTTGCCTAATTCTAGGTCATGAAGATTTACACCTATATTTTCCTCCAAGTTCCATACTTTCAGCTCTTACATTTGATATTTGGGTCTTTGATCCACTTTGTTAATTTTGGCATATGGTATGAGGTAGGGGTCCAAATTCACTCCTTTGCATGTGGATATCTAGTTATTCCAGCAACAATTGTTGAAAAGACTACTCTTCACTCCACTGAATAATCTTGGTAAACTTCTTGAAAATCAACTGACAATAGAGATGCCTGGGTGGCTCAGCTAGTTAGGCATCTGCCATTGGCTCAGGTCATGATCTCAGGGTCCTGGGATTGAGTCCTGCATCAGGCTCCCTGCTCAGTGTGGAGCCTGCTTCTCCCTCCCCCTACTTGTGCTCACTCGCTCTGTCAAATAAATAAAATCTTAAAAAAAAAAAAAAAGAAAATCAACTGACAATAGATTATGGGTTTATTTCTGGACTCTCACTTCTATTCCAATAACCTCGGTCTATCTTTAATGCCAGTTCCATACTGTTTGGATTACTATCACTTTGTATTCAGTTTTGAAATTGGGAATTTTTAATCTTCCCATTTTGTTCTTCTCTTTCAAGATTTTCTCTAATAGGAGCCTCTTGCAATTCCATATAATTTTAGAATCAGTTTGTCAAGTTCTCCAAAGTCATCTGGGATTCTACTGAAAAGTATAGGTACAATCTGTAGATTAATGTGGGAAGTATTGCCATCTTAACAATGTTAAGTCTTTCAATCCACTAACATAGAATGTCATTCCATTATTTAGGTTTTCTTTAATTTCTTTCAACATGGTTTTGTAGTTGTTAGTGCACAAATCTTACACTCCCTTGGCTAAATATATTCCTAAGCATTTTATTCTTTTTGATGCCATTATAAATGGAACTATTTTCTTAATTTCACTTTGTATTGTCTGTTCCAAGTATGTAAAAATGCAAGTAATATTTTTAAAATTACACCTGAAATTGTGGCAGCCATTTTGCTATCGGCTTGAGACTGAAGTCAGTGCTAAGAGGTGGCAAAGAGATATGGAAACAACCAGGGCTCCAGGCGATGCCAAAGTTAATGAGTCAATTCAGTTTGCAGTCTCTACAACTGGACTTTGTTTCCTCATCACTTAAGCCAGTTTGTTTCTTCAAGAAAAAAAATTTTATGTGGAAAACACTGTTGACCATCTGCCCAATATTTCCCCCTCTTTATTACTATGAGAACCTCAATCCTCCCCTCCCCCCAGAGAGAGAAGGGCAATATGCCCAGCTAAAAACTGCCTTCACTTCAGATTTCTTTTCAGCTAGGAATGGCCATATGACCCATGTAATAATTCCAGCAACTGAAATATAGAGTAACATTTCAGAGTGAGGACTCATGAAAAATCTTTTTAATGGGAATAGGTGTTTTCTCCACCTTCTAAACTCTGTCATATTTAGGGTTATAGGTAATACTTGCTCAATTATGGAGTACTTCATCTAGGTATAAATTGTATATAACCTTCAGAATTTGAAATATGTCTGTTGCGACCATGTAGTTTCAGTATATATACAGTTTACGTCGAATTTGAGGTGGTTTTTCTTGAGTTTTGTTTTTGGCCACAAATTACTAGATGATAGTAAGCTATTTGCTGGTGTTGTTAAGAAATACACCATATTTACTTCCTATTTACCTTTTGACTCTCTTCACCCATTTCTCCCACCCTCCACCTGTCTCTGGCAACCACCAATCTGTTCTCTATATGAGTTTTTTCATTTTATTTTTTTGATTCCACATGTAAGGGAGATCATATGGTATTTATCTTTGACTTATTTCACTTAGCATAATGCCCTTGAAGTACCTCCTGGTTGTTGCAAATGGCAAGATTTCATTCTTTATGATTGAATTAATGTAACAATTAAGTATCAATAGCGTACAAAATCTTTGCTGTCTGCTCCTCACTTTGTTGTTTTTGTCACAAATTACATCTTTTCGCCTATAAACAGAGATTTACTGTTTTATGCAGCTGTCTTTTAAATAAGGAAAAAACTTACAGACAAAAAAATACAATACTGCCTTTTCCACTTATCTATAGTTACCTTTACTGGCATTCTTTATTTCTTTGTGTGGATTTGCAATACTATCTAGTGTCCTTATATTTTAGTGTTTAGCATTTCTTGTAGGGAAGGTCTACTTGTGACAAACTCTTTCAATTTCTGTTCATTGAGAATGTCTGTTGTCTTCATGGGGGGCTATTTACTTATAGAAATTTTTAATTCCAATACAGTTAACATAGTAGTGTATTAATTTCAGTATTTAACAGTGATTCCACAATTCCATACATCACCCAGTGCTCATCATGACAAGTGCACTCCTTAACCCTATCACCTATTTCACCCATCGCCCCCACCCCCCAGTAACCATCAGTTTAGTTTGTTCTCTATATTTAAGAGTCTGTTTCTTGTTTTGTATTTTTTTCCTTCTCCCTTGTATGTTTTGTTTAACTTCCACACGAGTGCAATCATATGGTATTTGTCTTTTATTCTGCTTAACATCATGTTCTCTAGTTCCATCCATGTTGTTGCAAATGGAAGATTTCATTTTTATGGCTAAATAGTATTCCACTGTATATCTTCATTTTTGAAGTAGTTTTTCCAGACATTAAACTCATAGTTAACAGGTTTTTTTTTCTTTCACCTCTTTGAATATATCATTCCAGTATCTTCTGGTCCTCATGATTTCTGAAGAGAAATTAGCTATTATCCCAAGAATTACTTGCACATGATGAGTAGCTTCTCTTTTTTCAAGATTCTCTTTGTCTTTCAATAGTTTGTTCATGTGTCTAGGAATAGATGAGTTTACTGAGTTTCTTGTATGTGTAGACTTGTGTTTTTCAACAAATTCAGGAAGCTTTTGGGGATGCCTGGGTGGCTCAGTTGGTTAAGCATCTGCCTTTGGCTCAGGTAGTGATCCTGGGGTCTTGGGATAAGAGTCCCGTGTTGGGCTCTCTGCTTGGCAAGGAGCCTGCTTCCTCTGCCTACAGCTCCCCCTGTGTGCTCTCTCTCACAAATAAAATCTTTAAAAAAAATTTAGGAAGTTTGTAGCTGTTATTTCTTCAAATACTTTCTGCCTCTTTCTCTCATCTGGGACTCCTATTATACATATGCTGGTCTTTTTGATGGTGTCCTACACATCTCTTAGGCTCTGTTCATTCTTAAAAAAAAATTTTTTTTTCTACTTAGACTGGATAACTTCAGTTGGTTTATCTTCAGGTTCACTGATTCTTCCTTCTAACTATTCAACTCTGCTCTTGGGGCCCTCTAATCAATCTTTCATTCCAGTTATGCTTTTCAGCTCCACAATTCTACTTGACTTTTTATTTCTATCTCTTCATTCCTATTCTCTATTTGGGGAGATACTCTTATGGTTTCCTTTAGCTCCTTAAATATATTTCAAATAGCTGATTAAGTCATTGTCCTGCATGTCCAATGTCAGGGTTTCCTGGGGGACAATTTCTATTATTTCTTTAGGTATGGGCCGTATTTTATTTCTTTACATACCCCTCTAATATTTTGGTTGTTGAATACTCGACATTTTGAATATTTGAATGTAGCAACTCTGTAAATCAGGTACTATCCTCCCCACCCCAGGCTCTGTTAGTGATGTTTGTTGTCATTGTTAACTTTTCTCAACTAACTGCTCTGTGCATGCTGGCACAACTTTCAACACTCAACCAGGAAGTTCACAACTCTGCCTTAGTATTTACTTCTTGCTTGCAGAGCCCTAAAATCATCTGGAGATGGAACTTTTAAAGTTTTTGCTGAATAGGCACACAGCCCTGGATATAAGCATGGATTCCTAGATACCCTAGTATGCCAGAGCTTTTCTAAGTCCTTATTCATCAAAGCATCTCATTCCCCGGCCTCTTCCCAAGATCTTCAGTTATTCTATTTTTCCCCCCAACTGTTATCCATTCCCCCAGTCAGCAACAACTAATACATTTGCCTGTAAGTAGTTTTGAAAAAATACCTAGCCCCCTAGGTAACTTCTCAGTACTGGAGGAATTCTGAGTTAGGTAAGACAAAGGCAAACCCTTTCAATTGTACTCCAAGAAGCCACCAGTTCAAAAGAAATAAGCACAATTTTTTTGCAAGTTAGTTCCATTATACTCACTGTGGTACTGGTATACTCACAGGGAATGTGGCTGTTATCTTCAAGGCCATTGCTAAGCTAGGGAGAGGGGGATGAGACCAGGGTAAGTTAAAATGCCACAAAGCTGTCTGTTCTTACCAAGATTCAGCTGTTTCTTCTTGATTACGTTGCCCTGGTCTGTAAGCTTTTAGTTTCCAGTTCTGAAAAAGTTGACTATGACAATTTTTTCCAGATTTTCATTCCTTTTGTGGAATGCACACTTCTGTAGTTCCTTAATCCATTTTTGCAGAAGTCTGGATATAAAAGATTTAAAGAACTATATAGGATAGTGTGTCCAATAAACTGCAGACATCATATTCAAGTACATCTGGAGCATTTGTAAAAACTGAACAACTCCTAGGTTATAAAGCAAGTCTCAACAAATTTCAAAGAATTGAAACAATGCATTTTAGAATAGAAATGTGTTTTCTAACAATAATGGAATTAAAATAGAATTCAATGACAAAAAGACATTAGAATCCAGCAGCCAGCCAGTTACTAAAGGATGGTTATAGAGAACATGAAAACATGGTTTTCTGGGGCTCTGGTCATACGCATGTCAGATCGTCAGATGTCAAGAGTTGAAATGCAGGAACATTAGAAAGGTTCTGGTTTGACCAGTCCCCTCCCCTTCACTTTTCTAGGAGACAGAAAACCAGAAAAAGGTCACACAGAGAACTATTGGCTTAAATAGTTCTGTATCTCAGGACTCATCACCCAATGTTCTGACACAGGCCTGCCTCATACCTTTCTTCATCCAGAGGTCTGGGCTGCCAGTATTCACTTTCCCCCTTCACAATCTCATACCCTCACTTGGAATTTCAGCTTTGTTTCCTGACAGCCTTCCCATTTTCTCCCAAAGGCCAGCACCTTAAAAATAGGCTAATCAGAGCTCTATTATTTCCTAAGGAAAAGATTGTGGTACTATCTATCTGGTACCACCTAAGGATATTTATAATTTCTGATAAGACAATGTTTTAAAGATGAAATAACTACAAAGTTACTTTTTCAGGGAGCAGAAGACTGACTTGTCAGTATATGAATTAATCATGACCTTTGGTTAATTTAACATACACCCCAGTCTTTCATTAGGTCCTCCTATACCTCATTGAATCCTGTTTTTTACCCACAAAACTCCTGGATCTTCTGACCAATGGACTCAATAGTAGAGCAGATTCTCTCTGCAGTTACCAGGCTAAAAGGAAACTGTTTAGCTTCAGTGTTTGCTAGAGAGTAATGATCTAGTGTGAACATTTCAACCTTTGACATATGCATTTGTTTGTAAATTGTAGCTATTGTTATAATTCATTAAGATCATCTCTTAGGTTCTTTGGGCTTGGAGATGCTTAGAAACAGCATGGTACAACACAGTTCATGTTCATTAAGCACTTGTTTTCCCAAGTATTGTTCTTTACATGAATTCTAATCTAACCTTTGTATTGGCAAATTGCATTAATTACTGACCCAACAATCGCCCTCTTCCCTACCTTCACCGTCACCAGAAATCTCCATCTTGTCTTTCTCTAACTCCAATTTCTTGGAGTGAATTCAGCATGCCTAGGAGATGAATCTTGACTGACCTAAGCTAATCATGGCAATTCTGTTCTTTGCTTATTCAAGTTTTCCTAGTTTCCCTTACAACTAAATTGGCACGTGACCAATGAGATGTGGAGAGGTAATCTGTAGCTTCAGAAAGCTTCTGTAACTTTCTGAAAAGTTCCAGTCTGTTAATTTTCTTGAGCTTCACCTGAATCCAGGTTTGTTATATTCCCAATGTCACCTTTTGCTAAAAAAGAAAGAGGTTAAATTGAGGAGTCAGACACACACAGATATGAATCTTGGTTTTCTTTGTGAGAAATCCAGGGCAAAATACTTACCTCTGTGAAGCCTCAGTTTTGTCGCTTGCCAAACAGGGATAAGTATTACAAAAGAACAATGGAATGAGGACTACATGGGACAATGAAGGTGTGTGAAGTTCCTAGGGTTTATAGCAGAGTTCAATAAATGGGACTCCTTATCAAATTAAAATGAATGAGAACACCCCAGCCAACCCAATAAAAACTCTCACTAAAGTACACAACTAACCTTCTTACTCCATGACCCCACTATGTAATTTTGGCTTAAATGGTCAGCAGAAATGAGCATATTAGTGAAAGTAATGTTTTCCTTTCCAGAGGCCCAGTTGTTAGGAAAAAACAAAACAAAACAAAAAAAACACATTACATAGATAGCTGACAAATTTCCTTTACTTATTTTTGTATCCACATGATTGTAAAAAAGCAAATAGTGTTAAATAGCTATTTTTGGTTAAAACACACAGTGTTCAAACCTAAGGATTACATTCTTTGGACAGGTTTTATTCCCAGGATATCAAACGCCTTGGCCATAACAGCAGCTACTGCATCACAAAGCAGCATACGCCACATGTTTACCTTCAACACTTGTCCTGAGAAAATAAAAAGAAAAGAGATTAATTTGTCTTTTAAAAAAATCATTACTGAAGAATCTTTGTTACTTCTGTATTTTACTGAAAGATGAAAAGCCTACCCTGTCATGTTTTAGAACTTTAACTAGAATTACTTCCATATTAAAAAATAGAGACAGACAATCCACGAAAGAAAGGGGTTCCTGTTCAAGAAATCTGTTTCTAACTGAGAAGGGGAAACAAGTTCTGTAATGACTTATCTTTCTTTTTAAACTCTTCAAGAGTTTTATCTTAGGCATCACAATTTGATATAACTATAAACCTTAATTCCAGGATAGTAGTGAGATTATTTTTTCTAATAAAGCTTCAGTTCACAGGCATGACCCTCAAAATACCTACTTGCTCTATACAAATTACTTCAGTCTACTTCAGTAACTATGTAACCTTAAAGCCTAGATAAGAAAAGATACCAATTTTCTCCCAAGGGCAGTTTCTATTACCAAGAACTCCCCAAGACTCATTCTGAGACCCTCAGTAACTCTGCTTTTGTTGGCAATGTCCTATCCCTTGTCCGCTTCCATCTGTTTTCTTTGGAGTCCAATGGTTCCATGCCATGTGCCTGAGGGTGGGGGAAACTACTTTGGGAATGAGAATTCGGTTTATGCTCTTATGAGATCTACTTGAATTTTGTCTGTTTGGGGAAAAAAAGCCATGGGGGGGCAGGAGATGTTCCAGTAATAAAACAAATTGAAAACCATCTACACCCAATTCAAAGAAATGCCTTGCTGGCCCCCCACCCCCCAACATGACCATGGAATGAGACGCTAACCAGTTTGTCGATCTTTCTCCACACAATAGCAGCTATCATAGAATTCTGTGAAAGTAGTTGCCAGCTCATAGATATAATCACAGAGAGTGTGGAGAAATAAGTCATCTAAAATCTTCTGGAGAATCTCAGGAAACCGTAAAATGCACCGGCCTAGTTTCCATTCCTTCTCATGGTCCAAAATGATCTTGGTCTCTCGAGCAGCTTTCTGGAGCATCTCTTCATCAATACTGGCCAGACGTGCAATAGACCTAAGAAATCAGGCAATAGCCATTATTTCCTATGGTTAGGAACATTCTTCTCCACTTAAGAGACAACACAGTAAGAACTGACCGATGTAAACTGGAAATCCTATCAACTGATTCAAAATAAAACAATACTACAATTACCTGATTCTAGTGAAGGCATACAACAAGTAAGCAGCCGTGTTTCCTCTGTCATCCAGCATTTTGTCAAAGGAGAAGATATAGTCATTCAACCGGTTATGAGAAAGATCAGCATATTTGATACAACCATAAGCAACAGATGTCTGAGCAGCCTTTAATTCCTCTGCAGTTAAGACCTTTTGGGAAAAAAAAATAAATAAAAACTTCATAGTTTACTGACCATTGCCTTTGTTCTGGTGTCTTAGGCTCAAGACAGGGATCAGGAGCATCTAATGGTTTTCCTTTATCAGTAAACTTTAATAAATATCGACACTGAGGGAACATGGGCCAATCTACAAAGAAAAGAATAATGAAAACAGAACTCGTCACCTCTGCATAACAAAGAATGTTTCTATGAGAAACCTGATCTGTAAAACACGAAGTGTCAGCTTGAATACTTTCCCCACAACATATTCAGCAGATATGAAATAGAAAGCACCAATTATTAGAGAAAGACAAATACCATGATTTTGCTCATGTGGGATTTAAGGAACAAAACAAATGAACAGATTAAACACGCACACACACACACACACACACACACACACAACAGACCCACAAATATAAAGAACTGGTGGTTACCAGAAGGGAAGTAGGTGTGGGGGGGGGATGTGTGAAATAGGTGAAGGGGATTAAGAATACACTTATCTTGATGAGCACTGAGTACGTACGGAATTGTTGAATCACTATACCATACACCTGAAACTAGTAACACTGTATGTTAATTATACTGAAACTTAAAAAACAAAACATGGTGTCAGAAGTAGGAGAAAAAACTCATGTGTTGTTTTGTTAATTTTGGCCATGTATTCTGAAGCACTATCAGGCCACAAGTGATTAAGGTTCTGTTCTGGACACGAGGGAGTAGCCTGTAGTATACCAATCCTTCTGCCAAAGGCAGTTATTTAAAAGTTGGATAAATCATATGAAACAACTGTATGAAGTCACCGGAGAATATCAACATAAGCAAAGTTTGAGAGGCTATATATAATCTTTGGGAGAAGGGAAACACAGAAGCTGACTGAGTTCCACATTTACCTGACCTTTCCCCCTAGGACACTGTCCAAATCACTATGTAGTGGGCAAATAGGGAACAAAAGCCAGGCAGAAAGAAGTGGTCTCACTGGGGTAAGAGGACAGAGTTGAGTTTGGGGCTGCCAAAGTAGTGAGGACAAAATCACCAAGCAGGAACCACAGAGGAGTGAAAAACTCTGAACACATTTCTTTAAAACCATCCAATGGCTGGCATTAACAAGGCAGGACTCCCCAAAAATCCAGCAGGAAAGAGCAAGTGGGCGGCTGAAGAACTGACCAGATTTCAGCAGCTGTGTGAGGCTAGGGCATCCCAGCAGGAGCAAGGGGGAAGCACACTAGTGAATACCCTGGTGAAACTAGAAGGGCCATATTTCACCAATAAGAATCTCACCCGAAGAGTAAAACTGAAATGCTTCATTCAGCCCTAACAAAGCCCAAGACCAAGACTGACAGAATTAAGATAATCAGCTGGTATGCTATCTGCTAAAGGAAGATTTAAATGATTGTTAGAAGATGACATTACACAGAACTTTTATAATTTTGCATTCATAACACATAGCAACCAGTTTTTTTTTTTTTTAAGAAAAACAACTTAATAGAGCCAATAGATGTGACTGAAAATCAAGGGGAGGGAGGTTAGGTGGGGGGAAGATGGACAAGAAAAAAGAAACAAAACAATAAAAGCAACTTTAAATCTGGAATTGCTTAAAATAAAGATACTGAAAAATAATAATTACAAAGAGGAAAAATATTAACTTTACAGTGGAGAAAATAGTATCACCATAACAAAGTGATCAAAATTAATGAACAATCATTACACTTATCAATATCATGTGCCTCCTGAAATTAAGTGAGAACTCCAGAACTCATGTTTTGACAAGGCTGCATAACTTGAACTAATCATGAGGAAACAGCAAGTCCAGCTGAGAGACAGTCTACAAAAAGCTGACCGACCAGTACACTTCAAAAGTGTCAAGATCTTGAAAGTCAAAGAACAGGGAACCACCCAGATTTAAAAACATTAAGGAGATAGCACAACTAACTGCAACAGATAATTCTGGATTGGGTCCTGGACTAGAAAAGGAACATTCATTAGACAAATGGTAAAACCTGAATAAGATCTGTAGACTAGTTACTAGTCCTACATCAATGTCCTGATTCTATAATTATACTATGTATACACAAGATACTGATATTTGGGGAAGCTAAGAGTAATTCTTTGTACTATTTTGTATATCTAAAATTATTTTGGGGCACCTGGGTGGCTCAGTGGGTTAAGCCTCTGCCTTCGGCTCAGGTCATGATCTCAGGGTCCAGGACTGAGCCCCACCTCAGGCTCTCTGCTCAGCGGAGAGCCTGCTTCCCCCTCTCTTTTAAGAGCCTGCTTCTTCCTCCTTCCCTGCTCCTGCTCTCTCTATCTCTCCCTCTCTCAAATAAATAAAATCTTTTTTAAAAAAAGAAAAAAAAGAGGGCGCCTGGGTGGCTCAGTGGGTTAAAGCCTCTGCTTTCGGCTCAGGTCATGATCTCAGTGTCCTGGGATGGAGGCCTGCATCTGGCTCTCTGCTCAGCAGGGAGCCTGCTTCCTCCTCTCCCTGTCTCTCTGCCTGCCTCTCTGCCTACTTGCAATCTCTCTCTCTGTGTCAAATAAATAAATAAAAATCTTAAAAAAAAAAAAAAAAAGAATGTGAGAGACATGTAGGATACATAGTCAAAAACTCTTACAGAGTACTCAATTTTGGAAAGAAGAGAACAGGACAAAGATGCAACAATTTAAGAGCTATGGCTGATAATTTTCCTAAACTGATGAAAGGATACAACCTACAGATTAAAGAAGCCCAGCTACTTCCCAAGCAGGATGAGTTCACCCCCACCCCCCACCTGCAAAAACCCTCAAACCACACTTTGGCCTTTCTTAGTCAAAGTACTGAAACAAAGTCTAAGACAAATAGTAGAAGTAGTCTAAGAAAAAGTCACATTATCTTTAAAGGAGCAACAATGAGACAAGTGATACTCAAAGAAACTACAGAAGCTAGAAGACAATGGATCACCACCTTTAATGCTGAAAGAACCCCTGCCGGGCTAGAATCCTATGTCTGATAAAAATACTGTTCAAAACTAAAGGCAATAAAAAGCTGTTTTCAGACAAACAAATGCCAAGAGAATTTACCACCAGCAGACCTGTACTACAAAAAAATACTAAATGGAGATCTTCAGACTGAAGGAAAATAATCCCTAATTGAAGCAAAAACACTTCAGGAAGGAAGGAAGTACCTAGGAAAGGGTAAATACGTAAATATAAATGAATCTTGATGGTTTGCAACAAATAGTGGTTAAGACTTGAAAAAGACCCTTCATAAAAGACATAAATGGCCAATAAACATTAAAAAAGGCAATCAAGGGGTGCCTGGGTGCCTCATTCCTTAAGCATCTGCCTTTGGTTTAGGTCATGATCCCAGGGTTCTGGGACGGAGCCCCACATCAGGCTCCCTGCTTGGTGGGGAGTCTGCTTCTCCCTCACCCATTCCCCCTGCTTGTGTTCCCTCTCTCGCGCTGTCTCTCTCTGTCAAATAAACAAATAAAATCTAAAAAAAAAAAAAAGGCACTCAATATCATGACTCATCAGGGATATGCAATTTTTTTTGAGAGAGGGAGCAAAAGAGCGAGCATGGATGCATGCAGGTGGGAGGGGAGGGACAAAGGGAGAGAAAGAATCTTAAGCAGGCTCCATGCTCTCCTCAGAGCCTGATCTCACAATTCTGAGATCATGACCTGAGATGAAATCAAGGGTCGGAGGCTTAACAAACTGAACCACCTAGGCACCCTGAGAAATGCAAATTTTAACCACAGTAAGATGCCACTGCCTTCACCAGAAGACTGACAAATCCAGTATTAGTAGACAGGGGCAACTGAAGCGATCGTATATTAGTGATGGGAATGCATACTGGTTACAATACTCTCCTTGGCAATTTTTAATGAAATTAAGCATAAGTCAACTCTAACCCTAAACCCAACAATGATAGTCCTAGATATATATCCCAAAGTAAAAGTGCATGTATCATAAAAGGGCTTTAATAATGTTGAAATTAACATTTTATTCATAACAACCAACAAACGAAAACAACCCTAATGCCCATCAATAGAATGAACAAAATCTGATATATATTCATACAACAGAACACCATTCTTTAATAATAAAAGGAAATGAACTACTGATACACCTAGAAAACGGCACCCTATTTTATGAAGCCCTAGAACAAATAAAAGTGACCCATGGTGACAGGAAATTTTCTGGGCTGAGGGCTGGAGTTACCAGGCATACATATATATAAGAAATCATCATGTTTCACATTTTACTGTATGCAAATTGGCTAAATAAATAAAAGAGCCAAAGCAGTTTTTACCATCATGCAGAGTAAACAAATTGGTTAGATGACCAAATTTTCCACCTTTCACCTGATTGTGCTAGGTGTGCCTAAGCCAGGACTAAAAGGAAAAACTACTCTGGAGATACCGGCTGTGGGGACTTGGTAACCACCTAGTATAAGTAGAGAGAAAAGTTATTTTACATTTCATTTTGTTGGCAATGGAAAGGGAGCAGGTGGGGACAATGTAATCTCATGGCCTGGCTTCATGCTCTCTGGATTGTCAGTGATCTATCCAAACCAAAGAAAAGGGCTTCCTTCGAAGGACCTTCTTTTGTGTTTGGCTCTTTCATGTCTATATTTCATCCTACTCTATTTCTCTTTCTGTAATTTTACTGTTTATAGTAGTTATGTTCATTCCAAAGTATCACTTGACTTACTGAAGAGTAAAAGACACAAGACCCTTTGAATCTCAATCCTAGACCTTCCTATCTTAAAAAATGTTTTTCTTGTCAAGTTTTATTTTGCTTTAATTACTCAAATTCCACACAAATCTAACCACAGTCCTTTTTAAGGGTGCTATGAAAGCCCGTTATGTTGTTGCCTACTCTGACGGCTGCCCAATGCCCTTGGGTGGTAGGTGCTGACTGACAGGACTTCTACTCTCCCATATACTCCCAGAAAAAGGAACTCAGCAGATGTAGATCCTACTGTAGGCTGGAGAATCTAACCTCTTAAGCTAAAATAGTTTGAATTATTGGTTCAAAGTAGTGACAGGAGAATGCCAAGGAGAAGCAGAGGTACTATGCAACATTAACACAGGAGGAAACATAGCCTTTTTTATAGCCAAGAACTGTATTTTCAAACTAAATGCTCAGTAAGGAAACAAACTTACTGTGCAGTACATTCTGAGTAATATAAGCTTGTCCTAAGTGGATTTGCTCCTCATACTGCTCCCCAGTTCTCTTGATAAAAACAAAAATGAAAAAAATCACAATACAACATACAGTATACAATATGCAAACAAGGCTTTGGATTACCTTATCTCTTTCTTTTTCCTTCAATTTGTCCATGGATCGTTTTAGTCCTTCTTCCAGAAGGTCTATGAGACGCACTGTTTCACCTGAACGTGTTTTAAACTTCTTCCTAAAAAAGTTTAAATGTCTCAATTATGTAGAAATTTTGAAACAGAACTTCTCACTTAGAAATCTTTGAAAATGAAGGTTTGACACTGCCCTGTTCCAGCTGGCATCCAGGGAAGATCCCAAGAGTGGTACTTTGGGGAAGGGAGGGAAAAATCAAACAAGATGAAACTAGAGAGGGAGACAAACCATAACAGACTCTTAATTTCAGGAAACCAACTGAGGGTTGCTTGAGAGGAGGGAGTGGGAGGGATAGAGTGGCTACGTGAAGCACACTGGGGAGGGTATGTGCTATGGTGAGTGCTGTGAATTGTGTAAGGCTGATGAATCACAGACCTGTACCCTT
Organism: Ailurus styani; assembly: GCA_002007465.1. Classification (NCBI taxonomy): domain Eukaryota; kingdom Metazoa; phylum Chordata; class Mammalia; order Carnivora; family Ailuridae; genus Ailurus; species Ailurus styani. The sequence continues at coordinate 6,811,408 of LNAC01000017.1, forward strand.
AAAACAAATAATACACTATATGTTAGTAAAAAAAATAATTTTAAAAAAATTAAAAAAAAAAAGAGTGGTATTTTTAATTATCTTTCATCTATAGCTTTCAACTCAAAGCTCTCTATGAGTTAGGCTCCTAATGGCATTCTCTTCATGTTGACCTACAATACATTCCCTAAAAGGAAAACAAAGACATTTATTAATTTGCTTGTTTTCATGAACACAAAGCTTGGCTTACTTTGCCTTCTTTGAAAAGTTAATAAAATACATGTTTGCTCCTAGAATGGTTTGGGAACTAAGCAAATTGCTAACTGGAATCTCCTTTGCATTTCTCTAGGTAATAATCCCACCTGCCAAGTGGCAACCAACTCTGGATGCACAACAGAAATCAGCTGAAGAGCTTAAGAAAAGCAGGATGCCAGGGCTCCATTCATACCCACTGAACTCAATCTCTGAGGATGGGGCAAAAGCACTGATAAGCACTATCCTGGGCAACATTACCATTAAAAGTATTTCACAGGGGTGCCTGGGTGACTCAGATGGTTAAGCATCTGCCTTCAGCTCAGGTCATGATCCTGGGTCCTGGGATGAGCCCCGTATTGGGCTCCCTGCTCAGTAGAGAGACTGCTTCTCCCTCCTCCCTGCTCCCGCTCTCTCTTGCTATCTCTCTCTCTCAAATAAATAAAACCTTTAAAAAAAAGTATTTCACAAAATTGGATTTTATTGGGGCTCTGGCTGGCTCAATTGGTAAAGCATGTGATTCTTTTTTCTTAAAAGAGTTATTTATTTATTATTTTTAAAGATTTTATTTATTTATTTGACAGAGGAAAAGAGAGAGAGTGTGCACAAGCAGGCAGAATAGCAGGCAGAGGGAGAGAGAGAGAAGCAGGCTCCCCACAGAGCAGGGAGCCTGATGCAGCACTGGATCCCTGGGATCATGACCTGAGCTGAAGGCTTAATGCACTGAGCCACCCAGGGACCCTGAGCATATGATTCTTGATCTTGGGGTCATGAGTTCAAGCCCCAGGTTGGGCATAGAGATTACTTTTTAAAAATTGGATTTTACCTATTAAACAGAAGTTTGCATAACACCGAGTTTAAAACTTTTTTTTTAAGTTAAAAATTCTTTGGGGTGCCTGGTGGCTCAGTCAATAGCAGAGTGTGTGACTCTTCATCTCAGGGTTATGAGTTCAAGCCCCACACTGGGTGCAGAGATTACTTAAAAATAAAATCTTAAAAAATTTTCAGTGCAATAATGGTACAAATGAAGCATGCTTTTCTAACCAACACAAAGCCTACCAAAATAATCAAGACTTCCTATTGGGCGCCTGGGTGGCTCAGTGGGTTAAAGCCGCTGCCTTCGGCTCAGGTCATGATCCCAGGGTCCTGGGATCGAGGCCCACATCGGGCTCTCTGCTCGGCAGGGAGCCTGCTTCCTCCTCTCTCCTCTCTCTCTGCCTGCCTCTNTGTGATCTGATCTCTCTCTCTCTGTGTCAAATAAATAAATAAAATCTTTAAAAAAAAAAAAAAAGACTTCCTATTAAAGTTGTATTTCAGAGTTACCTCAGGAGGGATCTTCTTGCCATTTAATCACAGAATTAAAACTCCTTTATTACCCACCCTCTAAATACATTAAATACTTCTGTGGCTTTCCTTATGAGATCCCCTAAGTAGCAGTGTTCAGCAACCTTCAAATCTGTCTGATAAAATGTTACCCATCAAAAAGCCAGCTAAGGGGCGCCTGGGTGGCTCAGTGGGTTAAAGCCTCTGCCTTCGGCTCAGGTCATGATCTCAGGGTCCTGGGATTGAGCCCCACATCGGGCTCCCTGCTCAGCAGAGAGCCTGCTTCCTCCTCTCTCTCTGCCTGCCTCTCTGCCTACCTGTGATCTGATCTTTCGCTCTGTGTCAAATAAATAAATAAAATCTTAAAAAAAAAAAAAAAAGCCAGCTAAAATCAAAAAGTTCCCCTAATGTTGTCTCTATAATAACTGGTCTTTTCTGTTAGTCCTTATCTGCACCTGTCTTGAATTTTTCTGCATTTTTTTTTTTTTTTGGTGTTGGTTTATTCCTCAGACCAGTGGATACATATCTGAGTACTGAAATACCTAACACCTATTTTAGAACCTAATATGTCAATAACTCCCCTGGTGGGGCTTGGTGTGTACAGTTTACCAGGCTCCCCAGGAAACTGCTCCCCTTCGAGTTCTATTATCTCTGTGTAAACACTGGAGTGCCCAGCCAATGCCATACGCTGCTGCTGCTCAATAAACAGGAGTCAAAGGGAATAAGAGGAAGATGATTAAAGGGTAAACTACTTACTATAAAAAAAACTTTAAAACAGAAAATTTCAGGGCAGCTGGGTGGCTGTCAGTTAAGTGTCTGACTCTTAATTTCGGCTCAGGTTATGATCTCAAGGTTATGGGATTGAGCTCTGTGTCAGGTTCCACACTTGGGAGTCTGTTTGAGATTCTCTCCCTCTCCCTCTGCCCCTCCCCACGCTCATGTGCTCTCTCTCTCTAAATAGATAAATCTTTAAAAATAAATAAAACAGAAAATTTCACTAAGAAACAGCAGAATCTGAGCATTTTAATGTATGTATTTAAAATATGGTAAGCTTCCACTGGTTAACTATCATTAAAATTTTTTTCTTCTTTAGTGGCCTAGGATGCCATAATTACATGATGCTGAGTGCAGAAATATGAAACAACAAACCAAGGGGAAAAAACCCCTTGGCATTATATGATCAACAAGTTAAATGCCAAGATATGAATATTGGTGATTAATGTAGACAGAAAAGTAAATTTGGTAATTTCACCTAATTGTAAAAATAATCATCTAAACATCAGTCCAAAAAACAGTTAAGAAACTAAGAAAATATAGGCAATACTCAACTCATTGGTTAGTTTTCAAGCACTTTCTTTGGAGACCATGGACACCAAAATAAGGACCTTGTGTCTTTTGATTCCAAAAAAGTACAGCTCTACAGAAGAGTCCCACATTATAATATAGAAGTGTTTGATGTTGATTCCAACAAGGTCTGTGATTTCCATATAATCTGTATCTAAAATAATGCCCTAAGACACTAAGCCTGACTTTAACAATGCTTAATTAAGGCTTTTGTAACATCGGTGAGCCAAGCATCTTGAGCAACTTCATGTGGTTTTTAAAACCATTACCACCTTTGTATGATATGTGGGCTGTATCACTACCCCTAAAATGCCACAGATTTTAAGATATGATAATTAAAGATCTAAGTGATCCTAAGATACTATTAAATGCAAGATGCTAAAAATTTTGTGCCTTTGAATTGATAAATACTATTTATATATATTTGCTTGTACTTAAATTTATTTCATAAACACTGAGCAGAATGTGGGGAAATGATTAGAAAATAGAAAAACTGGAAATATATTATAACACGGAGGTCTCAGGGCACCTGGGTGGCTCAGTCAGTTAAGCGTCTACCTTCGGCTCAGGTCATGATCTCAGAGTCCTAGACTTGAGCCCTACATCAGGCTTCCTGCTCAGCAAGGGTCTACTTCTCTCTCTCTGCCCCTCACCACCACTCATTCACTCTCTCAAATAAATAAAAATCTTGAAAAATAAACATGTAGGTCTCAAACTTAGTACTTTTGAGATAAACATAAAAATAAAAGCTGTAAGGGGTGCCTGGGTGACTCAGTTGTTAGGTGTCTGCCTTTGGCTCAGGTCATGATCCCAAGGTCCTGGGATCGAGCCCTACATCGGGTTCCTTGCTTGGCGGGAAACCTGCTTCTCCCTCTCCCACTCCCCCTGCTTGTGTTCCCTCTCTCACTGTGTCTCTCAGTGTCAAATAATAAATAAAATCTTTAAAAAAAATTTTTTTTAAGTTAGAAAAAATAAAAGCTGTGAATTTTAAAACTCAATTGGAATCTCAATAAACGCATACCTGTTCACCAGGTGTTCAACTGTGAACGAAAAAAACCAGACACTTACAAAATGCTTGAAATACACTGTTGAGTATTTTGTTTGAAATCTGAGAATATGCTATGATAGACTTTATAATTTAGATCTTTACAAATGGAACCTCTCTTTATAAATCTGTTAAGTCTATTTCATTCAACTTTGTCCAAATCTCCCTAAAAGGCTATATTCTCCAGCAGTGATAAGATACAAGTACAAAAAGCCTCAGTGGGATTCACCATTACCACATATACAGACCAAAGAAAACTGCGCATTTTAATTCTAATATGGTATCAAATGAAATGTAGCCTCTTCCAAAGAAATCTGGGGGTCAGCTACATTAGTAACACTCAAGACTTTCCAGACTTACTTGTCTTCCCCCAGCACCACACCAAATCCAGCATGAGACACTCGAGTTACTTTAGGGTCATACCAACCAGCCATTTGAGCAGCACCAAATACTGTCTGGAAGTGCACAGACTACAAAGAAACAAATAGAAAGTTACTTGCTAAGCTTTCTAATAACAAAAAAATGACTTAAAACTCTGTGCTTAGGGATAAAGATTTGTAAAGTTTACTCACAAATTTGAGAAGGCAAGCATAATTATAAAAACTCTTCTTTATACATATAAGAGAGAGTAGGTACCCATATGAGAGAATAAGAGCAGAACTGTTGTACTTGCTGTGCCCAGAGGTTTTTAAAGTGGCTGAATTAAGGGCAGCTTCATGTGCAATAATCTCAATTAAATTTTAGGCCCACAACCACCTTTTCAGATAGAAAGGGTCACTGAAGTTTGTGGAAATAAGCTGAAAAGCTGGGAAGTACTGGACTATAACCAAAACCAAACCCTGTTTTTCATCTGATGTTCCACTGCAGTACTGAATTTTGGACTTTGGGAAGACTTCTAGTCTTCCAGTGCTAAATGCCACAAACCTCACCACACTGTCTCAGCTCCAAATGGATAATGTAAGAACATAAATAAATCTACAAACTCACTTGTCCACTGTCCACCACATAGATAACCATATCTGCTTTTTCCTCAAATAGTCTTTGTTTAAGAGCAGCCAGGTCAGATGTGTCATAGGTATAACCTCCATCTGATTTTACTATGGTTAATGGTATAGAACATCCTGGGACAAACACAATCTTTCTGCCATCATCCACTTGCACAAATCCTAGGAAAGAAATCTTTATTAATTATGTTAAAAGAGCCCTGAAGGAATATAAAGGATGAGTCATTATAAGATATTTACTAGAGAGCTCAAGAAATCACATTTTTCCCCCCACATTATAACCTACTATGAGTTTTAGAAAATGGCTATTGTCAAGGTTATGTCGGCACCCATGATGTTCTCAGGGCACAGGTGAAATATCCTCGCAGTTTTCTGGATTCACACTATTCGGCACCAAACTCTTTATAAAACACCTCACAGGGTGCCTGGGTGGCTCAGTCAGTTGAGCATCTGACTCTTGGTTTCAGCTCAGGTTATGATCTCGGGGTCTTTGGACTGAGCCCTGCACTGGGTTCTGCGCTCAGCACAGATGCTTGTCCCTCTCCCTCTGCTCCTCCCTCCGCACTTTCCTTTTTCTTATAAAGATAAAATCTTAAAAGACACTTTACTCGGGCGCCTGGGTGGCTCAGTGGGTTAAAGCCTCTGCCTTCAGCTCAGGTCATGATCTCAGGGTCCTCGGATCAAGGCCCGCATCAGGCTCTCTGCTCAGGGGGAGCTTGCTTCCCGCTCTCTCTCTGCCTGCCTCTCTGCCTACTTGTAATCTCTGTCAAACAAAACAAAACAAAACAAAACAAAAAAGAAAAAAAAAACAAACCACTTTCCTGGAGCCCACCAACTCTGAGACACAGAAAATGGAAATCCATACTCTGTTTTCAAGTTAGAGCCATATACTTCTTTTGAGGAAAAGATGCAATTTTTATCATTGCCTCCTGAAATATACTGAAAGGAAGTGAAAACTGTACCAGGGTGCAGGAAACAAACATGGCAGGCTTAAGCATTTGGAATGATAAGTGGAAAGAAAAAATAAAGTCATGTTCATATATTCACATTGAAAAAGGCAAAAATTCTTTGATGCAGTAAGGGACAAGAAAGAACATGATGACAATAACAAAGCTATATTTGATTACTACTATGTATGAAATTTCATTAAGTCTGAAATTCAACCTTCACAATAAACTCTATGCAGCAAATATACTATTAGTATTGCTTTCTTCAGTTTTGGAATCTAAGGCTTGGTAAGGCAAAGGCAGGATAAGATTGTAGTTAAAAATGAGTTCTAAATGTGAAGAAAGGAGACCCTCTTGCACTGCTGGCAAGAATGTAACCTAGTACAACCACGCTGGACAGCAGTACGGAAGTTCCTCAAAATATTAAAAATAGAGCGATCCTGAAATCCAGCAATTGCTTTATTAGGTCTTTACCCAAAGCATACAAAAATACAGATTCCAAGGGAAACATGCATCCAGATGCTTATAGCAGCCTTACCAACAACAGCCCAACTATGGAGAGCCCAAATGTCCATCGAAAGACGAATGGATAACGATGTGGCAAACAGAATGGAATATTACTCAGCCATCAAAAAGAATGAAATCCTGCCATGTGCAACGATGCAGATGGAACTAGAGGATATTATGCTAAGTGAAATAAGTCAGAGAAAGACAAATACCATATGATCTCACTCATATGTAGAATTTAAGAAACAAAACAAATGAACATATGGGAAGGGGGCAAGAAAAAAAAGGAGAGAGAGAAACAAACCATAAGAGACTCTTAACAACAGAAAACAAATTGAGGGTCGATAAAGGGAGGTAGGTGGTAATGGGCTAGATGGGTGATAGATATTGAGGAGGGCACTGATGATGAGCCCTGGGTGTTAAGTGATGAATCACTGAATTATACTCCAGAAACCAATACTGCACTATGTTAACAACCAAAAATTAAAAAAAAAAAAAAAAAGCTCTGAGGCTAGACTGCCTAGGTTTAATTCTCAGACTTGTTATTAGCTATATGACCTTGGCAAGTTACTAATTTCTCTGTGCTTCCTTCTCAACATTTAAAAAGTCCCTAAAATTTTATTATCTTAAAAGTATAATCCCTAGGCCACACGTTGTGATTAATAAACATCAATTCCCATTCAAGGAATCAGGCTTTCTTGGAGGTAACAAGTTAGCTGATTCTACATCTGAGGCAGGAAATACACAAAATAATCTCACTGAAAGCAAGTAAACCATCAAAGACAATAGACTCTAGGGGTCAAGAAAAAGATAAAAAACAAGAAAGCCAATTTGAGGAGGCTACCTTTAGCCAAAAATGGGACAGTGAGAATTAAAAAGGCAAATGACTAAAAAATATAAAATATATTAAATGCTGTTTATAATAATGCTAAAAACAACTCAGTTGAATCTAAAAAATGCTAAGAAGCTAATTTATTATCCTGAAATGGATGAATCACACATTTATATTGCTTGTCTTTCGTGAACTGTACTTTAGGATAAACCAAAATAATTATGTGGCAATGTTTGACACAGGAGAATTCAAAGTAACAAAGGAGAAACAACAGAACACTACCATTTTCCAACCTCTAATGAAGTAATGGATCAAAGTCATGATCATCAATAGCTGCTAAAAACAACAGAGGAGGGTCTAACAGGAAAATCTGTGGATAGATCAGGCTGACACCTGAACCTACTAATCCATTTTAACATAAAGAGAGCCAACCAAACATTGTTGGACTGCTTGTAAATAAACAAAAGGCAAAAATAGAAAACACAAACCATAATTTAAATCAAGTCTCTTCAGAAGATACAGATGGAGAAATGTTAAATAATACCATGTGGGAAATTCTCTAAGACAAATGACCCAGTTTCTTCAATAACAAAAAAGAAAAGCAGAGAGTGGGGAGGGACCCTAAAGATTTACATAATTTTTAAGATGTATATTAAATGTAATGTACAGACTGAAGAAAACCTAATGATTAAAAATTATAATATTCTCTCCACTGTTGCCTGTTTGAAAATTTCCATAAGGAAAAGCTTAAAAAAAGTAGAATGCCTACCTTTATCTTCAAATTCCTTTACAACATCATTCATCCTGTCCTGATAGAAGGATTCCCCCCTCTCTGTTAAAGAGATGTCCAATGCGTCATAGATTTTATTAAACTCTAGGGAAAACAGTTACCAATTAAAAAAAATGTGTAAGAATTTAAACAAATAGGAGACATGCATCTTACATTAAAAGAAATTTATTATTTAACTGCAACATTTTAGAGGCGCCAAGGTGGCTCAGTTGGTTAAGTGTCCGCCTTCAGCTCAGGTCATGATCCCAGGGTCCTGTGATGGAGCCCCACATCGGGCTCTCTGCTCAGAGGGGAGCCTCCTTCTCCCATTCCCTCTGCAGGTCCCCTGCTTGTGCTCTCTGTCAAGTAACTAAAATCTTAAAAAAAAAAAACCCAAAACCAAAAACGTGCAACATTTTAATTTATTTATTAGGCTCCAAGCTTAAAAATACGATACAGAACATTATATACATACTGCCATTTTGAAATGTGGAAATACAGTAAGACACCCATCAAAATATTAATAGTCAGTGAGACTATGTTTTTTTTCTTTTTCCCTATCCATATGTGTTTTTTCTACAAGCAACAGGTGTTTCTTGTGTAACTTTAGAAATGTTACCCTTAAAAAAATGAAAATGAAAAGAAAAAAATGAACAGGCCCTTCTTGGAGATCAAATATTTTAAAATTTTTCTTACAATTTTTTCTAAATTGTATCATTTACCTGTCTGTCTAGCCATGCATCAGTGATGCAATACTACCTATGGTAGCATTATAAACCATTTTAACAAACTAGTAGTGCAAAATAGCCATCATTAGCCTTCTTTTTCAAAGACTTATTGGCTATTCTTACCCATTTATTTGTCAAAGTGACCTTTAAAATTATGTTTGAAAACCTGAAATTATCTTATATCCTGTGGTCTATTTCTCTTAACTTTGGTCTAACACATTTCTAAATAAATTTATTCCAATGTGTTTTATAGCCTTGGTTGCTACTATGAATAGGATTTTCCCTCTTTCCTTTCCTAATTAAAAAAATGTTTTTGGAATTGAATCTTTTCCTAATTAATTTTTCCTGGTTTCTAAGAAAGTTAAAATTTGCACTTGACTATCTTAATAAAACTTTCTTAATAGCTGTTTCAGTGTCAGAAAGTATTTAAAAAAAATCTACCTGCCAGTCTTTCAAAGATTTACGTGTCATTAAAGGTCAATTGAGTAAAGACCCAAGGAAACTACACACAATGGTACTTCTTGGATGAACGAATGAAGTAAGCCTAGAAACTCACCTTGGCGGGAAACATCACAGATAAGCTTCCATCCTTTTGTAATATCTGGATTTTTACTTTGGAGCAGAACTACACACTGGTACGCCCGCTTCTTAAATTCCTCCTCAGTATCAAATCTCTTCTTGGATTCCTGTTTTAAGAAACAACAACAACAACAACAGTAATGTTTGTAAAAAAGAGCAGCCTTTTATTTCTAGATAGAGAATTTATTCATTTCTAAAACATAAAGCAAACACACACACAAAAAAACTTAAGTGAGGAAAGTGAACATTTACACCAGTACAAAAAATAGAACAGATGCTTTATCTCAATAGTCAACAATAGTTACAAATCAATGTGCCACAGAATCCTATGACTTCTTCTGAAATCATTTTTCTTGAAAATACCAAATTCTCACCACAGTGCTACCACCACTTTTCCAATTCACAAAAACCTTCTCCACCCCAACAGTTTAAGAGTAATAAGGAATAACTAACAGGTAGGGCTGAATTTTCTGTTTCATCTTCCATTCTGGATATGGTCCTGGATGAATAATTAATTTTTTTGTAATAAAAAATAAAATTGCTTTCATTGGTTCTATCTATTCTGAAAATAACACATGCTTACTGCAAAAAAGGACAAATATACAGTTAACCCTACCCCACCCTAACCAGGGATAACATTTTGCTGCATTAATTCTAGACTTTTTTTTGCAAATACATACCTATGTGTTTTAACAAAAACTGAAATATATGGCTTTTCTTTTACTGTTTTTTACATTTAGTAATGTATTATAAACCCTTTGTAGCAAATAGATCTACTTTATTATATTCAAAGCACAGAATTCCAGGGCGCCTGGGTGGCTCAGTGGGTTAAAGCCTCTGCTTTCGGCTCAGGTCATGATCTCAGCGTCCTGGGATCGAGGCCCGCATCGGGCTCTCTGCTCAGCAGGGAGCCTGCTTCCTCCTCTCCCTGTCTCTCTGCCTGCCTCTCTGCCTACTTGTAATCTCTCTCTCTCTGTGTCAAATAAATAAATAAAATCTTTAAAAAAAAAATAAAAGTAACCAAGAAAATAACTGTGAGTGAATCATTAAGTGAATTCACATCCTTCTTTGCATTTGTGTGGTCTCTAGACCTTGTGTGAGACTACCTGTAATGNCACAGAATTCCAATAGATTATAACATTATAATTATATAATTATAATTGACCAGTCTCACATCAATAAAACAGTATGTTTACAATTTTTTGGTAATTTTTAAATTACATGTAAAATGTAAATATAAAAAAATGTTTACATATTTTTGTAAAATATGTTTACAATATGAAAACATATTGTTTTTAATTTTTCATTAGAAGATACTTACCAAGACAAACCCCCCAAAATAGTAACAACAAAAAAAAACCACACAAATGTTTACTTTTTAATGCTATAATCCTATTCTTGGGAAGTTGTCCATCAAAAGGAAATAATTTTAAGAAAAGAAAAAACTTATAGGTACAAAATTGTTTACTGAATGGATAAATGCACCCCAAAAATCTGGGGTGGGGGAAACAATAGGGATTAATATAAACTTCAGTACATCAATCCAACAAAACAATGTGCAGCCTAACATGAAAGTTGATAATGAAATGTTAAACACAATATAAAAATTATAATTATAAACAATGTAATGATTTGTACGTGGATGTCACAAAGTGAAAGTTGACCAGTGATTAATTTAAAATTATGGTTTATAGTACATTCATCTTTTAAAAACCATTCTTACAAATACTATAACATTTTCGACTTATATAAAAAAGTACATCAAAAAAATTTTTAAATACTAAAACGTCTTTTGATCAACAAACTCCTAAATTCACTTAAAAATGGGTAATATGGTACAGTTCAACTTTTAACATACAAGAATTAAAAATGCAAAGATGCTGTGTTAAAGGGCAGAGTTTAGTTTTAACCCCACAGTAGCTTCAAATACCATTTTGAACTCCCTAAAGAAAACTAATAATTATTATGAATGGCAAACACACAAATATTGTAACAATAAATGGTATCTAACCTTATAAAAGGCCTGAAGATCCCCAATAGGAGGTGAAACTGTTAGGTAATCTGGAAATTTATCTTGCAGGTGAGCGATGAGCATGCCAAACTGGGTCCCCCAGTCTCCTACGTGGTTTAATCTAATGCCAATCAGAAGAAAAAACCATTTAAAAATGATGAACATGCTTAAATTAGATAAACTATATTCCATTAGGAACTACTAACATTTAAGTGCCAGTACATGATATTTAGTAACATCTTGTTTACTCAGCTGTCTCCTTAACTGGTCTGCAAGCTCCAGGAGAGGCAATGACAACATCTGTACATTTAGAAATATTTACCCACTGGGGCGCCTGGGTGGCTCAGTTAAGCGTCTGCCTTTGGCTCAGGTCATGATCCCAGAGTCCTGGGATTGAGCCAGATGCTGGCCAGCAGTCTGCTTCTCCCTCTGGCCCTTCCCCAACTTAGGTTCTCTCTCACTCACTCTCTCTCAAATAAATAAAATCTTAAAAAAAAAAATTTTTTTTTTATGGGACGCCTGGGTGGCTCAGTTGATTAAGTGTCTGCCTTCAGCCTGGGTAATGATCCTGACTGATCATGATCGAGTCCCGCATCAGGCTCCCTGATCAGCCGGAAGTCTGCTTCTCTCTCTGCCCCTCCTCCTGCTTGTGCTTGCTGTTTCTCTCTCTCACAAATAAATTAAATCTTTAAAAAAAAATTTTTTTTTAAATGTATACCCACTGACAAATTCTATACATAACAGGCCTCCAGGCTTTGTGGTCAATGAAGTTCCTATCAATGGGCTGTGATTTGTTTATCGCATAGTAAACTGAGACAGACAGGTGAACCAATGTTGATCATCACAACTTTATGAAAATTTAATTTTCCAATGAATTATCCTAATGTAATTTGAAAACTATTGTCAGTGGACAAAATTCTTCAAAATGTGTCAATCCAACCACTTTACACCTTTACTGTTTTTAACTAATCTCAAACCACCAGATCATCTCTTAACTGGATTATTGCAATAGCCTTCTAACTTATAGTTCTGCCTTCTTTGCCTAGTTTCTTCACAGAAGCCAGACTAATCCTTAATCAGATTACGTTGCTCCTCCTAGTTAAGACTCTCCCATAGCTTCCCCTCACACTTAAAAATAAAATCCCAATTTCCTACCATGGCCTACAGTCCCAGCATAATCTCTTTCTTGTCTACCATTCCCCCTAGTAGAATATAACCCCGTGGATACAGGAAGCACTCAAGAAATATTTGTGGACTGAATGGGGGAGTTTTTCCTTGGTTGATCCCCAGACAGTCTAAAAGGTATCAGTTCAGAGAAGCCTAGGACATAATTTATTTAAAAAGTCCACTGGGTGATTAGAAGCAGAACCATACTTATGAATCACTGATTTAGTCAAAGATTTCTTCTCAAGCAACATTTTCCATTTTCTACAGAAATTTCTAAAGGGATGGGCGCCGGGGTGGCTCAGTGGGTTAATGCCTCTGCCTTCGGCTCAGGTCATGGTCTCAGGGTTCTGGGATCGAGGCCTGCATCGGGCTCTCTGCTCGGCAGGGAGCCTGCTTCTTCCTCTCTCTCTGCCTGCTTGTAATCTCTCTGTGTCAAATAAATAAATAAAATCTTAAGAAAAAAAAAAGAAATTTCTAAAGGCAAGAGCACTTACCTTAGCACATCATATCCTGCAAATTCAAAGAGGCGGCACATGCTCTCTCCTATGATAGTTGACCTGAGATGGCCTACATGCATCTCCTTAGCTATGTTGGGAGAGGAGAAGTCAACTACAACCTGAGACAGAAATAGAAAAAAAAAAGTTTTTTTAGACAATATTGTACTTTAACTATCTAATGTGATAAGTACAGGTACAAAGGCCAATTATGTTACAATATATAAATGTATAAACGAACATCACGAACATCTTAAATTTGCACTTCATGTCAATACCTTCAATTAAAAAAAATTTTTAAAGGGGTATAGACATTTCATTCTGCTAATATTCATTAATAACATTTAAAAATAAACTTGAGTAACAGGTCAGGTTGTAATTCAACTGTGTTAGATTTCTGGTGAATTTATTTGTCCATTACTAATTGAAAAAGAATCAAATTTGTTTATACAAATAACCTATCCTGTTTCAGCCGAACCTCATAAATATCAGCTGGATACTTCAAATGCCTTGTGGAATACAGTGAAAAGAAAAACCACATAACAAGCAAGGCCCAGGCAAAAGGCTATTTCAGTTATTTTCATAACCTCGAATATTAACCATTAAATCTCAATATAAAAAGTGACCGCCAGTTCCTGCCCAGCCCTTGTCATACAGTTCTAAGGTGTTAATATATCATTGCAAACTGTGCATATACCTTTTTATTCTCTCCAAGGGCAGGTAGTTTAACACCATTCACCAGGAGATTGGTCAACTGTTGTGATACAAAGTCCTTTCTTAAGTGGACATTTATAAAACCTAATGAACAGTAAGAGGAGAGAAAAAAAAAATCAGACAGTTTCCTATCTTAGAAGACTGCTCACTTCCAAAGACTTTCTCAATGTCAATTATGCTGGCTCTAGAGTGCTGAGATGGCTCTGGCAAAACTTAGACTCCACCACCATCTGAGGCCCTCTTGTTAATTCCTTCTTTCAGTATCTATTTCAAATATTACCACTCTCTTAAGCTTTCTACTTAATCCTGGGCCCCTTCACTCTCAGTATATGATTTACTGGTGGCCCTTTTATTACAGATTTATCTGCCATCATCTGTCTCCTTTTTGCTAATGAAAAACTGATTCGCAGGGAGGTAAAATAACTCATCCATGATCAGGCAGCTCAGTCTAGACTAAAACCTCAGTTTTATTAACTCTCAGTCCAAGGTATTTCACTGCCTTGTTTGGTATACCAGTTTAAACCGACATTTATATATTATATGGTTCTTTTTTATTTCAAAAAGGACCCAACATCAACACAACTACTTAAGAAGGGTAACACTGTCATACCAGGGCCAGCAATTTCAACTTTTTCAACACACTCATTGTCTGGGAGGTGTTTGGTAATGTTTTCGGCAATTTCTCTTGGATTAACTTTCTGTTCCTTGGTTTTGAAGATCTATAACACAATGTAAAATGATTCATTACACAAGAGTCCAGCAAGTTACTCAAAAATACACAACTGATAAAGCATGAGCTGCATCTGACTTTAAAACCCATCAAGAGGCAGAAGCAAAGAAGTCCAATGACGTTATAGATGGAGAGATTAAAGCATCAAGCATCAACAGTGCCAAGAGGAATACAAAAGTGCCCAAATCACATCATCTCCATTTCAAAATGAGCTGCCACACATTATCTAGAACTCTTAAGAAGATTTAAAATCTTTAGTTATGGGGCGCCTGGGTGGCTCAGATGGTTAAGCACCTGCCTTCAGCTCAGGTCACGATCTCCAGGTCCTGGGACTGAGCCCCAAGTCAGGCTCCCTGAGAGCTCACCAGGGAGTGTGCTTCTCCCTCTCCCTCTCCCTCTGCTTGTGTTCTCCCTGCTTATCTCTCTCTCTCATGAATAAATAAAGTCTTAAAAAAAAAAATAAAATCTTTAGTTATGATGCTGGTTTCCAGAATACTCACATTTGGAATTTTCAAATCATGAAAGTGTGTAATATTCGTGCTTGGGTAATAAAAATAATACCCCTATATCTTAACCACAAATATATTACACAATGCTATTGTATACAAATGTATACAATGCTAATACTAATACAAAAGCCATTAAAACTGGAGAATTCTGGGGCACTTGGGTGGCTCAGTTGACCATGGAGTGCTGGGCTCCATGGTCAGTGAGCACGGAGTCTGCTTGTCCCGCTCCCTCTGCTCTTACCTCCCCCGGCTCCCTCTCTTGAATAATTAAATAAAAATCTTAAAATGAAGGTATGTGGGGGGGGGGGGCTCAGCCAGTTAAGTGTCTGTCTTTTGCTCGGGTCATGATCCCAGGGGCTCAGCAGGGAGTCTGTTTCTCCCTCCGCCACCCCCAACTCGTGCTTGCTTACCTGTGCTCTCTCATAAAGAAATATAAAAAATAAAAAATAAATGTAAAAATGTAACTCAAAATGGTTCTTATTTAAAAAAAGAGGCATGGATTCCTCTAACTGAAAACGAAATACATAAGCCCACCTCAGATACCACAGCTGCATCACAAATGTAATGGCGACATTGGTTGGTAAGTGGCTAACCTATACTCTCTCACCTTCCAATACTCATCAATACCACATAGCAATCCTGGACACAACAGGAGGAAAGTACCAACTACCACCCTTAAATATTGAAAATACATATAAAATCTACATATAAAATTTGAATATTCAAACTTGTGTTTTAAAATTAAAAACAAACTTTCCCTTTCGAGTTTATCAGAACTGTGAAAAATGTTCTTTTCCTTCAGAATAATACAATTTGCTACTATTTAGAAAAACTAGTGATGATGATTAATGTTTAAGAAAATCAAATCACCAAGAATACTTTATAATAATACAATCACCTGAGAGATACCCATAGCACTATTACACTGATAGTCCCCAAACTTGGGTTGTTGACTTGGTGTCACTATCAGAGGAGGATTTTCCAAGTCTGGATATGCAGCCTTAATGGCACAAGCAAAGACTTCTTGCAGTCGGCTATTGATGTTAATCATATTTTTAGTTGGTCTGGTTCTTTCTGCTTGAAGACTCTGAGGAAAGAATGAAAATGTCAACAAAATATTAAATTATCATACAAAATATTCCCCAATATTTTGAGAAACCTTCAAATGTCTTGAGAAGGTAACACACCAAAAAGTAACATACGTTGTGCCATGCCCTCATATCTGGGACAAACGTAATAGGACATCCATCCAGTAAGTGGTTCTAAGAGCATGTGACCAAAGTGACCCGGGGAAAGAAGTAGAGTGAATGAATGGGTGTCCCACACACTATTTTATTCACCTATGACTTGTTTTCTGTTGTTTGTGTACCCTGTGTTTAGCTACTGTTTCTCAGTAGGGCAAAGTATCTGTGAAAGAACCAATGAGCTTCCCTCCACCCTGCCCCATTACACTGACAGTATTCTGTCATTTACACATTAAAGCTATTATGCCTTATGGAAACGTGTAGTAGAATACATTGTACTTGGGGTGCCTGGCTGGCTCCGACGGTAGAGCATGGGACTCTTGATCTTGGGGTTGTAAGTTTGAGCCCCACACTGGGTGTAGGGATTACTTAAAATCTTAAAATAATAATAATAATAAACTACTTATTTTGTGTCTTTTTCCTCAAACCCTCTACCACACAAGAGACATCTAATAATACTTCTGAATTAAAATAAATACAGAAATGAATACAAATGAGTGCAGAATAAATGAGTTAATCAGAAAATTGAGGTATTTGGGGAAAAGACTCCATGGAAAAGAAATGCTATCTTAGAAGACTCAGACAAAGTTATTTCAAGCAGAATAGATCCCAACTAGGTGATAAAAAGACTTCATGGGAGTGGGGTGGGCAGAGTCTAAGATAAATGGAGTCAGCTTTGGAAAAAAGAATATAATGCCACTGCAGCCTGGCTGGAAGTAGTATACACATACTGGAGAACAATTATGGGGGTGAGGTCATCCTCCAGGATGTGTCATCAGCAGACTTGAAAGGCAGACCAAGAAGTTAAAACCTCCACTAAAACAAGCTCAGTTTTTTGACAAAACTGATTTAACACTGTTAAGGTTATTAAATAACAAATACAGCACAAGCTTCATGGGAAAAAAAAGTTCTGAAATACTAAGTGGAAAAAAACAAATATGACATCATGAAATATAAAACTGTAAAATAACAAACTTCGGGCAGAGAAGGACTGTGGATATATTCTATATTTTCTTTTGGTAGTGGCAATTATGTAAAATTCAAAAAATGGTCTTTTAAAAAAGGGGTTGGCATAAACTATTGAAATGTCTCAACCTTATTTGAAGCCAACTTCAAGCTGGTCAGATATTTAGCATGATCAAACATTTCAAGGGGCCCTACAAGGACAAGGCTATACAAACTTCTCCATTACTTAAACCAACAACTGAGTCCTAACTAGCCTGAGGCAGGGGAAAAAATAGGGTTTTCTTCTTCATGTCTCCATATTCCTCAAAGCATATTTTCTGAATCTTTGATAACAAAAGTTTTGTAAAAGATATAACTCAAATTACAGAATGAAAAACAACCCGGGGTACTTACCTTTCGAAGGATATTCAGTCGATACTTTAATTTTAAATTTTCTTCTCGCAACTGCTCCAAATTTGGAGAAGCTTCTAAACAGCTGCAATTTTTTAATCGATCAATTTCAGCAGTCAGAGACTTAATCTCTTTTTCCTAAAAAGAAAAAGGCACTTTGTTCAGTCCACAGTCCACTTATGATTGACAACTTCCATGATGCGAATTGTACCATGAACTTATTCTTTTCCTCTCTCCAACAGGGCATGGCAGAGGTGATGGGAATGAAGACTTCCCTTTGATAAGCCGTGATTTTTCCTCCCAGAGGCTTTTGATTACATCAGCACATTATCCTTTTGTATGGAAGAGTTGTGTTTGTTGGAGGAGAGGACAGGGGTGTCAAGCACATAATGGGGTAAGCCTCATATCCTGTTTCTTTGGTCTCAGGAAACCACTCTGATTTAGTGAGAGTACCAGTTAAGTTCAAGAGCCACCAACCTGACTTAACTACCAAATCTTAGGACTCGGGGCTCTTTTAAAAAGGAAATGCCTTTGTCACATTTAATATACCTCAACTGCCTTTTGCCCTTTCTTAGACAAAATGACTTCCCATTTTTTCCCTTAGTTTCCATTGTCTCAGGTCCTAGACCAGGTTTTTTTACTCTAATACCTAAAACTAAAAACATGCCAATTCAGAAGAAAATAAAGTTTCCAACCTAACAGAATTACTAAGGAGGAGATTCTGCACCTGAAATTTGAGACTGTTTACCAGGAGATAGCTACAGCAAGCAAAGGTTGCCATAAATGAACACATTCATGAACACGCACAGAGCTAGTCATTTTCCAGAAATTATCTCTATAATTCTTTTTTTTAAAGATTTTATTTATTTATTTCACAGAGGGAGAGAGATCACAAGTAGGCAGAGAGGCAGGCAGAGAGAGAGAGGGGGAAGCAGGCTCCCCGCTCAGCAGGGAGCCCGATGTGGGCCTCGATCCCAGGACCCTGAGATCATGACCTGAGCCGAAGGCAGAGGCTTTAACCCACTGAGCCACCCAGGCGCCCATCTCTATAATTCTTTATCACAACCCGATGATAAGGTATTTATACCCCTACATTGACAAAGAATATATGGCTCAAAACCAGAAAGAACTTGCCATTTTACTCGACCAACTTGTATTTGGTGATTGCTGATTTAGTATAAAGCAGTTCCCTTGATATAAGTTCTTAAACCACCTTCTTATTACCCCTCCCTACCTGAGCATAAAACATAATGGAAATGTCTCGCTTTCACTTTTACAAGCTGCGACAGTTCTTCCCCCAGGAATACTGGCAGTGGAGGGCAAACGAACTACGGTACGGGCTTTTTAGATTCCTCTTGGCTCAGTATCACCGGAGAGGACGGCTGAGCTGCGAACCAGGACCCAGGGCTCCGGCTCTTTTCCCACCTCCCTCTCTGCCTGACTCCCCGCATCCCGAGAGAGCACGTGTGCGTGCGGGCAAGGAGGACCACAGCGGAGAAAGCCTGTACTGAACACGCCAGGCTCCAGCGCACCAAAGACGCTGGTTTGAGGGGCTCTAGGAAAGGCCAAGGACCTCTACGCCGGGGATGCTGGTTTGGAAGGCTGAAGATCATTGTCACATGGGCCTGGTTAGGATGGGCTCTTCCTTTCCCACCCCGGAGGGGCATCCCTGGGAGGGTGTTCGCTTCCGAGGTAGCACAGGCCCGGATCTCCGGACAACGCTGTCCGCGCCTGGGGGGACCAGGGCGGTCCCCGGCTCCCTGCCGCTGCCCCGATGCTGCTCGGACGGGGGGCAGATCCTAGTCCTTCCCCTCCCAGGCTTTTCACTGGTCCCATGTGGTCCTACCTGCTGCAACAGCCTCGCGGAGCACTGAGACACTAAACCTTCCATCCTCCCGTCAGCTACTCACACTTCAAGTGTCCGGAAGCGGAAACGACCGCCCCTCCCGGAAGCGGAAACCTTCCTTACCGCGCGGCCCAGTCCTGTCGACTGTGTGCCGCCACCTCTGCTGCCACCTGGCGGGCTCCCCGCGGCACTGCGGGGAGAACCGCACCCTCAGGAAATGTTGGGGGCTGTCTTTGGACTCTAATGGTGGGGCAGGGGGAGAGAAATTGAGGGGAATCCGACAAGTGCTGCTTGGACTAACCTGGACAAAGACACTTATTCAGGGCTTCTGTCTTTCAAGGGCTTGAGTTTGCCCCTCTGTGAAATGGTCACATAATTAACAAAATCCATTCATTTATTCAACAGGCATTTATTGTGCACATTAACAAGGCGGATGCTATCCTAGGCACTAGAACACGAGCTGGAAGTAAGATAGACAAAGCTCCCAAGAGATACGCTAGACAAAAAGAGTAAATACTCTCAGGTAGTTTTAATTGCCAGGAAAGTGTTAGAAGACAAAATTCAAGTAAATCTGAAGATTTAATTGGCTTTATTAAGTAATTCGTGAATGAGGCCACATCCCATCTTGCAGTTGGAGGCAAGATCCAAAGGGCTACAAAAAGAAAGGTTTTAAAAATAAGACAAAGAAGTCATAAACAAAACAGGATTTTTAGGCTGTGGCCGCCTTTCTTTGGAGACAAAAAGGTGTTAGGTGGATTATGTCATCCGCCTTTTGGGGGATGGAGAGGGCCATGTGACAGATTGATTACCTTATTGGTTCTGACCAGACAAAAACTTTTTTTTTTAAGATTTTATTTTTAAATAATCCCTACACCCAGCTTGGGGCCTGAACTCACAGCCCTGAGATCAAGAGTCACCAGTTCTACTGGCAGAGCCAGCTAGGCATCCCTGACTAGAAAATTTCTAACTGCCCAATTAAGAACTACATTTCTGGGAGAGGTTGTAAGTGCAATTAGGTTAAGTATTAAGCCAGGTTTGGTGATTTGTCCTAAATGATGCCATTCGGGTCTGTTGCGGAAATTCTGAGGCAACCAAGAAACTCAAGTGGCCCGTGGAGAGCTGGGAGAACACAGCTTTATTAACGCTGGCAGGCTCAGCAGGATCGGTCCCGAAGACTGAGCACCCGGCTATGATTGGAGCAGATATTTATAGGTAAACTAGGGGCTTTTCACGGGGTCTTTCTGTGGATTGGCTCAGGGCCATGCGGAAGTTCTTAAAGCTATGCAGAAGCAACCCTGCGGAGGAGTGCTGAGTCATCCCCGGGGTTTCTCCTCTCGGCGAGGTGGCCATTTTAGATTACTTTTCCACCTTGGCTCCTGCGATTTTCTTTTTAACAAAAATAACGTGGTAGAGTGACTTGGGTCAGGGAAGACCTCCCATCTGAGTTAAAATTTTGAACAGCTAGAGGTGCCTGGGTGACTTAGTTGTTAAGGGTCTGCTTTCCACTCAGGTCATGATCCCAGGGTCCTGAGATCAAGCCACGCGTGATCTCTAGTGGGGAAGCCGGCTTCTCCCTCTCCCACTCCCCCTGCTTGTGGTCCCTCTCTTGCTGTGTCTCTCTCTGTGAAGTAAATAAATAAAATCTTAAAAAAAAATTTTTTTTAAGTTGCTAACCTGAGATTTAAGTTCTGAGAGGATAGGGAAGTGTGGGGTCTTTTTTCACTCTTCCCTATGGCCCCAGTATTTAGAGTAGCAGTCTCTAAACTTTTTTGCTTCTGTGTCTTATAAAAGAATTTTTAAAATTTATACTCTGACAAAGATTTTGAAGTTGAGGGGCACCTGGGTGGCCCAGTTGTTAAGCGTCTGCCTTCGGCTCTGGTCATGATCTCTGGTCATGATCTCAGGGCCCTGGGATCGAGCCCCATATCAGGCTCCTTGCTCTGCAGGAACCCTGCTTCTCCTGCTTGTGTTCCCTCTCTCACTGTCTCCGACTCCCACTCCCCCTGCTTGTGTTCCCTCTCTCGATGTCTCTGTCAGATAAATAAAATCTTAAAAAAAAATGAAGCAGGAAGATGGGGAAGTATGGGG
Organism: Ailurus styani; assembly: GCA_002007465.1. Classification (NCBI taxonomy): domain Eukaryota; kingdom Metazoa; phylum Chordata; class Mammalia; order Carnivora; family Ailuridae; genus Ailurus; species Ailurus styani. Next base: position 6,832,876 of record LNAC01000017.1, read on the forward strand.
ATGTATGGAATTTTACCTGTTTTGGTAACTGGGCCTGGTTGTAAGTAGCCCATTGGTCCTTTAGGGCCTATGGATATTTAGGGCCTATGAGGTGGGTCTGCCTGATGGGCCTGTCTATATTCAGCCAGGTGGTCATGGTGGGGCCTTTCGGCTTGATCAAGTTCCATTGCTCAAGCCTGTTGTCTAAAAGTGGCCTCTACAGTTACCTATCGATCTATCACAGCCACTAACTCAGGAAACAAAAAGGGAAGGCCTAGGAGCGCTGCCTTGGCCAATACCTCAGTCCTATAGACTCTCAAGGGAGGGGACAAATCAAAAGCACAATTCAGTTCTTGGCTGGGTTTGCCCAACTTGTTGCTGAGCAAAACTCAGATAAACTCATTGCAAGAGAAGCCAGTAACTCAAGAGATGAAGTTTGGAAGAGAGAAAGGGAGAAATTTATTCTGGGTTCTGGCAGCCGCAAGAGGTGCAGGCTTCAGCCTTAACAACCAACCTCTCCACCTGCAAGATGGATATCTAGAATTTGGCAGGGAGAGGTTCAGGGGGTTATATGCAAGAGAGCAGGTAGGCAGCACGTGCTCACGTGGGGGGGTGGGTTTGGTATGTGTTCAGTGCCTGATCCCGGGCAGGGGAAGGGATGGAATGTGGTCTTTTAGGCATTCCGTTGCTATCAGGGCTTTTCTGGCCTGTTGGTTGGAATGTTCCAGTCATTGTAAAACATCTTTGTCAATACCTCAAGAAAGTGTGATAAGAAATAAGCATGATGGGTTTTAGTTAGAGTATGAGTTAAGCAGTCTTATCTATTTCTGCTCTTAACTGTGGGGGTCTAAAGTTGAGCAAGAGGGCTAGCTGACAACTGTGTTTGGAGAGAAGGTCCTTAAAGAGGTAATTAAGTTAGGGGCGCCTGGGTGGCTCAGTCAGTTAAGTGTCTGCCTTCGGTTCAGGTCATGATCTCAAGGTCCTGGGATGGAGCCCCACATCCAGCTCCCTGCTCAGCAGGGAGCCTGCTTCTCCCTCTCCTTCTGCTGCTACCTCTCTCAACCCGCCAACCTGTGCTCTCTGGCTTTATCTCTCTGTCAAATAAATAAATAAAAATCTTTAAAAAAAAAAAAGGTAATTAAGTTAAAATGAGGTCATGGAGATGGGGCCTAATCCAATTTTGATCCATGTCCTTATAAAAGGAGATGAGGACACACACACACACACACACACACACACACACTCACACACACGTGAAAATACAGGATGAAGAATGCCACTTACAAGTCAGGGAGAAAAGGCTCAGAAATAACCAACCTTGCCTGTTGACACACCCATTTCAGTCTTCCAGCGTCCAGAACTAAAAGAAAATAAATTTCTAGTGTGTCAGCTCCTGCTCTGTACTACTTTGTTATGGCAGCCCTAGCAAACTGATACAGGAGGCTTTGGGAGTCCAATCTTTTCCTCAATGTAAGATTCTATGGGTGACAGAGCCTACAGGATCTTCTGCTGCTAAATAAAGGTGTAGCACTGTGTGCCTTGTTTTGTGTAAAAAAGGCTATAGCAAAGTGGTGTCTTAAGAGCCAAAAAAGAAACTCCAGCCCTTTGGTTGAGAATCATCTCTAGATTCCCAGATTCCAAGTTGGAAATTGCTGGTGGAAGTTCTCCATTTGTTTGGAATCATTCCACAGTCTCATACCTTGGGCCTGCACATTTAGTTCTTTCCACACTTCTCAGATGGTTAGTGCAGCTCTGGGCAAACAAAAGACCTAGCTAAAAGAAGTGGGGTTCTTTTTTTTTTTTTTTTTTTAAAGATTTTATTTATTTATTTCACCGAGGGTAAGAGATCACAAGGAGGCAGAGGCAGGCAGAGAGAGAAGGGGAAGCAGGCTCCCTGCTGAGCAGAAAGCCCGATGCGGGCCTCGATCCCAGGACCCTGAGATCATGACCTGAGCAGAAAGCAGAGGCTTTAACCCACTGAGCCACCCAGGCACCCAAGAAGTGGGGTTCTTTAAGTCCAGGGAGGTGAGCCTGCCACATTCTGGCACACCTTTTCTTTTTTTTAAGATTTTATTTATTTGAGAGAGAGTTCGAGCACAAGCATGGGGAGGAACAGAGAAAGACAGAAAAGCCAACTCCCCGCTGAGCAGGAAGCCCAAGCTCGATCCCAGGACCCTGAGATCATAACCTGAGCCCAAGGCAGACACTTAACCAACTGAGCCACCCAGGCACCCCCTCACCTTCTTTTCTAAGAACTATAGTCCCAGAAGTTGCAAATATTTAGTAAAATGGCAAAATCTTACCAAAATCAACCTGGAATTATAATAGCCATTATGGGGAAATGGTCCAATTAGATAAGATCATCTGTGCATTTGAAAGCAAGAGCGCCCTCAGGTGCTTGTGTGGCTCTGTCAGTTAAGCCATCATGGAAGTTCTGGGCTGGAACCCCACAGCAGGCTCCCTACTCAGTGGGGAATCTGCTTCTCCCTCTGCCCCTCCCCCCATGCTCGCCTGTTCTCCCTCTAATAAATAAATAATCTTAAAAGATAAAGGAAAGAAAGCAAGAGTTCCCAAACTAAACACAATGGGAACTAATTACATGCAGAAGCCTGCAAAAGGTTCCAAATTTCCAAAATAGTTTTATTGAGAGATTCCTTGCCAAAAGAATGAAGAATTAAGGAGAGGAAAGTTACGTAGAACCGAGGACTATGAGACTGATGTATAAGACTGACAGAACTCCTCTTGCTCCCCTCTATCTTCCTTTACCCGAGTGCCCAAGTGTCTGTTCTAGTAATCCTCTGTCTGAATTGCCTTCCTACTCAGAAGAGACTTATTAAAACGGTTACCTTTTAACATAAGATGACCTGAGGCTACAGGCAATCCTTTTCAAGTTTCTTTCTTTCACTCCTTGGTCACGGCCAAAAGAATTTCTTAAATCCAGGGAGAATCCTCAAAAGGTTTTGTAAATAAATTACCTCCTGAGCCCAGCAGAGAGAGAGGAAAATAAAATTTCATGTTGTCCCTTCCTTTTCAAATCCAAACTAATTGGTTATTGATCCTTTCTCTCTCAGGGATAGCCATTGCCTTCTTGCTTATCTCATTTCACATCCTAAGGATTTGGGTTGGCTTTCTGCCTGCCTGGGACGTGTAGGTTGTAGGTCCTTTCTCTGGCTTTATTTGGGAGTGACTCTAGATCTTGTGAAGATAGTATCTTTTGCACCCTCTTTGAGGACATCTCCTTGGGTCCAGAAGTCACTTAATACTGCCTGAAATATTTACTGTTTGTCCACGCTGAATCCTGACAAGATACTTGCAAGAATTTAATGACTCTATGGTCAGAAATCTGGCTGGATTGGAAGGTGATTCGGAGCCTGCTAGGAATTTCTGTAGGCATTCAGCTCTAAGCTAACTGTACCCAGGGGGAAAGGAAAGTATGGTAACTGAGGTGAGTGGGGGGTGTCAGTCCTCGATATCATTTAGGTGGCAACCCAATTCTTTGAGGAATTACAAACAGCTGTCCTTATTTTACTAGTCTAGTCTTTGCAGGACAAGAGGTATGGTTCCAGAAACAATTCCAAGTTCGCCAGTCCTTTTTACTAATCCCAAGTTTCCCCTACTTATCTCAAATGCCTTGTAGGTATTGTAAAAACTCTGGCCTTAAGTGAACAAAAGTCCTAGGAGGAGCTTGTTTTTTCCCTAACCCCCACCCGTGCCTTCTTGATATACCCAGTGTACCCAGAGTCCTTTCCAGAACTCTTATCTATACCATCTCTTGGATATGCAGACTTCAGGGGCGGTAATTCGTATCAAAAGAAAAAAAGGGGAGAGGAGGGAGAAGGAGGTCTTTTGGAACCTGACCTGTCAAGGACAAATAACAAACCTCTAAGTGTCTTCTCCTTACAAAATACAAAGTTTTAGCCATCTACACAGGTAAACTTAACCTAGTCCATCTGCCAGTAAACAAGCTTAAATCCAGTTTATAACTGGTAAGTTTTGTATCATCGTATCTATTTATGGCAGTAATTTAAAAACAGACTTTTGGGTGCCTGGGTGGCTCAGTGGGTTTAAGCCTCTGCCTACGACTCGGGTCATGGTCTCAGGGTCCTGGGATCGACGCTCGCATAGGGCTCCCTGCTCTGCAAGGAGCCTGCTTCCTCCTCTCTCTCAGCCTACTTGTGATCTCTCTCTTTCTGTCAAATAAATAAATAAAATCTTTAAAAAAATATAAAAAATAAAATATAAAAACAGACTTTTGCTATCCTGATGTCCTTGTACCGTGGCTACAGTCTGCTCCTGAATCAGAGAAATTAAGATGGATAAAAAGTGGCTGCATATGAAACACTTGGGGCTATAGGGAATCCAAGACCATTCTTCCCTGCTACCTGACAAACCCCATTTTTCAGTATTTGCATCCCTTCACCCACCACAGTACATCTAAGATGACTTGAATTATAAATAGACCTTGGCAGGGAGACGTCTATAAAACTGTAAAAACAGAGAACTCACAATGTCTGATCTGTCAGGTCTATAATCCTGGAAAAACTGTTTTTACTTCTGGAGACCTCAGACCTCCACCCTCTGGACCCTTTGAACATCTGCAGCTGGGCTTCAGCTGTCACTTAGTGTGCATTATCAATATGTTCTTCCATGGATGTTTTCTAGAAGGGTCAGAGCCTTTACAGTGGCAAAGAAACTGAGAGAATGTATTTCCCACTTGAGGTATACCCTCTGTCATCTGCAGTGATCAGGACCCCCACTCCACTGGACAAATCATATGAACCTTAACGAAAATCTTGCAAACGTCTTGAAATTAACACTGTTTTATCATCCTCAGTCATCGGGCAAGGTTGAGAGAACTAGGGGTGTTACCAAACCATCACAGCCACTAACTCGGGAAATGAAGAGGAAAACCCCAGGGCTGCTACCAGCTGCCTTATCCCAGGGAACCCCGAGGGGGCTGGACAAATCCCAAGCACAGCTCCTGGCTGCCTTTGTCAACCCTTTACCTCCATTTGACATCAAACTTTTTTTGTATCAAAACTATTTTTTTTAATTTAAATTCAATTAGTTAACATATAATGTATTATTGGTTTCAGAGGTTCAGGTCTGTGATTCATCAGTCTTCCATAAAATACCCAGTGCTCCTTACATCACATGCCCTTCTTAATGTCCATCTCCCTGTTACCCCACCCCGCCACCCACTTCCCCTGCAGCAACCCGCAGTTTGTTTCCTGAGATTAAGTCTCCTATGGTTTATCCCCTTCTCTGGTTTCGTCTTGTTTTACTTTTTCCTCTGTTGATTTTCTGTTTTCTTTCTTAAATTCCACATATCAGTGNTCCTGAGATTAAGTCTCCTATGGTTTATCCCCTTCTCTGGTTTCATCTTGTTTTACTTTTTCCTCTGTTGATTTTCTGTTTTCTTTCTTAAATTCCACATATCAGTGAGATCATATGATAATAGTCTTTCTCTGATTGACTTATTTCACTTACCATAATACCCTCTAGTTCCACCCACGTCTTTGCAAATAGCAAGATATCAGTTTTTGATGGCTGCAAAATATTCCATTGTGTGTGTATGTCTGTGTGTGTGTGTATACATACATATATATATATATACACACATATATACATGCCACGTCTTTATCCATTCATCTGTTGATGAACATCTAGACTTTTTCCATAGTTTAGCTATTGTAGACATTGCTGCTATAAATATTGGGGTGAAGATGCCCCTTCGGATCACTGCATTTGTAACTCTGGGGTGAATACCCAGTAGAGCAATTGCTGTTGACCTCAATTTTCTAATTGATTAAGTTCTTTCCAGCCTATTTGTTAACTCAGGCAAAAGACCCTATAGGCAAAGCGTCCTGGGATGGGAACCAAAACTACCCCTCAAACAATAAGGACTGCCTGAGCCAGCAAGACTCTGCCTGTGATGGACTTGATCTTCACTGCCCACCTGCACACACTCACCAACCTTGGTTGTACATTTTCTTTTATAAACCTGGAAGTATTTTCAGCACTTTGGAGGCAGTCTTTGAACACCACTAGCCCCCTGTCTTCCAGTGTTGGCCTCACTGAAATAAAATCTTTTCTTGTTGCACCACCACTTGTCTCTCTGCCTTTGGATTTTGTCAGCGGCAAGTGGCTGGCCGTGTTCTGTTTGGGACCCCTGGGGCCAGGTGCTCTTGCACCCCATGCCCCCACTGCAGTCCCAGTCTTAAGCCTGGTGACTAGATAGTCTGGAAATGTATGCAAGGAAGATGGTCCTGGAGCCGTTGGAAGGTACCTTACCAAGTGCTGTGGACCACTGACATTGCTGAGACCTCCACCTCAACTTGAGGAGAAAGAAAAGTAGCTGACACCGAGACAGACTGCTTTCACTTCATACTAAGTGAACATGAACCCTTTCCCCTTTCTCCTTTCCTTTCCTTTCCTTTCCTTCCCCTTTCCCTTTTCCCTTCCCCTTCCCCTTCCCTTTCCTTCCCTTCCTTTCCCTTTCCTTTCCTTTACTCTGACATTCCCTTAGGAAAATAACACTCTCATCTGTTATTTCCCATGACATTGCTAAGGGCAGCGGGGCCGGGGGTGAGGGGGGCCATGCGTGTGTAACCTAGGATTTAGAATGACCTTTCATTTCCGGCTAGAAGAAAATCTATCTGCCCCTAATTTTTCACAAGCAAAATAAGAGAACTCATTGGCTGACCCCCCGCTCCCCCACCCTGAATTTACACTGAGGAGTTAGAAAGGACCTAGCAAGAGGCTGTCAGGATTCAGGATTTACTCCTTTGGCAGGTCCCTATTTCCCTGGTTAGGGATAAAGACAATAAGCCTTTCATCCAAAACTTAATTCTTGAAACCACTGCAGAATCTGCTACTAAAGCAATAACTGCAATAACTGACGAAGACTTTTAGCCTCTCTGGCCAGTTGTTTTTGATAGGATAGCCTGTGATTATCTTTTAGCTGAGCAAAGAGGTGTCTGTGCTATGCCTAATACTACCTGCTGTATCTGGGTTAACACTTCTGGGGAAGCTGAAACTCAGTTACTTAAGATCACTGAGCAAGCCACTTGGCTTAAAAGGCTGACTTCTGCAATGGGGTCTTTGATTGGTTTGGGTCTTGGGGACCACGGCTCCAAATATTAGGAACTATCCTTCTTATAATCCTCCTGGTGCTTTATACTCTCTCAAAAGCTTTTTTTTTTTTTAAAGAGAGTGAGCCAGACAGGAGGGGCAGAGAGGATCTAAGCAGGTTCCATGCCCAGGCCTTGCAGAGCCCAAGGCGGGGCTCAATCTCGCTGAGACATTGGAGAAGCAACGAGAATGACGGATTCGGATTATAAGCCTGGAGTCGTGATCTGTGTATCACAAGGTTAAGCAAAAAATGTCGTGACCAGTGGACCAGTGGATATCACACAAGGGGAGAGGAGAGCCGCCAAGAGCTTTGCAGTGGTAGTAGCTTAAATTTTGAGCACATCTTTCAGGCTGAGAGCCTAATCAAAGGTGGGGGGGGGGAAGAAAACCACAGACTGTAAATGGTTTCACTTAAGCCAAGTTACCACGTCTAGACTGAATACCTAACCTAACTGCAACTTCAGCCTCCCTGAGGAATGTAGTCTTAATGGGGAGGTCAGGAATTTTTTGGCCAGCATCAGCGAGGTCATCTGTCACATGAGCCTCTCTCTCCCTAGAGGAGTCGGAGATAATCGGCAGCGTAAGACTCCCTGCCTTCCCCAAAGGGAAGGTGATGTGCCTGAAACAACCCTTTTCTTTTGTTAGTAACTTCTTGCCTCACCCTCCTTCCCACAGAAACCTTCCATTTTATACAATTAGATCCTCAAATTTATGCAGTCGCATTCTGCTTAACAAGGTCAGTTATTTAAAGTGGCAACTACTAGATCGGCTAGTATTAATTGTTGATTCCAGAGGATGGGTGTGATTTTTATGTCTTGTGGTACCTGAGTTTTTGGTTTTTTACCATGAGCGCTCCTTACTTACACGATAATAGAAAACAAATTCTAAACTAAAAAAAAGTGGGCACCAAGCTCCCATTCTGGCCCCGTTTCTTACCTTGGCGGTCATGAAAACTCCCTCACACAGAGTGACTTCTACAGAGGGGATGGGACTGAGGCAAGACCCTGACCTGGCAGGAGGCATGTCCTCCCCAAACCCTCTGAAAGCCTGCACATCCCTTCCCTGCGATTGGAGAGGTGGTCCCTGCCTCTCCTTCCCGCTGAGCCGACCGTGTCTGGGTGCTGCGTCAGTTACAGGATCTCAGCATTCTTGTCTCATGGAGTCAAAGAATGAATCTCACAGCTACAAAACGGTGACATGACATGAAAGTTTATTAAGTGAAGGTGAGCACAGAAAGGAAAGAAAAAAGTTGTGAGAGGGGTCCCGAATGGGTTGCCACTGAGGGCTTTTACTGGCAGTCTTGGATTGAGAACTGACCAGGAAGCTTGTGGCCTTGAGCTTCTTGGACCATCTTGGTTTGTGCATGGACTATTGAGAACATCCTTAATGGCTTACTTCTTTAAGGTCTGGCCATTTTCTGTGGTTACAATGTAGCTGCCAACAAAATCTACTCCCTGACATCGTGGGCCAGGTGGTCTGGTTTGTCTCCTTATCTCTGGTTTTGTACACCTCAGCATTTCTCCACATTTGGGATTTCTGTATGCCTGGTCACACAGCCCCTGGAAGTGAGCCGAGTCAGGGGCCGCCTACCTCTCCCTGCCTGTATTTTAACCCTTTCCTCCTGAACACAAACTTTCATACTCACGTAGGAGGAAGACAGAGATGTTGGGGAGGCTTGGACAGTGGCAGTTTCCCTATATTCTCCTCCAGCTTGGAACAGCACCCTTGGGTTAAAGGGCAGAGGTGGGCACAGCTCAGCCCCGGACACTCCCACCGCCCCGTGTCCCACCATGTTGTTTCCTTCACCCACTTGTTCAACAGTCACTGTTAACTAGGATGCAACAGAAAACTACTCAAAAAAGAGGGCTGAAAACTATCAGCAGAAAGGAGGAAAGGGACAAAGCAGGAAGGGAATGTGTTTTGTTTTGCAGAACCAAGAGTTCCAGCCAGGGAGATGCCCTGTTTTACCTGACAGACGCTTATGTGAGCCAGTTTAAGCTGGATCAAGTCTGAGGACCTATACAGACCCCCGCCTTTTGAAGTTACCTTAGCTCATCGTAATACTAAGATCTCCTCCTATGGGCAGAGTGTTCTGCCACTTCTTGAACATACAATGTATGTACTAGCATGCTGACATGCTAGACTTGTGCAGTTGAACTAGGGTGCCTATGCAAGTTCCCTGCCCCCCACCCCTAATACCCTGCATAAAAGCTTCCTGTACTAACCCCACGGGGGAGACAGTCAGAGCTTTGAGAGTTATCTCCCTGTCTCCTTACATCACCAGCCCCCGTGGCTCAGAACTGGGCACTGGGGACACAGATGAATTAGTCTATACTCACAAGGAGCTGACAATATACTATATTGGGAGAGAATCACACCAAAAAAAAATATTTATTTATTTATTATTTATTTATTAATTTTTAAAAAAGATTTTATTTATTCATTTGACACAGAGAGAGAGATCAGATCACAAGTGGGCAGAGAGGCAGGCAGAGAGAGAGGAGGAAGCAGGCTCCCTGCTGAGCNNCCCGATGCGGGCCTCGATCCCAGGACCCTGAGATCATGACCTGAGCCGAAGGCAGAGGCTTTAACCCACTGAGCCACCCAGGCGCCCCCCAAAAAGTATTTTTTAAATAAAGATTTATTTACTTATTTTAGAGGGAGAGAGAGTGAGGGGGGGGAAGGGCAGAGGGAGAGAGAGAGAGAGAGAGAGAGAGAGAAAGAGAGAATCTCAAGCAGACTCCTTGCTGAGCATGGAGCCAGACATGGGGCTTCATCCCAGGACCCTGAGATGATGACCTGAGCTGAAATGAAGAATCTGCTGCCAAACCAACTGAACCACCTTGGTGCCCCTCACGTTGTTAAGAAAAGGAAGGTGTGTGTGGGTTGTTGATGGTGGTGGCGGGGAGGCCTGGGTGATAGGTGATAAGGAGGAAGGGTTTCTAGAGGTGATATCTGGCTGGGTATGGGATGAGGAAGGACATTCCAGTGGAAAGGAACGTTGCTGGTGGAGAGAGGCAGGTGGCACTTTACCCCCAAGGCCAAGTCGAAGGAAAGGACTTTGGCGTCAACATTCTCTCTAGACTCCCAGGTCTGCACTTAGAGGGGAAGAGGACTGGGCTCTGCGGGACGGCGGTGGCGGGGTTACTGTCACCGTTCCTGGAGCCCCATGACAGAACCTGAACAGTCATCTGTGTTCTCTCTCTCCTGTCGGTAATGGGAGATGGCCCAGACGTGGGGGCTGGCACCAACACGGAGGTCGGGCCTTGAACGAGGAGGAGGGGATATTGCTGCTGTGGCTGCTTTCTGTTGCCTCTTGCATTTTTAACTAGATTGGTAATATTTTTTTTCTTAAATCAGTATTTCTTAACAGTAGGGATGGGGCAAGGGTTTAGAATTTCTGGATGAGACAGATTAATTAGAAAAAAAGCATATGCCATATATTCCATATGGTGAGTTTATAGTGGGAGGGGCACCATGGTTTTAATAATACAAATTAGAGCAGATATAAGGTTTTAAAAACGGGCAAGGTTACCAAGAGCTCAGTTTATTGCTGGTAAGCCATGGCTTCTGGGCCTGTATCTGTGAAATGGGAGATTGTGCAAGGTAACCCTTTCGACCTATTCTAAATATATTAGCTCAGTCTTTCCCAAATGTGTTTCCATCATCAGTATTTTTGCCATTTCTTGTGCCACTATATATTAATTATGTCACCTTTTCAAATTGATTCTTTTTTTTTTTAAAGATTTTATTTATTTGAAAGAGAGAGAGCACAAGTGCAGGAGAGGGCAGAGGGAGAGGAAAAGCAGATTTCCTGTTGAGCAGGGAGCCTGATGTGGGGCTCGATCCCAGGACCCTGGGATCATGATCTGAGTGGAAGGCAGTTGCCCAACCAACTGAACCACCCAGAATCCCCTGTATTGATTTACTTTAACTTACATATTTATCCTCATCCGAAGCTGTAGTATCTTTGAATTCATGGATTTGATATACATGTTAAAATTATAAAAAAAAATTCAGCTAGGTACCATCTAACATTTTATCTGATGCTTCCTTTTGGGAAACACTGCATCAATTCTTTTTTCTTTTTTTAAAAAGATTTTATTTATTTATTTGACACAGAGAGAGAGAGATCACAAGTAGGCAGAGAGAGAGAGAGGAGGAAGCAGGCTCCCTGCTGAGCAGGGAGCCGGATGGGGGACTCGATCCCAGGACCCTGAGATCATGACCTGAGCTGAAGGCAGAGGCTTTAACCCACTGAGCCACCCAGGCACCAGGGAAACACTGCATCAAGTCATTGTTATCAAGACAGCCTGTTGAGAGGGTCAAAGACCACTGGAAAATATTCACCCAGGTTTGTGTTACTTAGTAGGGCTAGAATCAGAACTTTGGTCTTAGCTTAATTTATTCACCAAATTTTTTGACAGTGTGCCACCTGTCAGGGACTGCTCCAGCCCTGGGGATTTCAATAGTGAACAAGACATGAATGATACCTGCCCTTACATCTCCAGCATCCTCATGAGCAGACTGTCAAAACCAAAAAAAAAAAAAAAAAAAAAAAAAAAAAAAAAAAAAAAAAAAAAAAAANAAAAATACTGTCAAGCTTATGTCTCCTTGTTACTTCTGATTGGTTTTGCCTATAAACTAATGACTTACCATTGTCTCCTAAATAAATTTTATTTAGTCCCAAGTGCCCTGGGAGAAGGCTTACTGATGGTGTAGGAGAAGCTTTTAAATTTACTTATTCTCAAATAAAATCTTAAAAAAAAAAAAAGAAGAAGAAAAGGGGCACCTGGGTGGCCCCTTTAACAGTGGGTTAAGCGTCTGTCTTCAACTCAGGTCATGATCTCAGGGTCCTCACGTTGGGCGCCCTGCTCAGCGGGGAGTCTGCTTATCCCTCTCTCTCTGCTCGTGCTCTTTCTCGCTCTCAAATGAATAAATAAGACCTTAAAAAAATAAAGAAGATAAATTTACTTATTCCCAGAAGCATCTAGAATATAACTGGAATATACTCCCCAATAGAACGTAACAACTTCCCTACATTCATTAACAACATACATCTATCTGTTCAGTACCTAAAGTGTATTATCTCCACGAATCTTTATGCCACTTAGTGAAGGTAGCAAACATGCTGAGAAGAAATGTCTGAGAGGCAATTTAGTTTCACATGGAGCTCTGATGGTGCATCTCACAACTGTAGGCAGTACTTACCTATAGATCCATTCATGCACGTGTGAAAGGATGGAAGTACAAAGATCAATCAGACACTGTAAAAGCAAGAGACTGGCTACTACATCACCATCACCAATTATTTTATGGTGCACCATTCAGTGGAATACTGCATCATTGCTAAAAAGAATGAAGTTGTTTGGGGTGCCTGGGGAGCTCAGGTCATGATCCCAGAGTCCCAGAATCGAGCCCCACATCAAGCTCCCTGCTCATCGGGGCGTCTGCTTCTCCCTCTGTCCCTCCTGGTGCTTGTGTTCTCTCTCTCAAATAAATAAAATCTTAAAAAAAAAAAGAATGAAGTTGTTTACAAATACCTTACTGAGAAACAGCAAGGTACAGCACAGTACATCTAGTATGCATTTTGAGGTGGGAAAAAGGATACACAGATATCTGCAGTGAGATGACTTGAGAGCAGACATTGGGTTTAATCCCAGTTCTACCATTTCCCATCTGTATGATGTTGGGCAAGTAACTCCTCTGAGTCAGTTTCCTCAATGCTAAACTAGGAAGGATCATAATAGTACCTACCTCATGGGGTTGTAATGAGGAGTTAAAAATACTCCAACGTTTAGAACAGTGCCTAGGCCTACAGTGAGTGGAAGGATGGGCTACTGAGGCTCTCGTGAACCCTTTGGATTTTGTGTGGTATCGAAGTCTTAGCTCTTAACGTGACACGAATTGCTATAGGAGACAAGTGATTTCGGGGTAAATAACCTGACTTTTCCCTCAAACAATGTAAACGCTGTGTGTGGGTGTTAGCCACCCCAAACCCTTCTGCTTCTTTACTTAGTAAGGTTGTCTGTGGATATCTGGTGGGGGGATGCCCTGAGCTGGTTCAGAGGGGTGTCCACAACCCCACACCCCAAAGAATAGTCTTCACTGCTCTTGTTCCATCCTGACTCTTCCCTTTGCCCTGGTCAGGAAAGACAAAGAAGGGAGTAAATACAGCTCTGGGGGAGGAGCTTTGATCTCATTCATTCATTCCACAAATATTTATCAAGAATCCATTCTGCATTAGTCAACAGAGAGCACCACAAACAAGGTCCCTGCTTTGTGATCTTCCAGTTTTAGAGGGAAGAGACAGAGGATGTACTTAGATGTACTTAGGGGATGTACTTAGATGACTGCGGAGAACAGCGTTCTGAACAAATTGGATCATTGTGTTGAGAGGGACACGTGGGGGGGTAAGTTGGATAGGGTGGCCCACAGTCAGGGGGAGAGGTCTCTCTGAGGGGTGAGGTGTGAACTGAGATCAGAATATTGATAATCAGAGAGCTGTATGAAGACAGGGTAAAGACATGAAGGGAGAGTGGACTGGGCAGAAGGAACCAGAATTGTAAACACAGAATACAGATTTTATTTATTTATTTGACACAGAGAGAGAGATCACAAGTAGGCTGAGGCAGGCAGAGAGAGAGGAGGAAGCAGGCTCCCTGCTGAGCAGGGAGCCCAATGCAGTGCTTGATCCCAGGACTCTGAGATCATGACCTGAGCCGAAGACAGAAGCTTTAACCCACTGAGCCACCCAGGTGCCCCCACATTCCCTTTTTTAAAAATAGATTTTATTTATTTACTTGAGAGAGACAGAGTGAGCAAGAAAGAAGGAACAAGGGGAACGGGAGAGGGAGAAGCAGGTTCCCCACTGAGCAGGGACTCGATGTGGGACACGGATGTGAGGCTCGATCCTGGGACTCCAGGATCATGACCCAAGCCTAAGGCAGACGTCCAACCAATGGAGCCACCCAGGTGCCCTTCAAGTTTCCTTTGAGTAGGGCCCACATATGACCACAGTGCCATGAAATAGAAACCAGAGCTGAAGTGCAAAAGACATTTTGGAAGAGATAGACAGCGTTTGTGTCCTAGCTCTGGCCATTTGTTATCTGAGAGACCTAGAGCAGATCTTTCCATATTTTTGAAACTGTGTTTCCTGAAGATTTTGGAGAACACAAGTGCATGATTCTGAGTGAAATTTCTTTATCTATTCTTCAACTTCTCATCAGGCGAATGACAAGATGTATTTATTGCTGGTGTGCTAGTGAACTGTTTAGAATTCCATGCCAAGGCGGACAAAAGGCTGCCTGCAAATGTTCTGTCAGCTGAAGCAACACTGAGACATACTGCTCGGGTAGGAAGATTTGCTCCACACAGCCTTTCCCACACACAAGGAGGGCGTTAAGAGCTCTGTTTCAGGGGCGCCTGGGTGGCTCAGTGGGTTAAAGCCTCTGCCTTCGGCTCAGGTCATGATTTCAGGGTCCTGGGATCAAGCCCCACATCGGGCTCCCTGCTCAGCGGGGAGCCTGCTTCCTCTTCTCTCTCTGCCTGCCTCTCTGCCTACTTGTGATCTCTCTCTCTCTCTCTCTGTGTCAAATAAATAAGTAAAAAAAATTAAAAAAAAAAAAAAAAAAGCTCTGTTTCACAGAAGCTGATGCTGTGGGTGTGTGAGGGGCTGAGCCTTGCCGGAAGAGCGGACGGCAGATGAAGGTGTGACTGAGTGAAAAAATCCTACTGTATGACCTTCACATTTTTATTAGCTCTCTCTTTTTAAAAGATTTTATTTATATGAGACAGAGAGAGAGAGGCACAAACGGGGAGCACGGCAGGCAGAGGGAGAGGGAGAAGCAGGCTCCCCGCTGAGTAGGGAGCCCGATGTGGGGCTTGATCCCAGCACCCCAGGATCATGACCTGAGCTGAAGGCAGACGCTCAACCGACTGAGCCGCCCAGGTGCCCTTTATCAGCTTGCTTGTCCTGGTTCACCAGACAGACTACAACTAGAGAAAGGATGGAGGATTCAAACCCCAGGTCTACCCCTGGCTTCCCCACTTGTATCTGCTTCTCTCTGAGGGACTGATCCCAGAAACACGAACCATGGCTACAGATAGCTTTGGGAAGAAAAAATCTAGGTAAAGGCTGATTTCCCATTGTCTGCAACAGCCCCTGCTGGGCAGTGGTTTTAAATCCAGTGAACAAATGAGTGTTGGTGCCTGCAAGAGAAAAAGCACCCCTTTGGCCTGGAGACCAGTGGGGAGGAAAGGGTGAGAAAGGGGCAGGTCAAAACTTAGGGAGACACAGATGAAGTGATGGGTGGGGGAAAAAAGAGAGAGTAAAAATTCATTCAGAAAGGCCACTTTATTGATGGAGAAGAAACTGAAAGGTACTCTCCACAGCCCTCCCTCACTCACTTCAGTGGCTTCACTGGGCATCTGAGACCGGCGTGGGCAGGCCTGCCGCCACACGGGCTGGGCTGCTGGGCCAGCTCCGTGCTGTCTGCCCCACGTCAGGCGGCCACATACAAACACATCACAGCTCATGAAGACTTGCAAATGCACCTCACGATTCCCCAATAGTTCCAGACATTTTTTTTTTAATATTGTACAAAATGTGGTAAGTAGGAAAGGTCAGCTGGGCTGTTGACACCTGCGGGACGTCCTTTTAGGATTACTATCCCTGAAACATTATTTCTTATTGCAGTGAAACCTCTAGAAGGTAGAGCTGTACAAAAGAAAAAAAAAATCTAAACAATTTTAAGAAGAGCAGCAACTTAACACTGCTTTAGTTCATTTAAATTTTCTTTCTCAAAAATACATTCCTAAATATACAAACTATACAATCTTGTCATTTTAATGCTGGTTTTCATTTTTTTTTTTAATAATAATAGAACCCAAACTAAAAAAAAAAAGATCTGTTCGTCTTCGAACCGACAATAGCGCTAGTGGACTTGTGACTCAGTACCTTCATATAACACCACATAAATAACTTTAGCCACAGTCTATGTTCACAGCGTGGTCAGTGGAACAAAGGAAATACTTTTCTGGCAATTAAACATCGTCTGCAGAGAGCGTCGGGATATTCATCCGAGGCTGGGTGAAAAATGCCATCTTCTCCCTGCAAAAGAGGCCAGCCTGTCAGAGCAGGGTTTTCAACCTCACTTTATGGATGTTACAGGCAGGATCCTTCTTTGTTGAAGGGGCTGTCCTGTGCACTGTGGGAAGTTTAGCAGCAACCCTGGCCTCCAACCACTTGGTGCCAGTAGCAGCCCCCACCTCCCCCACTGCCTTCCTTCCAATTGTGACACCAAAAAATGTCCCCAGACATTGCCAAATGTCCCTGGGGTGCCCCAGTCATCCATGGCTGAGAACCACTAATTTAGGGACATTAGCAGGACTAGCCCCCCTTCAGTTCAAATCACGGGGCTGAGTTTGAAAGGGCCCTTGGGCCACTTGCAGTGTTCATTTGTTTGTTTTAGATTCCCAACTGATTAAAAATTAAGAAGTGTCCGAATACAGTTACACAAATGACAGTATATTTTAAATGTTTCTATGTTTCCTTTTTTTTTTTTTGAGCACATACATAACCATGAGTGCCTCATCTAGGAGGGCATCACGCGTCTAAAGGCAAGGGCCTCCTTGAATGGCAGGCCCCGGCCAAATGGCATTTGGGGCCCTATGGAGACGTGTCTGGATCCCGGCAGGCAGCAGGCAGAGTCAGGGAGGCCTGGCAAAAGCACCCGTCACCCCCAGGCCTATTTATTATTCAGCCAACCCTCTGTAATTACTGGTGATGGAAACTCTCAGAGGGAAGGCTGGAGCAGGTGGCTCACTCATTCAACAGGAGGATCTAACAAATTAGCTCGCGTCGCGCGGGGACTGATAAAGACAGCTGAGGAAAGCACCGGGGTGCTCAGGGATCACCAGAGACGGCGTGGCAGAGGGCGCACATCTGCTACAGGGAGAGCCAGTGCTCTGCTGGTGGAGGGAGCATGAGCTGGGGCCAGGCAGACGGAGGCTGGGGAGGCGGGGGAGGCTGCGTGTGAAAGGGCAAGGCGGGCTGGCCGGGGCCCACCTGTTTACCTGAAAGACTGCACTTCTGGGGGCTCCTTACAGCTCTGGCCTCGAAGCCTGTGCACATCCTTGGCGGCTGCCCGCATCATCTTGTCTGTCTGGAGCTCACCCTTGTGCTCTCCTCGGTCCATCTGTAGGGCAAAGCAAGCAGGGCTGTAAGGTGGTACAGAGTCCTCAGGGCCTGTAGAAAGGGGTCAGCCAGGGACACCTGGGTGGCTCAGTTGGTTAAGCAGCTGCCTTCGGCTCAGGTCATGATCCCAGGGTCCTGGGATCGAGTCCCACATCGGGCTCCTTGCTCAGCAGGGAGCCTGCTTCCCTCTCTGACTCTGCCTGCTTGTGCTCTCTCTCTGACAAATAAATAAATCTTAAAAAAAAAAAAAGAAAGAAAGAAAAGGAAGGGGTCAGCCAATGACAACTTCCTAGCACAAATGAGGAGTCTACTAGAGTTAAAAGGTCTAAGGATCACAGAATGGGCTCGCTCACTCCTTCCTATTCCATGGCAGGATCTTCTGTTCAGAATGGTGAGGAGACATGATCCACCGTCCGTCAGGGTGGACAGGTTTTTGGGGCCCGGGAACTGAATACCTGTGTGGTCAGGAGATGAGGGCTGCCTAGTGAAATGTGTGCTACCTTTCTAATCCTCAGGGCCACCTAGAAAGGTACATTTTACAATTACTTCTATATTATAGACGAAGAAATGGAGGCTCAGGCAGGTTAAGAAATTTCTTTAATGTCAAACCACTAAGAAGTGTAGAAACCCAACTCCATTCATTCAATTGTGCTCAAGGGCTCTAGGGACACTGCACCCCTTCCTCCTAATACAAACCTATGTAACCACTTTTGAGAATAAACCAAAAAAAAAAAAAAGCCCTAAAATACCCATGTACCATATATTTGAAAACATTGCATGAAGATGGAATTTTGTTCAATGAAGCCATGCTTTTTTTTTTAAAGGTTTATTTACTTATTTGAGGGAGAGAGAGGAGAGAGAGAGGAGGAAGCAGACTCCCCACTAAGCACAGAGCCCAATGAGGGGCTCAATCCCAGGACCCCAAAATCATGACCTGAGCTGAAATCAAGTCAGCTGCTCCAATGAAGCCATCATTTAAATGGTTCTTTAGTAGAAAGTCATCATCAGACAGTCATGATGTACTATTCTTTTGCTATTTGAGAGGTCAGGCTCCCTTTCCTTTCTCTCTCTCTCTCTTTTTCTCTCTTTCTTTCTCTTTATCTCTCTCTCTCCCCCTATTGTAAGTATACGGGGTATAAGTAAAAAATCAGAAACAAACATTTCTGAACTCCTGAATTACCAGAATCCATCTGAAGCCCCCAGGCTAGCGCAGATCTCAGAAGCCCACCACCACTTTCCTACACGAAGGCATTCTCACCTGCACCAAGAGCTGGGGCTTCAGCTAGTGGCTCCCCCAACAACCCAGGCAGGCACCCTCTGTCAGGTACCTTGTTCGGCTGAGAGCAGAGAAAACTAGCAAAGGTCATTCCTGCGGCGGGTGACAGTGCAGGAGTGGCAGATACCATATACATGAGTTGATGGTGGCCTCTGTGTATTGACCCTGTGTTGTTACTTTTCCATGACAGGCTGGGACCTGTCAGCTCACAACCCCACTGGAGCCAAAGTCAAATTTTTAAGGCATCCAATTGCTCTAAGTATAGCTCAAACAAGTAGTTTTTTTTTTTAGCCATTTAGAAACTGCCAGCTTTGCAGACCCCGTGAAGTTGTTCCCACCATCTTCTACCACAGAGAAGATAAACCCCAGGACCATGCAGGACCCGAAGCTGCCTCTGGAGCTCTCACCCAGACAGCCCTGTGCTGCTGAGGGACAGCATGTCGACGCTAGATGCTCCTCGACCCCCGGCCCTCCTCTCCTCTAGGTGGTGGCCCAGAGCGTCGCCTTTGGGAGTTCTCGTGCGGCAAGTCAGTGTTCTGTATTTACTCTATTCAAGTGTGTGCCCCTGCGCAGATTAGGTACCCAGGAAGTGTGAATAATAAGGCCTTGCACACAGACACGTGGACATGCAGCAAAAGGGCCTGCAGCCAGGTCAAGAGTTAAAAAAGGGATTCCTGGATCCTTTTGCTGATGGGAATGAGGGGCCCTGGGAACACTCTTTGGTGGGTCCGGGGACTGTAGGCCCTGTTCGAAGCTCTGGCCTCCCTCCTCTGCAGCACAGGGCAGCTCCCTAGGGCAGACGGAGCTGCCTCCTTTGCCTCTTGCGTGTCTCTCACCCGTTTCTCCAGCATCCTCAGCAGCAGGCGGAAGCGCTCATCCTCACGCAACCACTGCGGCAACTCCTTCTCCCCGTGGCTCCTGGCTTGTTCGAGCTGCTCCTTGAGCTCCTTCAGCACCGAGATCTCCTGAGTCAGCTGGCTGTGCCAGGTCCTGGTGGCCTGCAGGTCCAGCTCGAGGTCCAGCGACGTGCGGATCAGGCGCTCAGTGCGCAGGGATTTGACTGATGAAGGCTGCGGGGGGAGCGAGAGCTTTGGCTGGTTATTAGAGGGCTGGGTCCCATGAGCCCCAACAACCTGCCCCCTTAAACCTCAACTACCCCCCCTTTGTTCATGTGCAGGCTTCTATTCCCTCAAAAATGGGGATCGCCCTCTCCCAGAGCCTGCCTTGATTTCTCCCTCATCCACGGCTTATGTTTAGTGAGCATTTTTATGTCCCAGGCATGGGGTTGGTGGCAAAGCTGAGGATGCAGCCCAGGCAGTTGGCTCCAGATGGCACCCACTCACTCCCCACACTGCCCGGTTTCCCCGCTCTCACTGCCCTCAACATTCACACTCGGTAAATGGGTTCTTGTCATGATGCTCTGAACGTCATGGGCTCTGAAGTTGCTTCTCAGGGCAGGTCTGTGCTCCCTTGAGGGGAGACGTCATGTCTGCCTGACTTTATGTTCCCATAACGGACATCTGTTGTTTCTGCTTGTCCAGCACCCGCTACCCTGGTTGGACTGTAACAGCAATGACGGTGATCATCTTCCCTTGGGGATCCACTCCTCATCCATGCTCAGCCCACATGGTGGTTCTCGGGGGACTTCAGGGACAGGAATGTGACCCGAACCTGGACAGTCAGAGCCTCAGTGACCACTTCAGGAGTGAGTTTGTTGTCTAAGCCCAGCCAATAACCTATAATTCCAGCACCCTTGCTGAGCTCCTTAGCAAAAAGAGTCTTTACACAGAGGTCATGAAGCCAGCAAGATATAAACCTGGAACTGATCATGGTCATCTTTCCCACCATCTGGGGTGAACCTTTTTAAGAATTAAGCTATGGGGGGGGGGGAGCAGAGCCATGACACAGGGACTGAGGCTTGATGACATTGTCTCAACAAAGGCTCGATTCATGCCTGAGGCATCCTGGGGTTTCTCGTTAAATGCACCAGTAAATTCCCTCTTGCATTTTCAAGCTATATTTGAGCTCTTTAGTTATCGGTATGTAAAAAGATCCTGAATAATGCAACCACTTACTCTCCTTCTCAATCAAAAAACAGCAATGATTACAAAATAACTAAATGACCGAGGGAGGCAGAATTCTAAGTTGGCCTAGAATTTCCCACTCCCAACATACGCGCCAATTTCCCACTCCCAACATACGCGCCCGTACAATGCCATCCTCTTCAGTGCTGGCGGGAGGGGGTGGCCTGTGAATATCATGGGATAGCACGCCCATGATTAAGTAACTCATCAGTTGACTTTGGGTTAATCAAAGGGAAGATGTTCTTGGGTGGGCCTGACCCAATCCAGTGAGTGCCAAAAAGGTGAACTGGGCCCTTCTTGGAAAGAGGTCTTCTGCTGGCCTTGAAGACAAAACGTGTATTGTGGAAAGGGCCACATAGCTAGGGCCTGAGAATGACCTTGGGGTCCTGTGAATAGCCCCTGGCCTGCAGCTAGCAGGAAAACACAAGACGAGGGAGTCTGCCAACGTCCTGAGGGAGCCTGGAGGTGAATCTTTCCCTACTCACACTTCCACAGGATGAGGCAGTCAGTCAGCACCTGGATGTGAGCCCAGTGAGACCCCAAACAGAGGATCCAGCTAAACTAGGCCTGAATTCCTGACCTGTGGAAACTATGAGACACTGAATTTGCAGTATTTTAAGCTGCTAAGTTTGCTGTGATTTGTTATGCAGCAACAGAAAACAAACACAAGGGCTGATAGGTGGATTTGAGAAATGGTACAGAAACACTATTGTGAGAGAGCTCCCTTAAGTCAAGGCTGACAAGCACACTTGTGGGACCGTGAAGCAGCTCGGCGTGGAAATTCTACAATGCCCTTCTAGGGAGAGCCCTGTCTATTCTGTGCTCGTAAGCGAGCAGGGTCAGGCAATCCAGCTGAGGAAGCTCTGCGACTCAAGTTCTCAGAGGAACAAATGAAGATGCTTTGTTCTGAATGATGTCCACTCCTGGAAACTTGCCCAGATAGGCCAAAGCAGAGACTAAGCTCAGGCACGGAGTGGAAAAAGGACTTAGTGCCAAGCACCCTAGTCCAGCCTCCAGACGCTCCTGTGTCTCAGATCCCAGTCAGCGCCTGAAGGAAATGCAGGCTCAGATCCATCTATCAAGGGCTCTCTTAGTAAGTCTTCCCCTTGGCTAAGAGGAAGAAGAGGGGAAGAAGGGCGAACTGTGAGGGCCTGTCTTGACAGGGAGTTGTAGGCAATGCAGGGGGAGCAGGCAGGTGCTTCCAGAGGCATTTCTCCAGGAGTGGATCATGAAACGCCTGCTCCAGAATCTTCCAAGGAGCTTAATAAAATGCAGTTTCCAGGACTCCACCCCTGCTGAATGAGACTGTCTGGGAGTGTGGCCTGGGAAACCTTCCCAGAAGACTCTCAGTGTTCTAGAGACTCAGCAGCACCAGCTACAACAGACGGGGGCGGAGGAGGGGGACCCCAGGCCGGCAGCGGGCCATCCCTGTCACCAGAGGCCATGTCCAGACTCTCCTGCAGCCAGCGTGTGCACCCTCTTCTGGGTGGCTTCCTTTCTCCTGCACTCTCTAGTTCAGGAGACGGGGTGGGGGGGTGGTGCATGGTGGTGTCAGACGAAGGACCTACTGCTGATTCTGCTGTTAGCAGCAGGCCTGCAGGAGGTGTGGAGGGGCCTTCCCCTGCCTGGGGCTGTGGGCACTCTCTACCTGAGCATTCTTTTTGTTTTGCTCTCTCTACTTGTCTTTCTGACATTCTAACTCCTATTTCTCTGGGTTCTGCAAACTCCCCAGAACTGCGGTAAAGTCTGTCTGTGCTGACAGCCTGGAGTGGGAAGGGCCCGTGTGCATCTCTACAGCCCTGACTCACAACCAAGTGCACACCAGGAGTCAGTCCTTTGCCTAACACTGTCCCACCCCGATCTCTGAGCTGAGACTCCGTCAGGCAAGCAGAGATTTCTCTGCAAAGGCAGCTCTCGGCTTCTTCCCAGTGCTTTTCCGGCTGGCCTGAGATGCCCATTTGCACCTCCCCGCTTCTGGCCTGGAGGTATCTGGCTTCTCTGCCAGCAGGGAGGGCTGTCAGAACCTCTGCTCAGTCAGCTGCATGACACGCCGAGCAGAGCCGTGCGAGACTCAGCTTCCACCAGTGACTGGGACACTGGACCTGAGTTGGTTAGTTCTTCGTGACTTTGATTTCTATTCTGGAAGACAAGGCCAAGTACGCACACTCTGGACCGAACCTATTCAGCATCATAATGAGACATTTACCCTCCGGCATCTGTCCCAGTGCCTACACAGGCCTTACGGTTCATAAACACCATCATGCTCGCAAAGGCAACCTTCTTCACACGGTGGCTGAGAAGAAATGGTCAGACATGGGGGTGTGCACTTGGGGAGATGACCAACAGCTCTGAGGTGACTGTCTTACCCGCTTCATCCGGACACTGCGCCGCTCCAGGGAGTTTCGAACAAAAGGCGGCTTCTTGGACAGCGTGGAGCTGTCGCTATCGCTGCGGTTCAGCTGCAGGAGACAAGTCCTGGGACGTTAGTTGGACTTCGAATACATCTAGAAGGCACACTGCGGCCAGAAGGGTGGTGGGGTTCCCACATGCTGGCAGCACCATGGGGCTGTCGCCAGACAGAGTGACTCCAGGACCTCATGGCCCCTGGAGCTACCACAGCAAGGTTGTTTGCACGGATTCTTCCCTGTCACCCACCGAGCCACTGGCAAGATACCCGTGGCCGAAATGCCTAAGGTAAGACAGGCACATAGGCTCTATGAGCTCTCCCCTGCTCATGCTTTATCCCACTCTCCCCAGAGGGCCAACACGCTCCCTCCGTAGCCGGAGATCAAGCTTTTGTACCGAGAGTGCCCCTGACAGAGGAGGACTGGACAGGGAGGCTGAAGTGACTGCATGTCCCAGGATACGCAGCCCAGGGGTTTCTTTCTCGAATCAAATTTGCAAGGTGGTGCGAGGGCCACAGGCTGATGCAACAGAGCCCGCTCGTTCTGGCAGCTGTCTGCCCACTTTTCCGCTCTCTCCAGAGACGCTGTTTGTGCCGTTACTTTTGTGGTTACTCATAATTATTAGTAATAATGTTATTAATAGTTCTGCAATGCTACTACTAGGTATTTACCCCAAAGATACAAATGTAGCGATCTGAAGGGGCACATGCACCCCAATGTTTATAGCAGCAATGTCCACGATAGCCAAACTATGGAAAGAACCTAGATGTTCATCGACAGATGAAGGGATAAAGAGGATGTGGTATACACATACAATGGAATACTATGAAGCTATCAAATAACCCTGAAATATTGCCATTTACAAAGACGTGGATGAAACTAGAGGGTATTATGCTAACCGAAATAAGTCAACCAGAGAAAGACAATTATCATATGATCTCTCTGATATGAGGAATTTGAGAGACAGGGCAGGGGATCGTTGGGGGGAGGGAAAAAAATGAAACAAGATGGGACCGGGGAGGGAGACAAACCATAAGAGACTCTTAATCTCAAGAAACAGAGGATTGCTGGGGGGGAGAGGGGTGGGAGGGATGGGTGGCTGGGTGATGGACATTGGGGAGGGTATGTGCTATGGTGAGTGCTGTGAATTGTGTAAGACTGATGATTCACAGACCTGTACCCCTGAAGCAATTAATACATTATGTTAATTAAAAAAAACAGTTCTTCAATGTTGATGGGCACAGTAACCCCAGGGATGTAACTGACGAAAGCTATTGCAGGAGGCAGAGTCTGGATCAGAACCAGGAAGAGAATAACAGAAACAATCCTAAGAATTGTGCCATGAGCTTTATGGACAGTTCCATTTAATCCTCACACAGTCCTAATGGAGGGAATTGAGACCCAGGGAGATTTATTTATTTATTTATCAAAAATTATTTATTTATTTATTTATTTATTTACTTGACAGAGAGTGAGATCACAAGTAGGCAGAGAGGCAGGCAGAGAGAGAGGGGGAAGCAGGCTCCCCGCTGAGCAGGGAGCCCGATGTGGGCCCCGATCCCAGGACCCTGAGATCATGACCTGAGCCGAAGGCAGAGGCTTTAACCCACTGAGCCACCCAGGCGCCCACCCAGGGAGATTTAAAAAGACGCTTTTACAAAGCCACAAGGCGGGTGAACATCAGAATAAGAGTTCAAGGTCTGGTCAGTTTGACTCTTAAGGCCAGGTCCTCTCCTGGCCCCGAGGATGCACAGAGGGCTCAGAGATGAAACTACGTACAGATGGAGGCGTGGACCTTCTTGACTTGGATGGGTCTGTACACACTCACTGACTGGATATCATTCCAGGAGGGGGCTTTATCCCACACTGCTCCGATCCCAAGGTGACTCTTGCAGACCGTGTCATACCAACTAGACAT
This sequence comes from Ailurus styani, assembly GCA_002007465.1. NCBI lineage: Eukaryota > Metazoa > Chordata > Mammalia > Carnivora > Ailuridae > Ailurus > Ailurus styani. The sequence continues at coordinate 6,857,870 of LNAC01000017.1, forward strand.
ACTCATCAGGACAACTGATCCTTAGGTTGTAGCTGTTCACAGATCAATGGTGATGTTAGAGAAGAGTGATGAAAGCCATATTAGATCCTTAAACTTATCTTTTCCTCGTGGAAAGAGGTTTTACTGCATGTACTCTCAGCCATCGTAGAGAATATTGTTGCTCTGTTATATTTCCATGTAATAACTACAGATACCAGGAATGAAGAGGTGAAATATCTGAAAGTCACAGGCAGCTACTTCGGGAACGAGAATCTTGGAAGAACTGTGTTTATCGGGTCAGGGTGAGCCAAGCAGCGCATGTGACAGTACTGCTGGGAACTAGGTAGGTGTCAAATCCTCAGGGGTCTGGAGAGCTGGAGGGAGTGAATTAAATACATTGTCCCTATGCTCATGTATTTCAAGTTCAGCAGGGGCCCAATCCAGGGAAACTAACCAAATGACGTGAGTAGTAGTAAAGATCAAAGAAGGGAGCAGCCAGCAGAGGACACTTGGTATGCAGAAGTGTGGCACCAGGCCAGGAGAATAGATAAGTCTTAAGGAGTCTGGGGGACAGCAAAGGAAATCCTTCGGGCAGTGGCTCTGAGTGATAGAAAGGCTGTGGGCTGTGCAGTCTGACTCCTGGCTTTGCACCTAATAAGTTGTGCAACTCAGAGCAAAGTGCTTCGACTTTCTGAGTCTCGATGTCGGCATCTGTGAAATGGGGTAAATACAATTTGCCTTGCAGGGTTGCTTCTGAGATTAAAGGACACAGAAAACATGTGCTTTTTTGTGGGAAAGTTTTCTGCTTAGCATCCCAGACTCCATCCCGTGGGTGGGGAAAGCCCCAGCTTAGGACTCAAGGTGGGAGGCAAAGCCCACCTTCCAATAAGGAAGCTGGCAGAGCTGGAGTGTACCTTTCCTGGCCTCACTTGCAGCTACAAGCAGGCACAGGACGAGGCGCTGCCTATTTGGCACAACTGCCCCAGGCTTTGAATCACAACCTGGTTAGCTGGACCCAGTGCTCTGTGACTGGGCCTCTCAGATTAGAAGAGCCCACCTGCTTTTGTTGCACGAGCATGGTGTATCTCAGGGAGGTGAGGAGGGGTGGCAACAGCAGGCAAAGCAGCTCTGGTCTCCTGTAGGGCAGGAGCCTCTGGGGGAAGGGTCAGTGTCGAACCCAGAGGGGTCACTCTGGGGAAGTGGCAGCAGTGGGACCAGGTGGGCCAAGTTTGGCAGCAACACTGGTAGTATCCTCACCTGACTGGCTTTGTGGGATATTTTGGCTGGGGTCTGGCCTGCCCTCTTCCCACCCACCCTTCTAATGAATATATAAACTACTTGGTTGCTTTTCCGAAAGACTGTTTCCTGCATACAGTGCTCACGGTCTGTTTCTGTTGCTCCCGTGAAGAACCAGACTGGCACAGGTCTTGATATGGGGAAGTGGAGTGCCTTAAGTCCCAGACTGGGAAACACAGAGCTGGCTGTGTTCCGGAGGGGAGGCTGGGGCCCAGACCCCAACGTTTCCTGTTGAGAATTCGGTAATACTCATTCTGTGGGTTCAAAACGGAGGGTTGCCAGACTACATGCCGACGGAGTTTTAGGGGAATTGATAGGAAAAAATTTAGGCTCTTGTGCCACCGGCTTCTTCCTGCAGTCTTCAGTAAGATTTTACAAGAAAGTGATAACCTTGGGCTGAAGTGGGACAGTCAGAAAGCAAAAAAGGAAAAATACAGGCAATCCCTGCTTTCTGAAAGTTCACAGGATGTCACTTTGCTTTTACAAAAGTCCCACATTAGGACCTGTTTTTGCTAGCCAAAAGAAATGTGAAGAGGATGTTCACTTTTATGAAAAAGACAAGAGACAGAACAAGGCTCAGTGCTGGTTTTGCAGCGAGCCCTTGGGGAGGCAGCGGCACCCCGAGGGCGACAGGGCACCCCTACGCTCGGTCCCCAGAGCTACACTGTGCATCTCAGCAGCCAGCTCCCATAGCTCTTGACTGTGTCTGTGAGCATCTGTGCATTACCTCGATTGATGCTGTGCATCCTTTAGTGAGACGTGTACTAAGGTATCAGAAAAGCCTCAGAGAAGTTATTTTCTACGTCTGGGGATGCTGAAAAATTTTTCATAAAAATTAATGGTAATGGGCGCCTGGGTGGCTCAGTGGGTTAAAGCCTCTGCCTTCAGCTCAGGTCATGATCTCAGGGTCCTGGGATCAAGGCCCGCATCGGGCTCTCTGCTCAGCGGGGAGCCTGCTTCCTCCTCTCTTTCTGCCTGCCTCTCTGCCTACTTGTGATCTGATCTCTCTCTCTCTGTGTCAAGTAAATAAATAAAAATCTTTAAAAAAAATTAATGGTAACTGCTTCTCCACTTTCTGTCATTTTGGCTTTGCTGAAAGGCCCTTTCTGCCTATTGCATGGGATGCACGCTGCCTGGGGATTTCTTTTTATTTTTTTAAATTTATTTTTATTTTTTATTTTATTTTTTATTTATTTATATGACACAGAGAGATCACAAGTAGGCAGAGAGGCAGGCAGAGAGAGAGGAGGAAGCAGGCTCCCTGCCGAGCAGAGAGCCCAATGCGGGCCTCGATCCCAGGACCCTGAGATCGTGACCTGAGCCGAAGGCAGAGGCTTAAACCCACTGAGCCACCCAGGCACCCTGCCTGGGGATTTCTTAATTTGCAGCCGTGCAGGGCTGGAAACTGGTCCAGATAATGAAACATGGGAAGGGCCCCCTGTGGTGCTAGGTGTGTTACAGATCCTTAATAAACAGCATCGGAGTTCTTGGTTATTTGAAGATGCCAATCCTGGGAAAAGGCCACTTAAAGTGAGTCCATCAAAACAGGGGCCCAGGGATGCCTGGGTGGCTCAGTTGGTTAAGTGTCTGATCCTGGGATCCTGGGATTGAGTCCCTTGTTGGGCTCCTTGCTCAGCAGGGAGCCTGCTTCTCCCTCTGCCTGGCACTCCCCCTGCTTGTGTGCTCTCTTTGACAAAGAAATGAAATCTTAAAAAAAAAGCACAACAGGGGACCAGAATCTTATAGTAAATACTGGGGAAAAAAAACTTTGAGTCTTTAGTTGGAAAGGGGAAACACTTTACAAAAGTTGCATCTTCTATCTTCCATTTGACAAAATTATAACTGCATTGTCTAATTCTGATGAAAAAGAACGAATCAAACACTAATTTCTTTTGGTGTGATTTTTCTGACAAGTGATATTCTTTACTTTGTGTTTGAATTCCACTGTACAGTCATAAAGCTGGTAATTTTGCCCAAACCAGAGGATTTCATCCATTCATCCTAAGGGCTTTTCTAAATCCTTCAAATTATTTACATTTGCAACATGAGTTGGATTTTTCTCTTCTTCAGTTGTGAGCTGGCTTAACTACAGGATTCTTCACCTATGATTCGCGAATTCCCTAACATCAGCACTATATTCAGAGACTTCAGAAAACTCTGTACCTTTCCCAAGACATGCAGCCCATGTGCAGATGTTCATAAGCTCAAACAATTAGCTAGAGGTGGGACACAGAAGGGAGGGACTTAAGTTATTTCTGGGAGGGACTAAGGGCATGTTTTTATGAGGAATAACTGGTAAGTAGCTAGTAAATTGGTGACATGGCCATATCATGAAAAAATTTGCTTCTCTACTCAATCTTATAATTTTGCCATGGATACTGAATATCAGATATTGAAAATGCCCCTCAATATCCTCTCTCCCTCCAAATTACAATAGACGGTAAGTGGCAGGTTGATGACATAGGCTGGGTTGCATGGGCTGTGAAGAAGGAGCTGAGAGCTGGTTGGAATGATAAAGAAAACGCTGGCCTTGTACGGGTTCCCAAGCTTTTCCCATACTTGCTCTAATTCAATCCCTGAAACAATCCTTTGAAGTCGGTGTGTTAACTCCACATGCCGTGAGGCGTTAACTCACCTGAGGACAGCTGACAAAGTAAGGGGCGTCAGGACCCCGTGAGGCCCCAGATTCTCACGACTCCTTGGCAAGCAGGTGTTCTGGGAGGAGAGCAGTACCACGCATTTGCTTACCCGGCACACATACTGGCTTTGGGGTCCTGGGGAGAAGGTCTTGGAGCGGATGATGGTGCTCCCTCGAAGAAAGGGCCCTGGGGATGGTGTGCCCACCCGGCGGTCCTTGGGCCGCACCACTGTGGGAGATGGGGCCGGGGTCTCTGTGTTGGTCTCTTTGTCCACCTGCGGAAGAAGTCAGAGCTTTGAGGCCACTCGTATCCATAGTGTCTTGGCCACCCGGCTGGGACTCATGGGGCAGACTCCCCAGCTGCTCCCTACTCCTGTCATCTGGCCCTTGACCCACAGATACAGCCGGGGACTTTGTGCCAAGGCAGTGCCCAAGGCCCCAAGGGCTGGGTCCCTATTTCTCCAGTGGGTGGGAGCGTATTCAGTCCCCGAACAAGCTCCTGTGAGCAGTGTGGAAGGGTGTCCTCGATTTCATGCCCTCACGGCGTCTATACCGACCACATTTTGACAAAGCCACACCCAAGGCCCCAGTGCTGCAGCCAAGAACTGCAGATGCTTCCCTGGAATTACGGAGGCAACCTGCATATCTCAGTCTTTCAACCCGGGGAGCAGGTTTTCTACTGTCCTTTTACAGGGGTCACCAGCAAAAGACAAGCAAACAAGAACACCTGAATGCAGGGCCCTGCTGGCCTACAGTGCCTTTGTGTAATTTTGAAAAAGGCACCCCTCCTGGCTGGAGAGACTGCAGAAGGACTCTCCTCTGAGTGTGGAGCAGCTGGAAGGCGGCCCGAGGTTCTTCTCCTTGGCTGGCACCTTGTGCAGTGCACAATTCGCAGCTCCAGCCCCAGGAGCCCTGCTCGCCCACAGTGGGGTGCTCTATTTCCTGCCGGAGCGAAAGACAGAGAGCTCTCTGTGGACAGTGATAACCCTAGTGCAGCAGGGAAGGAGGTGGCAAAGGGAACCTGACCGGACTCCTTTTTCCTATTGTACTTTGGGCAGATCCAAACAAAGAAACACATTCCCCTGAAACCTTAGAACATGTCAGAGAGGTTGGTATCATTGTATCCATTTTAGAGATGAGGAAATGAAGGCTGGAAGACTAAGACTACACAGCGGGAGAGCAGCAGAGCCAGCACCTGAACCCAGACCCATCTGGCCACAAAGCTTGAAGTCAGTCCGGAGAAACAGGGGAGCAGCAGAGGGCAGGAGAGAGGGAGGGGAGAGGCAGCCTCTCCTCACTGACGGTCACTGAGATGCCCTGCAGGACAGGCAGGGACGCTCCTACACAACCTTCTGCAGGTCACCCCATTCCGAGGGTCTGTCCCCTGAGGCTGGAGGAGCCTTCGTGGAATGCCTGGACTCAGGCACCGAGGGCTATTTCCTCAAGACAGTCCTTCCAGTCTTCTGGCCCTGCCTACCTTTAACGCTGGGCACTCGTCCCTATCAGGTGACACTTTGTCAGCGAAAACATCCTCCTCTCCGTCCTCCTCCTCCTCTTCCTCCTCGGCCACCGCTTCGTTCTCGCTGATCTCCTCATACCTCCTGGGATGACAAAGAGCTTTGGTTACCTGCCCAGAGACCACTCTGATCTGCTCGCTTGCCTCTAAATGCACCTAGGGCAGGGCTTCCAAGCCTTTTCACAGTTGAGGACACATTTAAACAAATGAAAATTAGTGAAGTCTAATTGACATACAACATAATGCATGGTCATTGTATAGTTTCATTTGACCAATGTATTCCCAGCCAATGTATTCCTCCGTGTAAGTACTACCACACTTGAGATACAGAACATTCCATTACCCCAAAAGGTTTCTTGTACCCTTTCCTACTTAACCTTTCCCTACCCCCAGCCTACCACTGATCAGCTTTCTGTCACTGCAGGCTGAGTTTTCTAGCATTTTGTATACACGGTATCAGACAGTATGTGTTCTTTTGTCTCTGGCTTCATTCTCTCCATCTAAAGTTTCTAACATTCAGCTACGTTGGTGCCTGTTTCAATAATTCACCCCTTTTTATTGTTGAGTGGCATTCTCAATGGAATGGATACATTACAATTCATATAGCTATTCATCTATCTGGTTTTGAATGGCTTCCATTTCTTGGCAATGATAAATAAAGCTTCTTTTTAAAAAAAATTTTTATTTATTTCAGAAAGAGAGAGAGAGAGCACATAAGCATGAGAGGGGTGAGGGGCAGAGGAGAAGCAGACTCCCTGCTAAACAGGGAGTCTGATGTTGGGCTCGATTCTAGGATTCTGGGATTATGATCTGAGCTGAAGGCAGGCACTTTACTGATCGAGCCACCCCAGCACCCTGCTTTTTTTTTTTTTCTTTCAGATTTTTTAATTTATTTACTTGGGAGAGAGCTAGAGCAAAGAGGGAGGAGAAGCAGGCTCGCCAGACACGAGATTCGATCCCAGGTATCATGACCCGAGCCGAGGGCAGCCATATAATTGACTAAGCCACCAAGGTACCCCTATTTTTTTCTATATGGATATCTAATGGTATTCTGCCACCACGTGCTGAAGAGAGTTTATTTTTGGTGATACTTTTCATGATTATTCTTTCCCTTCGGACTCCAGGGTTGGGAGGAGTTACGACAAACAGACTGCGTTTGTTAATTACTAATTAATCTTTAGTCCCATCTTCTCGAAGACATACATAATCACCAGGCTTCTGATCAGCGGGAGACAGTGTTGCCATACTGAACTGAAGGAATTCCAGCCAAAAGCAGAGAATCTGACATCCAGTTAGCTGGCTCAGTGAGACTGTGGACAAGCACAAAATCTTCCTGGGGATTTTCCCAATGAGGAAAAAAGACCTTGGATCTCTAGCCCCAGCCCCATGACTAAAACCTCCCCTGCCCTTAGATGGGGACCAGTGCTAATGGACACCCCTTGCTCTCCCTCCTTTGCCCCCACAGCTTCTTGGTCTACTCATAAAAGGGCCATTAAACATGGGAACACACGATGAGCACCTTCCTAAGAATTTGGCAGATGCCACATCAACCAGCATTTATTGAAGGCTTGGTAAGCACCAGGTACCATGCTCAAGACTTACAACAACACTGCAAGCAATTACTGTCTCCATTTTACAGATTTAAAAGTGGGGGATCAGTGAGTTTTTAGGCCCTGACTGGTGTCACAGACCACTAAGGGGTGCAGCCAGGCTTCCCATCCCATCTGTCCAACCCCACTAAGTGCTTGACCACTTGACCACTACAGAAGTCTTGTCTTTTTGACCATGAACCTGATCTAAATATTTCCAGAAAGGAAAAAACATCTCAATTGTCAAGAGAAACCTGATTAAAGTAGACAACATCTTTTCACCCTTTAGAGTGGCAAAATACATAGAAGGCAAGGGAAATAGGCAGGGAGTGTACCTCAGAGCAGCCAATTTACACTCTGAAGTCAGTGTAGCAGTGTAGCGGTCTGCTCAAATAAAACATGTACGTATTCTTGATTAAGTACTATTGTTAGACTACATTAAGCATCAGAGAGGGTGTAGGGTTGAGGGTACTCTTAATCACTGCTGGTGGGAGCATTTGCTAGTACCATCTTATTTGAGAACTATTGTGCAGTGCCTATTAAAATGTAAAGCACACGTGCCCTGGGACCCAGCAATGCCATTTCTCAACCTCTGCCCTAGACACACACACACACAAGTTCCCAAGGAGGCAAACACAGGATTTTCACCCCAGCATTGTCTGTGATTATAGTCTCTTGTATTTCCTAATACTCTTGGAATTTCGTTTTGCTTGTGGATCTTAAGAAAATCCCAGCTTGTGATTGTATGCACCTAAAGAAACCTAAACAAATACAAGGAGGGAATAACTATGGCACCCTGACCTTGGGTGCTGAGAGAGATTGAGCAGAAATTAGGATAGAGGGCCAGTCTTTGGGGGACCCCCACACAGGACTCCACAGCGGAGCAGGCACAACGAAGCTAGTTAACATTCCAGGCCCAAAAGAAGCCTCCAGTCTGGGGGGAGGGGGGCTGCAGATGGACTGACTCCAGTACAGCAGCTCTGGGATTCCCGGTCCTCTTTGTAAGTCAGTGTCTAGGGAAGTTTGAATGGCAGGGGTGGGGAGAGAGAGGGCCGCGAAGGGAGAGAGAACAGAAGGCAGTTGCTAGGGGATGGCTTGAAAAGTCTCACCACAAGCTTGGAATTTGGCAGAAACCACTGATCTTGTGCCAGGGTTTTGGAAGACAGGTCCCGGGCCTATTTCCGGCATCAGACCTTTGCACAGCCCAGCCCAGCCCAGCCCAGCCCAGCCCAGCCCAGCGGTGTGCCACAGAGAGGGAGAGATGAGAGGGAGGGAGAAGGAAAGGGGAGGTAGGAAGGGATGGAAAGGGAGAGGAGAGACAGAAAAAGAAAGGGACACAGGGAGGGAGAAAGAGGGAAAGAGAGAAACTGAGACCGTTTAGAGCGAGCCCTAAAACAAATGAACATATGAAAATTCGGGAACCTTGCTCTACCCTTTATTGCATGGAGAAACAGGATGGTAAAAGAGAAGAGTAAAAGTCGGGGGAGGCTGTGGGCCAAATCTAGCCCACTGCCAGTTTTGGACAGCCCAAGCTGTGAGCGGTTTTTATATTTTTAAATGGCTGAAAAAAATATCAAAAAGAGAATGATATTTCATGACATGTGCAAATTATAGGAAATTCAAATTTCAGTGTCCACAAGTGATGCTTCGATGGCAGAGACGTGGTGGTTGGTGTGTGGACCACCGAGGGCTCCTTTCACAGCACAACCACAGCGACGGGTAGATGCACCAGAATCCGCACGGCCCACAGCACAGACATTTACTATCTGGCCCTTTCCAGAAAACCTTTGCTAGCCCGAGGTGAAAGATATTACAGAAAGGCCCTTTCTGAGACCAAATGTATAACGAGGGGTGGTAACAGAATAATACAGAAGAGATCCTGAGTGTTTCCTGTGGGACAAAGTCTGTGCTAAGTGCTTATCGTGCATAAGTCTCTTGAGTCTACAGAATATCCATGTGTTGTGGCCACTCTTTCAATCTGTATTTCATGGAGGCAGAAACGGAAGTTTAGAGCCATGGTTGTCAGCCCTAGCTGGACATCCAGGTCACTCTGGGAGCTTTTAAAACTCCCTGATGCCCGGCCTCACCCAGACGCAGGATCCCACAGGAAGCTGACTGAGCACGACTCTGAATCCCCAGCCATCTGAATGCAGAGCATGTGCACTAAAGCCCGACCACACTTCCTCCCGGAGGGCAAATTCACAGGCTCTGGTCATTTCTGAGATGGGATTTGCCTTCTCCCTTCCTAGCTGGTATTTAGCAGACTTCCTTCTCGTTTTCCGAGTGATAATTTCCACCATCTACTGAGCGTCCACCATGAGCTTTGTGCTCCATCTTCATTACGGCGGCTTCCCGTCAGCTCTCCGCAGTAAGCCCACGCGGCCCTTGCGACAGCCTGCTTCTCCAGATGAGGCTCAGACGAGGTCGGAATGACGGGCCTGACAGCAGCTGCCCTTGTGGTGGAGGGCAGGGGCCGCAGGAAGCCCACTATAGGCTCTGGAGAGCCGGTTACGCTCTGTTTCTGGATTTGGAAACTGGTTACGAGGGTACTTTGGTTTCTGAAAATTCACTGAGCCGTATGCTCAGGGGAACTTTTAGGTAAGTGTCTCATACCACAAGAAAAAATTAAAAATGCTTTGCTAAAGGTGACCAAAACACAACGAAGCTAAGGTTTGAACTCTGGTCTACACCATTGTTTCCTATGTGTGAAGAGACCTCTCTTTTTTGGGATACAAGAGACTAAGCAGCCTCGAAGCACACAGAGAGAAAGCTGTCTCCAGCTCTCCTGTAGACGCTGAGAAGTCTCTCAGACAGCACACATCTTTAATATTGCTGGAACACTGCCTAATCTTCCTATTCAACAGTGAGAGAAGACCTCAGGCCCAGAGCCTTAGTGAGCAATATATCTAGGCGGGTTTTAATACTCTTGCTTGATTTTCATTACATTTAACTTTCCAGTTACCTTCTGAGGCAGACTTGGCTCATGACCTACCCAGGATCCACTTCCACTGTCTTCCTTGGTAACAGAACCTTGACTTTCGTACCCAACTTCACAGACCTCATTTCCCAGCCTCCCTTGCAGTTAGGAAGGCTAAATGGCTAAGTTTGGCCAATGAGAATCAAGCAGAAATTGCTGGGTGGGACTCTGAAGAATACTCTGTGCTTAAAAGGCATATAGGCACATCTCTTGTCTTTCCTCTTTTCTGATGCCTGCCTGATGGCTGGTGACTCAGCAGCCATTTTGAGCTATAAAGCAGCCTCGGTGATGGCAGTCACCCAGTAAGAAGAGCAAAGTGGAAGGAGAGGAGGAGCCTGGGTTCCCAGCAACACCATGGACCTGACAGATGAGCCTGGAACTGCTTCTTTCCATTCTTCTTTGTAAGTAACAAAGAAATAAACTATCTTAATTTAAACCTATTATTTCTACTCTCTGTTTCTAACAGTCAAATGCTATTCCTTATTGAAACATCTTCAATTTATGGCAGATTATACTTACTTTCTATATATAGTAATATAAATTTTTTTGGCCAAGATAAATGTAAGTGAGTAAATGCAGATGCTAATATGTGAACTAGCACGAGTTATTTATAGATCACAAAATGACCAATTGGGAAGAAATTCTGGGAACCATCATATCAGGCTATATACAACTGATCTTGGAACTACACAGGTTTGGACTGCATCGGTCCACTTATATATGGATTTTTTTGATAAATATACTACAGTGCTGTATACATATCTTCTCTTATGATTTTCTTAACTTTTTTTTCTAGGGCCACCTGGGTGGGTTCAGCCGGTTAAGTGTCTACCTTCGGCTCAGGTCATGATCCCAGAATCCTGGGATCGAGTCCTGCATCGGGCTCCTTGCTCAGCGGGGAGCCTGCTTCTCCCTCTGCCTCTGTCTACAGCTCCTCCTGCTTGTGCTTACTCACTCACTGTCTCTCTCTCTCAAATAAATAAATAAAATCTTTTTAAAAAATTTAAAAAAACCATTTTTCCTAGCTTACGCTATTATAAGAATACAGTATATCATCCATATAGCGTAGAAAGTATGTATTAATGCATTGTTTATGCTATTGGAAAGACTTCTGGTCAACAGCAGACTTTGTAGTGAAGTTTTGGAGGAATCAAAAGTTCTATGTGGATTTTTGACTGGCTGTGGCTTGGTGCCCCTGCATTGTTCAAGGGTCAACTTGTTGCCTGTAGAGAACCCGTGAGGAGAGAGGTTCTCAGTTTTCCCAGAGGAATGCTCCTCTTGGTTGCCCTGGAGTTTGGGCATCTCATTCCTGCAGCTAGGTCCACGCCAGATCAGTTCCGGAGGTCCAGGGGCGTGCTCACTTACCAGCTGTCTTCCAGGGTCTGTGTGTTGCTCCTTCCTTCCTGCCTCTTCTCCAGCTCCACTGCTGTCTGTTCCAACAGAGCAGACACGGCATCCTGTGGAGACAAAGGCCCAGGGCTTCACCTGCGTGCCACCGGAGCCACTTCACCTGGCAAGAATCGGAGCTCAGAGTGTGACCCTCCCCATGGACTGAGAGTAAAACTGAAGAGCAGAGTGGGTGAGCATCCTGCTCCCTGGTCTCTTACAAACTGGAAGGACAGCACTCAGTTCATCTAACTGGCAGTTCTGAGAATAACCCGTCTGCTTGGACAGACTTTTGGAAGATGGTCAAGTTTAGTCGTTGAGTGAGGCAGAATTACAGGTCTCTGGCTGTAAAGAGATTATAGTGTAGTCGGGGAGAGCATCACATGAACTGTCAATAACAAAACAATGTGATGTTTAGGAACAAAGGAGCAATGGCAAAGTCAGCGTGGGGGTTGCATTCAGGGAGGACTTCCTGGAGGAAGAACATCTATATTGAATGGTGTCTATAGTCAGGAAGCTTGTGTGACCTGAGGAAACTAACCTCTCTGAGACTCAGTTTCCTCCACAGTAGTTTCTCATACCTACTACAAAGGGTTGTTATGAAGATTAGTTGAGAGTATGTCCGTAAGTTATATAGAAGAGTACCGAGCACATAATTAGCACTCAGTAAATGGCAGCTAATAGTAAAGCAAAACCTGATCTTGTAGTTTTCTGAGCACATGGTTAATTTGCAAGTACCTTTGGTTGTGTAGGCCAGAGCCTGAAAAGTCCCTGAAATTTTCTTTTGAGGAAGAGGGAACAAAAATCAGTTGAAGGCCTGGTATATGTCATGCACTGATAGATAGCTTATGTGTAGCTGTATTTAATCTTTACAACTATTCTGATAGGTAGAGCTTATGATTATTCCCTTGAGAAATGGGAACAAGGAAACGAATGTCTTAGGGTTGACGTGACTCACCCAAGGACGTTTTCTAGAAAGCAGAGGATGTTTTCAAGACCTTTGCCAGCTCACGGACTCCTTTTTGGAGTGAGGGAGACCCAGCTTTGTTGCTTATTGGATGTACGTCCTTAGGTAACCTTTCTGAACCTTGGTGAATGGCACATAATAAACAGGACAGTGCCCGACACAGAAGGAAGTGCAGAAAATGAGGAGGATGAAAAAGGAGGTGGGGGTAGCGCAGAGGAAACAATTAATCCTTACCCTTACCTACATGACCTGGCCCATCCCCTCCACTTAAATTCTGGGCAATGACTATCCAAAGTAACCAAGGACTGACTGTTCTTTCCATGTGCTTCTTCAAACCTTCCTAATAACCTTTCAGACTGAGATTAGACATGAAAAAAACAGAGGCTCAAGGAAGTGAAATGATTGACCTGTCACCCAACTAACAAACACCCAGTCTTCTGACTGTCTCTCCTGTGACTTTCTGTTGCCTCTTAGAGCAAGCCTCCACTACGGACCAGAATGCAGGTAGTGGCTTCTCAATAAAGGTTAATCTTCTATCTTGCACAGGTTTCTCCTTCCTACTCCACTTCACTAAAAAAAACACGTAAATTAAGGTTTTTGTCAGCCAAGTTCTAGTACGTCAAGCCAAGTGCAGAAGGGGGGAGCACAGATGTGGAAGATGTGCAGATGGGGGCTACCTGCCCCTTAGCAGAGGTCCCTCCTAGCCTGCCCTCCTCTCCCTCTCTATTCCAATACCCTCTGCAGCTTCCCCCACCTCTGATGCCCAGCCTTCTCCAATTCTGGGAGGGACTTTTTCTTCCATCCATCCAGGTGCTGCACATAGGAGTGTGGGGCCAACCCGGGGCCCAGCTCACCGTGCTTTCAGGCCCTGGGGTGGGGACCTTGGCTCCCACTGGTTTGGGTTCCCTGCTCTGTTTCTTCAAGTATTTGTAGCTCAGGAGGTTGTACCAGCGAGTTGACCTCTCCCCGGACCGACAGACCTCAGCCAAGCTGATCTGGGCGCCTCCCTGTTGAGGATGGGAAAAGGCAAGAGTATAAGCCAGGGCTTGATGAGGTAGTCTGGGGAATTCGGCGCCTGAGGAAAGTAGGAAAAACACCCCCAGAGGGGATGGGAGCTTCTGGGGAGAGGAAAGGACTAGTTGTGAATCATTTTCCATAACTCACTCATTCACTAACTTACTCATTCATTGGTTTACTCATTCACCAAATCTTTACTGAACACCTACTGTACGTATTTTTCTTGTTTTTAATTATGATTAAAAATATAAAATTTACCATCTCCCATCCCCCAGTTTTACTGAAATATAATCGACATGTAACACTGTACTAGTTTAAGTTGTACAACATAAAGATTTGGGGGGCGCCTGACCGGCTCAGTCGGTAGAGCATGTGACACTTGATCTCAGGGTCGTGAGTTCGAGCCTCAGGTTGGATGTACTGTTTACTTAAAAAAATAAAGATTTGATAGAGTATGTATTGTGAAATGATTACCGCAGCAAGTTCAGTTAACATGCATCACCTCACGGTTATAAATTTTTTTCTTACGTGAGAGCTTTAAGTCTGTTCTAACAACTTTCAAATAACGCAATACAGTGTTGTTAACTATAGTCCCCAAGTTGTATGTTACATGGCCACGACTTATTTATCTTATAACTAGAAGTTTGTACCTTTTGATCATCTTTACCCATTTCCCCTACCCACCCCCTCCACCTCTGGCAACGACCGATCTGTTGTTGTTGTTTGTTTCTGTGAGTTTGGTTTTTTAGATTTCACATGTCAGTGAGATCACACAGTATTCGTTTCTTGCTCTCTGGCTTATAGCACTTCGTATGTTCTCAAGGTCCATCCATGTTGTCACCTAAAATTTAGTATATAGTTCAAGAGTGTTCAAATTTACATTATGAAACAGATCTCTAGTACTTTTTTATCCTGCAAATCTGAAACTCTATACTCATTCAGCAACTTCCCTTTTCCCTTCCTCTGGTCCCTAGTAACCACCATTTTGCTTTCTGTTTCTATGAATTTGACTACTTCAGATACCTCATATAAATGGAATCACCAAGTATTTGTCTTTTTGTGAATGGCTTGTTTCATTTAACATAATGTTCTCAAGGTTCATTTGTGTTGTAGCATGTGACAGGACTTCTTCCCTTTTTAAGGCTGAATAAGATTCCATTATAGAGAGAGATCACTTGTTTTTGAGAGAGAGCATGTGTGTGCGAGCCAGGGTAGGGAGTGTGGGGGCAGAGGGCGAGGGAGAGAATCTAAACCAGGCTCCAAGCCCAGCACAGAGCCCGACATGGGGCTCAATCTCATGACTCTGAGATTGTGCCCTGAGCCAAAATCAAGAGTTGGGACTCTTAACTGACTGAGCCACCCAGAGACCACATTTTTAAATCCATTTATCTAGGGATACACATTTGGGTTGCTGCTGTCTCTTGACTATCATGAATAATGTTGCTATGAACACAGTGTGGAAGTATCTCTTCAAGACCTTGTTTATATACCCAGTTGTGAGTCTGCTAGATCACACTGTAATTCCATTTTTAATTTTTTGAGGAACCACCCTACGGTTTTCCATAGCAGCCCTGCATGACTTACATCCCACCAACAGTGCACAAGGCTTTTCTTTTTCCCACATCTTTGCAAACATCTGCTAATCTCTTGTCTCTCTGATAATAGCCATTTTAAGAAGGGTGAGATGCTATCTCACTGTGATTTTGATACTGATTTCCCTGGTGGTCATCTTTTTATGTACCTGTTGGCCTTCTGTATGTCTTCATTGAAAAAATGACAATTTAAATCCTCTGTACATTTTTATGTTGGATTATTTGTTTTTTTACTATGGAGTCATACGAGTGCTTTGTACATTTTGGATATTAACCCTTTATCAGATATATGATTTGCAGATATTTTCTCCTATTTGGTGGGTTGCCTTTTCATTTTGTTGATAATTTCCTGTGCTGTGCAGAAGCTTTTTAGTTTGATGTATTCCCACTTGTTTATTTTGCTTTTGTTGCCTGTGCTTTTGGAGTCAGATCCAAAAAATCATTACTAAGACCAGTGTAGAAGATTTTGAACAACTCAAAGCTCCAGCAACAGGAGACTGGAGGAATAAACTACAATATATCTACACAATGGGATATTATATAGCTATGTACAAAAAAATGAGGAAAAGCTCTAGGTGCTGATGTGGAGAGATTTCCAGGCTTTATTATTAAGGGGAAAAAACCCCAGAACAGTGCAGGACGGAATATGCATTACACTACTTTTTGTGTAAGAAATGGAAAGGTGAGGTGCCGGAGTGCTCAGTTTGTTAAGCGACTGCTTTCAGCTAAGGTCATGATCCTGGAGTCCCGGGATCGAGTGCCACATATGGCTCCCTGCTCAGTGGGAGTCTGCTTCTCCCTCTGACCTTCCCTTCTCTCATGCTCTCTCTTTCATTTTTCTCTCAAAAAAAAAAAAAAGGCAAGAGGGATGAGAATACATATATTCTCTCTATATATATACATACATTTTGCACCATATTTGAGGTGCAAGGGAGCATGAACATTATCACATGAATATACGTGCAACAAGAAATGATGGAAAGATAGAGAAAGCACTAATCAAAGTGGTTAGCCATCTAGGATACATGGGGGGTATTGGGTGCAAACGGCAGGGGGAACAAGATTTCTCTTCAGCTAATCTTTCTATATAATTTTTCTTTGAATCGTGTAAATGGATGCATGTCTTAAGATGGAATCAAATGACACCAAATTAAGCTAACTGAATATAACCTCCTAGGCAAAGGATTTATTTCTGGTGACACACATCCTCTGTGGCAAGAATGATAAAATAATTCTCACCATTCCTCAGAGGCCTTATTGTTTCAACATGCCCTCTTTTGAAGAGCCCTGATCAGGTCCGGGGTTTGGCTGACTCACAATCCCCAAACACAACAGCAGCTGTGCCAACGGGGTAGTAGAAAATACGACAGGCCAGTTTGTGAAGTGGGCCAGTAGCCAAGTGGCGGCTTGAGTGGCCCTTGGGATGAGGAGGGGCCTCTCCAACTCACCTGGGATCCCTTTCCCCAGTTTTTCCTTCTGTTAGGATGGACCAGGGCATGGTCTGGACTGTGTGGCTAAAGGCTCATTTCTACAACAGTGGTAAGTGGGGAAAATGAGGTAAATAACTCCTACCTGTAGGACTAGAGTCAATTCAGGTATTAAATGCCTGGTGCATTTGAGGCACCTCTAAAACATTTACATATACACAAACGTGTGTATATTACTCATTTATTCATTTAATAAATATCCTCTGAGCACTTTGCAGCAGACTTACATAGAAACACGTAAGACAAGATTCTGCCCCCAAGGGGCTCAAAGACAGACAAATGCATCAGACATCATAGTTCAGAACATGCCAGGTCATGTTTGAGGGGTGAGGGGGAATGAACATAATGACAGCTTTGAGGTGAGACACTGCCATCAGATCACTAGTAATTCCAACAAGATACACTGTCTATTTTGGGCTGGTTCATAGGTTGAGAATATGGTCTACTTTGGTAAATGATTCACTTTGAGGGCATTCATTTATTTATTCAACACACACACACACACACACACACACACACACACACACACACACACGTGTGTGCTAAGTGTCCTCTATGCGCCAGACACTGTTTTGGGTGCTGGGGATACAGGAGGATTTAAGACAGATAAAAATCTCTGCCCTCATGAACTTACATTCCAGTCTGGGGGAATCAGATAAACAAAGTAGAAAGTAAATACTAGATTGTGTTTCATGGAATCTAAGATGCCATCAATTATACAATATACTATTTCATGTACTCTAAGAAAGAAAAATAGCTGCCAATTAAACTGCATCCTGATTTTAGAGATTTGATAAAATGTGAAAATCACATATCCCCTGAAATCTGTGACATAGACAAATACTAGGTGGGGGAATGTGCCACAGAAAAAAATAATACGGAGAGAGGGGAGGGGGAAGGTGATTTTAAATAGGGTGGAAGGAAGACCTCACTGAGAAGGTGACTTTTGGGTCAAGCCCAGAATGAAGCGGGGGAGTATGCTGATGTATTCAAGGGGCGCAAGGAGGCGGAAGAGTCATCTTGGGATGAAATCTGGGAGATTAAAAGGGGAAAATCCCCAAGGGCCTTGAGGGGGCGGGCAAGGGGCCCCAGGGGGTGACTCCAGGTGGGAACAGAAGCTACCGTAAGGTTTTAGGTAGAGAAGTCGCATGCACTGATTTGTAACTTAACAGGATCACTCTGGCTACCTTGTTAAGAGATGAAGGGAAGCAAGGGCAGATGCAGGGAGACCCTGTAGAGACTGCTGCACGATCCAGGTGACAGATGGCACTGGGGCAGGGGCAGTGGTAAAGGGCTAGGGTCTTTTGAAGATGGAGCTGCCAGGAGTTCCTAAAGGACTGCATGTGGGGTGGAGAGGAAGAAAGGGGTCAAAGATGACCCTGTGGTCCCTGGCCTGGGCAGCGGAAGGACGGGGCTGCTGTCAGCTGAGACAGTGAAGACGCAAGAGGAAAGATGAGGGGTGCGCTTATGGACAAGTTCATCTGAGATGCCTCCTGGACAGACAAGAGAAGATGTGGAACAGACGGCGGGAGCGTGAGGCCGCTGCGAGTGCAGAGGCCCCGGCTGGAGCCGTACACCAGGCATGGTGTTGGATGCCGGAGGACGAGGGTCTCAGCCGCCAGGGCAGAGGATGCAAATGGAAAAGGGAGAAGGGTGAGGCCTGAGCAGGGAGAAATGGCAAGAACGAGTGAAGCAAGGGCCTCAGCAAGGGGAGCCTGACGGTGGAGGAGCTGCTGCTAGAAATGGGAGGACAGAGGAGAGGGTAGGAATTCGCCCCTGGGACAAGGGGAAGGCAATGGGCCGAGGGAGATGCAGTATCGGTGCTGAGTAGTATTAGGGCTCATGATCCTAATGAGGTTTATGACCACAATTTTATTTTTTTAAAAAAGATTTATTTGAGAGAAAGAGAGTGCAAGCACACACGCACACCTGTGTGTGTGTGTGGGGGGGGCAGAGGAGAGAATCTCCGGCCGAGTCCATGCTGAGCGTGGAGGACGACACGGGGCTCTCGGGGCTCTCCATCTCATGACCCTGAGATCACGACCTGAACCGAAACCAAGAGCTGGATGCTTAACTGACTGAGCCACCCAGGCACGCCTATGACTATTATTTTATTTTAGCCCTTTTTACTTTTTTTTTTATTAACAAGTAATGAATGTATTATTTGTTTCAGGGGTATAGGTCTGTGATTCATGTCTTACACAATTCACAGTGCTCACCATAGCACATTCCCTCCCCACCGTCCATCAATATGACTACCATTTTAAAATGAGACCCCATAGCGTGGCTGTGTTTCCCTACAAGTTCATGGGTGAAGAGTTCACTTTGACACGGCTGGGGTTTTTCCCAGTGGGGAAGGCAAGGTGAAAAGGGGCAAGGGAGCCTCTTTGTTGTAATGGTTACCTATGGGATAGGAGTGGGGCCTGGGAAATGGGCTTTCTTAACAGAACCCGGGCCGAGTGGCCCTGAGCTTAGCAGCTGGGGAGTGGACAACCATGTTCAAACATCTGGTAGAAATGCTGCCTGAGATATTGGGGAAGGTAGGCCCCGTATTCATCCAAACCCATAATCCAGGTCTGGGGACGGGGGGGACACAGGAACCCCCTGAGAGGCAGGACAGTACAATGCCTGTGTGGAAGGAAGCTGCCCAGGAAAAGGCTTCTCCAATGACTTGATGGATGGCCTGGGCAGGTTCCTTGGCATTCTGGGCTCTTGATCTTTTCTCTCTTTCTCTCTTTCTTTCTTTCAAGATTTTATTTATTTATCTGACACAGAGAAAGAGAGAAAGAAAGAGAGAGCACAAGCATAAGCAGGGAGGAGAGGCAGACTCCCCACTGAGCAGAGAGTCTGATGTGGGGCTTAATCCCAGGACCCTGGGATCATGACCTGAATTGAAGGCAGATGCTTAACCCACTGAGCCACCCAGGCGCCCCATGGGACCTTGATCCTTTATCTGTCAGATGGAGGCAATCCTGACATCTCTTCCTCAGGCTGCTGGGAGGGTTGAGTGCGATACTGCACACAGAGTTCTTAGCACGGTCCCAGACACAGACGCTGCTCAGGATGGGGGCCACTGCTGCGGTCTGGCCAATGAGGCAGCTCCAAACAGACCAGGGATTCCCCAAACCCAGCAGCGTAGGGAGACCGTGTGGGAGCACACAGCCTTTCTCCCCGAGTCCCACGTCCTCGCCTGCTCCTCTAGCCACCAAACCATGGCAGCCCGACACTCCACATCCCCACAGGATACAGGAAAGTAGGTTTTCCATTGGCCGCAGACGGAGATGAGCCACAGTGGGATGAGCGCTTTGGCTGCTGCCATGGCAACCAGCAATGGCCAGACTTTGATTAGGAAGGAGGAATAAAAGACATCCAATTAGGAGAAGAAAACAGGATTCTCTTCTCATTGAGGACTTCCCAGGGCTGAGGAAGTGCCTCACCAAAGAGACTGGGTTTGGAAAAGCTTTCTGCTCTAACATCCAGTGCCTCCCCTGCTCACCAGTCTTCAATCACTGTCCTAGCTGTGGTCTCCAGGGAGCACCATGCTGGTGAAAGCACCTGGGGGCTCACGTGGGTGGGCGGTGCAAGTGGACCTGCCCTAGGTTCTAACTGTTCCGGCACTTGACTGTGTGACCCTGGAAAGTTCTGTGACCTCTCTGCTCCTCAGCTTCCTTACCGGCGTAACAGCACCTGTTCTATGAGATTGTAGTGAGGATAGAGAAACCACATGCTGGGAGCTTAGCTCAGTGCCCACCACAGCAGCTGCTTTTAACCTATGGATGCTATCGCATTATTGCCAATAATGACACAGCAACAACAGAAATGGCAATGGTGTTGCTCTGTACCCCAGCTGAGGAGGGGCAGGGGTGGGAAATGGGAGCCAGCGAGATCAAGTCTGTGCAGACACATCACTGTTTTACTTGCTCCGGGGACCAGCAGCAATTGGCAGCGCTTGAGAACTTAACTAAAAATGCAGAATCTCCCCACCCCGTCTTGCTCAATCAGAATCTGCATTTCAACCAGAGCCCTAGGTAACCTGAGTGCATGTTCGAGTTCCAGAAACACTGCTTTAACCCTCACTTAATCCTCACAGAGCCATCTGTGAGGTAGGAAGTGTTAGCTGGATTTTGTGGATAAGGAGACTGAGACAAAGAATTAAGTTGTAGGCAATGCAGCCTCAGGCATGAGGGATGTGGCCTGTTGCTGGGCTCAGGAAAGAGCTTCCCGTTTCCCCAGCCCCTGCTCCCAGTGAGTGTGAGAATGATGTTCACCTGCCCAAGAATTCCCTGCGTGGAACCCAGGATGAGCTTTGCTGACACTACAGCCTGCGTCTTCTCTAAGCCTTCTCCCTAAACTGCAAGGTGGGCCCATCCCCAGAGAGACAGAAGGCTGGAGAGACCGACAGGCGGAGCCCTCACCAGGCACTCCTCCAGATGGCTCCCGTCGGTGGTACAGACGTCAACTCTTAAGGTCTTCTGGTGAAGGGCTGGATAGGACATGGACACCCAGAACATTTCGTTGAACACGAGGGTGTCTGAGGCATCCAGGGGCCGGGTCCGGAACAGGCAGGTGGTGCTTTCGGAGCAGGGAAGGATAGCTACACGAATGTTCCTAGAGGGAGACAGAGGAGAGCCCAGCTCAGCCCACATCTGGGCTGATGTGTTGGGCTAAACAGTTGCTGCAAATCCCTCAGCAAATAACAGTGGAGGAATCTGTAAGTTCTCAAGGAGTTTTGCAGGTATTTGTAAGGGAAGCAGAAAGGGGCCCCAGGATAACATATTGCTCTTCCTTCTTCTAAATCCCCCAAACCTTAGAACCTCAAAGTGGGCGGAGCCTGAGGGCAACAGTGTGCAACCTTCTGTGCCCAGAAGAACCTGCAAGGCTGCTTGCTAACACTCAGGAAGCCTTACACAAGCGCTGGTAGGAAGGCAAAATGCTTCAGCCCCTGCAGAGGGGACTGTGGCAGCTGTGACACGATTATCGAGGCACTGACCCCGTGACCCATTCAGCGAGCTTCTCAGTATTCTCCCACAGATACCCCTGCACAAGAACCAGTGAGATATGGAGAAGGTAATTCATTCTGGCACTGTTTCTAAGAGCAAAAGACTGAAAACGACTCTACTGTCCCATCTTGTCTTCCTTCTGTTTGGCCGGCTTTCCTCCCTCCTTTCCCCTTCCCACACATCGCAGCCTCAGATGCTGGCTGGGTACAGACCACGGAAATAGGAGCTTTTGTTGCTGCCCCAATGTGTATCGTCTAGTCAAAGGAGAAACATGTAGGCAGATGAAATGCAACGAAACATAAAGCCGGTCCACAGTGGGAAGAACCAACAGGCAAACAGCCCAGTGTCTGCTGTCCCTTCCGCTGGAAGGTAACACCCATCACAGCCTCCGACAGAAGCACAGGGACGGGCACTGACTCTTGAGAACAACAGACCCATCTCCTTCTGTGTGGAATACTTGGGCTTAGAGCACATAAAAGCGGCCATGACCTTCTTCTTCATGAGGCTTCAAGTTCACAAAGGCAAGGATGTGCTCACCACCCCATTCTTAGTGCTGGCCCATGGTAGGTGCTCACAATGTACTTGGGAAGGAACTGAAGCCCTCTAGAGTGCTTCCCTTTACAGTCAGTGAGTTCACCATCATGCCTGTACCCACATTCACAGTACAGACATGTGGCATGACGGTCACGTGTATCAGATACACATAGGGCCCATGGTCGGAGCAGGACAGAGCAGGAGAGCACCCCCGGGGAAGGCCACAGAGGCTGAGAGGGCGATGGACCCCTGTCAGCTATATACTCACACTTTCTGGTCCTGTTGCAGCAACAGAGCAGAAAGGTTACTGAGCTGGATGATTAATATTGCAAATTGCTTATTCTTCTCATCATACCTGAAATGGAAAGGGGCATATGGAGCACCTATGAGTGACACATTTCTCTCTCTCTTAATGATCACCAATGTGGGTGCTGGCTGCTAGGGGGGCTGTGGTCAGCTCAGGAGCAGAAGGGCCAGGGCTTTCCTGCCATGCAGGGGTGTAGGTGCAGAGCTGTCAGTCTCAATTTTTAAAGAGAAGCCAGAAGACTGCGCTATCTGAAATTTCTTGATATTTAAATGTTGGCAATTAATTTCTATTGAAAATAATATTGAGGTCATCCTACACCGAGAGAAAACCACAAGAATAACAAGTCTGGACTGCAACGCCCAGAGGGTGGAAACCTTGATGGGATGGTAAGACAAACAGCCACTGCAACAATGACCAAACAGACCAAGATGCTGGAGGTCTCAGTCAGGGTCTGGCGCTGCCATTGGCCAGCTCCGTGAGTTGGGTCAAGTTACAAGGTCTTCAAGACCTCATTTTTCTCTTTTGTACAATGTGGAGCCGAGAGGGAAGGAGAGGGTTGGCCCCCTTTAGTTGGGAGCCCACAACTCCCAGCAGGTCCTGCTGGTTCTGCCGTCCTCCCCTGGGCAGCCGTGAAGGTCAAGGTTGGGAGGATGCTGCCAATCACCCCCTCTGGGCTCGCCCTCCCAGTCACTTACTTCAGGGCAATCTGAACCCGGGTTGTACCCACTGCTTCTGATTCGTCACTGTCAAAAGCAGCGGCTTCTGAAGCACCCAGTCTGGAAGGCAACATAGGGAAGAAGAGGGTCAGGCTTCCCTGCGGTAACCTGGGGCCAAAGCCACTTTCCAGACACGGGATTCTCTCTGGCAGGGTGCAGCTGGGTCCTCAAGGAGGAAAGTATGGGTCTGCTCAGACTCCCTGCAGACCCTGCCTTCCCACAACTGCTCAGGATTCCTCCCCGGAAGGGGCTTCCCTTTCTCCGGTACTTGCCCCCCTTGCCATATACTCCTTTGTGGCAATCACGGGGCCAGCACTCCTGCAAATGTGAAGTGCCCCCAGCTCCAGGAGGAGAAGTGCTGTGTGCATCTTCAATGTACCCTAAACAGGGCTCCCAGGGGAAGGTGGGATCACCTGGCCATGCCGCCTGTGCATCCCTCCCACACACCAAAGGGGGCCCAGGCTCTGCATCCTCAGACTTCCCAGAGACAGCCAACACTCAGGGACCCACCTCTGCACGGAAGCCTCATACACACCACTGTCCCCCGCCACGGATTCATCTGACACAGCAGCTGAGACACAGGCCACTTTCAGGCTGCACCCCTGGGCTGTATTCATAGCTGGAGGAAGAAGGGGGGGAAAAAGGAAGGATGGCAAGGCAGGGTTCAGAAAACAGGACCCTGTCTTTGCAACACACATTTTTGATCTACTCTCTATCCTAAGGCAGTCCAGCCAAATAGCACCTCTGAACTTGATAGCAAGGTCCTGCCTTGCTTTGGGGTGTAGGATTCTGTGGTTTTAACATCCCAGACCTGGAAGCCAAAGTGCCTGGGTGCACATCTCAGCTCCCCCCGTTACTGCTTCGTGACACTGGGACAGGGCCAGAGAGCCCCAGGTCCCTTTTCTGTAAAGCGGGGAAAGTAACACCCACCCATGGGGCTGCTGGGAGGACCCAACGAGACTCTGGTGAAGTCCTCCGCACGCAGAGCCTAGCGACATTCAGCACCACTATCCTTACTGCAGTGATTATTCCCATCACTGCGGTGATGTCTTCTAGACTGCCCCTTACACACCGGGGGCGAAATAACAGCCCCTGGAGCCTTGGGGGGGTCAAGAGGAAAGAAAGGGAGCATTTTTCCCACTTGGCTTATTCCATTCCATTCCTAACTCCACTCCTCAGCTCCCCTGCCCTTGACAGAGGCCCTCAAAAGTCTCCGACCCAGGGCTCCAATCAGGCACTTGGCCCATGCTGCACATTCCTTCCTCCCCTGAGTCGCAAGTGATGGTGAGCCAGGCCCACTGCCAGGCTCCGAGCTATCAAGAGGGTCAGGACAGTTCCTGAGCTCCGTGTGGCAGGGAAGACTGAGTTCAGGCCCTTCAACCCCACAGCCAGCATTCTGAGTGGCCGCTGGGTGCCAGGCACTGGGGTGGCCCAGAGAAGACAGGAGGAGGCCCAGGCTGAGGGAAGGGATGGGACAGCAAGCCTGGGGGAAGCCAAGAGGCCATCTGGGTGCGGCTTTCCCAGCCCGTGTCTCCTGCCTGCTGAGGCCAGCGAAGACCTCCCGCCTTCAGACCCACGCATCTCCACCCTCCACTAAGCCACTTAAGGAGATTAATTTGTCTGCTGACTGAGCAGCGGCACTAATCGCATAACCTGCTTAGTGTCGGAGCTCAGCCTGGCATCGCTCACCGCAGGGACGGCATCTGGAGATGGCTCGAAGGAAAATGCCATCCTGAGACATGTGCGGTCCTTGGCCCGCAAGCCCCAAGGACACTTGGGGAGGAGGGGGTCGCTCTGGCACCTTGCTGGTTCCCTGGTGTGGCTCCTCGCCAGCCTCTGACAGGCTGTCAGGAGCTTCTGGAGCCTCGTTAGAGGTTCCGCCTGCACCCGCTCCTCTCCAGGGGACAGTTTTCTGAAGTTGGCCACCTGCTGTCGTAGGAAGCCTATTTTTATTTTTGTTTGAGAGCACTCAGCAAGGCTCCCTTCCTGATGAGGGAGCCCCAGGGATCTCTCAGCTCCTCTCCCAAGGAAATGGCTGGCATTCACCCAGCGGAGCCTTTCATTAACCAGGAAATCTCGTCTTCCCCCCGCCTTGCTCCCTCTGGCCCTTGCACATGAACGGATAATTCTGGGCATAGCAGCAGCTATCCTGCCCAGTCCTGGAGTCTTAAGGCTGACATGGGTCCGGCGTCTCCCACCTGGCTTCAGGAGGAGCCAGGAGGACGAGCCCTGTGCATACAAAGCCGGCACGTCTTAGTGTGGATCTGGGCAGGTGGTCCTGGCGCCAGTTCTACCACTTCTTAGCCGTGACACTAACCCTACTGGGCCTCACTTCCTTTGTCTGTAAATGAGGATAAAAATAGCAGCCATCTTACAGAGTTGTTATGAGGCTTAAATGAGTAAATACATAACAGTGACTGCACCTTGTGTACCTGCTTTCAATAAATCATGGCCAGGAAAGCCTGGAAGCCCCAGATGAGCTGCCTGGGCACCCTGCTCAGTTTTGACCTTCACACCAGATGGGCATGGTGGGGCCAGCGAGCACCGGAGTGTCTCAGGAGCAAACACAGAGCTGCCTCACGTCTAGAGAGGAGTGCGAGGATCAAGAGGTTGGGTGCTGGGTCAGGAAAACTCAGGTTCCAAACCCTTCTTTCCCCACCTACTGGTTGGGGGACCCAGATCAAGTAATACCACCTTTCTGAACCCGTTTTCCCATCTGTGAAATGGGCATAACAGAGATAACCTATGTCACTGTATAAAGCACATTGCCCATCACGTAATATACCCCAATAAATATTAACTATTATAATTTAATATGTGGTTGCTGCAAAAAATGAAGAATTTCTCTCCTGACAAATCTTAGCTGTACTATCAGCATCTTCTGTTTTGAAGATTCCACTTGAATCCGAATCCATGGCAAAATGTTCTTTCCGACCCCATGTAGAACGGGAGTCAGATCATAACATTCCCTGGCTTCACAGGGTCACATGGGTCCCTGCTGCTATTAGGATAAAATCCAAACTCCCCACCATGGCCTCAAATGACCCGGACTCTGCCTGATTCTCTGGTTTGCTGGTGACCTCTAACCACTGGCCTCAGAGGTTTTGCTCTTGCTTTTCCCAAAGCTGGCTCCTTCTCACTATTCAGGCGTCCATTCAAACGTCGCCTTCCTTCACAACCCAATCTGAACGGGTAGCCCCACTCTAACCAGAATGGTCCCACCACATTCCATTTAATTTTCCTTCTAGGGCTCTCATTGGTCTGACTGTACAGTGACTGTGCCTTCATTCGCATGTGAGCTTCCTGGGGATGGGGACCTTGAGCTTGCCTGCCCTCAACACTGTATCCTTGTGACCAGTCCTGTGCCTGGCACATGGCCTATCTGTTGAACGAATGAAGGAATCCGTGTACATCCATTAGCACAAGACCTGGCATTTAGTTTTAATAGATACTTGATATCTGTTGAGTGAAGGAACCCACCACAGAAAACCCCCTTAGCCCAGGACCCAGAACACGGCAAGCACATAAAAAATGCCTACTAAATGAATAAATGAATTGATATACCCGTGAAGGTCGGGCACACAGACAGCAGTCAGTGAATGACTGTAATTATCACTGGGTCTGTGCTCAGGCCTGAGCGCACATCCTACCCTCCTCCCTCCTTGCGGTTCCCCCTTCTGGATATGATGCTCTCTACCTTGGCCCAATGGTTTGCCTTCCGTTCCTGGTTCATCCAGCCGATACCTCTCCCGGGTGCTGCTGCCGAGACTCAGTTCACAGAGAGTGGCACTCAGCTCCGGGTCTTCAAACTCCAGAGGGCTCAGGAAAGCATCTCCAGCCAGGAGGGGGTCAGCAATGAGAGGGGAGCAGGGCGGGGATGGAGAGGAGAGGGACGAGCGGGGGGACAGGGAAGTCATGGACTTCGGGGTGCCAGACAGGGAGCGCAGGGCCTGGAGGCGGCTGCCCCCCTCCACCTTCTGGGTCTTGGCCACCTCGTCCTCATGGATGGTGGTGATGCAGCCTGAGGGCCGGAAGCCTGTGGCCCCATCCAGGAGCAGAAACTCCACCTTGCTCTGCAGCTCCGAGTCCAGCTGCTCAAAGGGGTCATAGTAGAGGTCCGTGAAGCTGGCTGAGGTGGAGGAGTCCAGGCTGGAGGCGGCCAGGGAGCCCCGGCTGGATGTGAGGGATCCAGGGCTGCTGCCCGAGGACAGGGACTGCATGCTGCTTGAGAGGCTGGGGCAGGGAGAGAACAGAGGGTGAGATCACGCAGAGTGGAGTGGGCCATCTGCAACCTCCTTCCTGGCTCTGCGGCCACTTACAACACTGAATTTTGCTGGACCCTTTTGACAGTCTCCAGGGGAGACCATGCACCCCCATTTAACTAAAGAGGATACCCTCAGAAGCCCACATAATCAGAAAGTGGTGGAGCTCAGGATTTAGACCCAAGTCAGCTGCCTTAGAAATCCACTTTTTCTGTTTCCCAGACCTCCACCGGCCTTAGTCCATTTGCACACTTTTTTTTTTTAAAAAGATTTTATTTATTTATTTGACACAGAGAGAGATCACAAGTAGACAGAGACCAGGCAGAGAGAGGGGGGGAAGCAGGCTCCCCACTGAGCAGAGAGCCCGATGTGGGGCTCGATCCCAGGACCCTGAGATCATGACCTGAGCTGAAGGCAGAGGCTTTAACCCACCGAGCCACCCAGGCGCCCCCATTTTCGCTGGCGCACACTCTTTTTCACGGTATGAATCCAGCCCTATTTTTTGATAGTTTTCCTCAAATAAACTCAGTCTTTACTCTTCAATCTTTTCTTAAAAAGAAACTTTATATCCTAAGTGCGATTAGAAAAGCAGTATCGCTTAATGCAAACAGAAGGTGAGCATTACAAATCTCTGCTGGAGCAAAATGTTATTAAATCCCAGCGATGCACCATCGCCCACCAATGCCCAGGCCTGAGGCCTGCGCTCTCTGTGTCGGGCAGGCGGGCGGGCGGCTGTTCCAGACGTCACACCTGGCTGTCGTGGGGGCCTGCTCCTTGGTGCTGGCAGAAGACTGAGGACGCTGCAGTCCAGAGAGCTAGAGGACCCTGCCCCTGGCCACGCCTGGCCCAGCGCAAGCCCACCAGCCTGACCAGCTGCCTGTTGTGCTTCAGAATGTCCACGCTCAAGCCGTGCAGGACACTGAAGGGCAGAGCCCAGCCCCGCAGCCGCTCTCAGGCCCACCACTCACCTTTTCAGTTGGGAGTGCAGAGCTGTGACTTGTCGCGTGGCTTCCTCTAGCTCTCTCACCAGCTGGTTCCTCTTACTGTTCAACTTTAACCTAAAGGGACAGAGGGCATGAATAGGGAGCTCAGAGATCCAACCTCTGTGCACCTGAACGAGGAATCATAGGTAGGTACTTGTGGAGAGGTACACACAGATCCATGGTCATATACACAAGAATTTTCCGGAAGCGTTTTACCACGATGTCTGGGGAGACAGGGCCTCCACACATGATCCTATAGTAATGGCTATACTCATCACCTACTACCTACAGGGGCTGTGCCAGGAAATGTATAACAGCCTTGATTCATCCGCACAATAATCCTGCACAGCAAAAATGGTTTTTGCTACTTTACACATGAGGAAATTGAGGCTTTTAAATAAGTTACTTCAAGCTAGAGAATTAGTGGCAGAATTAGAATTCTATCCAATTGTCCCTCCCTCTCCTTTTCCCCTTCCTTCCCATCCGTTGGCCCCTAGCCACCGCCAATATTTGCTGAGCGCCTACCTCATACCAGAACATGTTGTTGACACTGGGGATAAAGATGTGAGCAAAACAGAACTAGCTTCTGCTCTTATGGAGCTTTCGTTCTGCTGCAGGGGATGGGGGGTGGGAGGGGACAAATATTAAGAGAATACTTGAATCTCTAGTATCTAATTAACACACTGTGTGTCAAGGTTTATAAGGGAAAAGTACAGAATAGTAGCAAAGAACGCAGGAGAGACCCAATTTAGACTGGCAGGTGGGCCTCTTTGAGCAAGTGACTATGTGGCGGAGCCTGTTGGTGGATCTAGGGTCTTCTAGCAACGTGCGCCCACAGTCAGACCCCTTCCCAGCTTTCTGAGTAGCTGGGCGGGTGGGGCATGGGACAGGGTTCCGGCCAAGAGGATGTGAGTGAGGAAGCACATCAGGCCGACATGGTTAGGTCGGTGGAGCTTTCCCACAGCTGCCTGGAGGGCTCGAAGAGGGGCGGTGGGAAGAGCCTAGGTCCCTGAATGACCAAACACGTGGAAGGCTGCCTGTCAGCCAGGCATACTCAACTGGACGCTATGCAGGCAAGAAATGAATGAGCTTCTACTGTGTTAAACCATGGAGATTTGGGGGGTTGTTTCTTGCAGCAGGTGGCCTGCTGACTAGTGCAGACATTTAAGCTGACATGAAGGATGGACAGGAGGTAGCCAGGGAAAGTGCAGGGGAAAGAACATTCCAAGCAGGGAGTCACAGCAGGGACCTCTTTCATTTTAAGGTCACCCTGGCTGCCGTGAGGAAAAGGGGTAGGTGGTTGTGGATGAGGGGCAGGGACAAGAGGTTGGGGTGGCTGTGATGGTGTGATTGAGATGGCGTGGGCCAGGGTGACACTGGAGTGGACAGAGAAAGGTCACGGGCTGGATGAGGGGCAAGGGGAGGGAGTTAAGAGGACAAGTGTGAGGACCCTGCCACTAGCAACTGGACAGATCTGAGATGGCTCCTGCAGAGACGGGAAGGTGCGGGGCAGGGCAGCCCGGGGGGATGAGAAGAGTGCTCTTATGGATGTGTGGGCATGAGTGCTGAAGAGCTGGGCTGTTGTGAAGGTGGGGAACCCCCAATACCACACGAAAGAGAGGGCCATCTGCGACGGACTAGGCTATGTCCCCCTACCCCAGAATTCATATACTGTGGTCTTAATAACCCAGTACCCCAAAATGGGATTGTATTTGGAGAAAAGGCCTTTAAGAAATTAAGGTTAGGGCGCCTGGGTGGCTCAGTGCGTTAAAGCCGCTGCCTTTGGCTCAGGTCATGATCCCAGGGTCCTGGGATCGAGGCCCACATCGGGCTCTCTGCTTAGCAGGGAGCCTGCTTCCTCCTCTCTCCTCTCTCTCTGCCTACTTGTAATCTCTCTCTCTGTGTCAAATGAATAATAAAAAAAAAATCTTAAAAAAAAAAAGAAATTAAGGTTAAAATGAGGTCATATGGATGCACCCTAATCCAACATCACCCATGTTCTTGTAAGAGGAGATTAGGACACAGACCCTGCACACAGAGCAGACCAAGTGAAGACACAGCAGACTTTCATGTGTGGATGGTCATCGTCAAGCTAAGGAAAGAAACTTCCAAAGAAACAATTCTGGCAATGCTTTGGTTTCAGACTTCAGGCTCCGGAACTGTGAGAGAATACATCTCTTCTATTGAAGTTGCCCATTTTGTGGTACTCTGGTTTGGCAGCCCTAACAAACGAAGGCAGCACTGTAGGGTAAAATGTAATGGGGAGAAAAAGGAAGGGCTCCGCACTAAGCTCCGAGTATATTCAGTGTGCTACGGCTGAATGGATTGGCAATAGTAGGCAAAGGAGCCCGAGAGAGTGGGGCCAGAGAGCCCAGAGAAGGGGCAGGTGAGTGTGGCGGAGGGTCCTGGAACGTGGGAGCAAAGATCTGCACGGAGGCACGGCTGAGAGCAGATAGGAAAGCCCATGTCAGTAACGACCTCCCTGGAAGCAAAATCCTTGCTTTTAGAAGAATCTGCTGAGTCCAGGCCCTCCTCTCAGCCCCCAGCCTCTCCTGAAATCCTGAACAGAGGGCAGTTTGGGTGGGCTCTTGAGAGTATGCCAGCCCCTGGCATGGCCCCCTCTAACCGCTGGAGCGAGCCCCCTCTAAGGTCCCAGCAGCTGACAGGGAAGGGGCTCCATCAGGCAAGGCTGTGCCCTCACAAACTCAGGATGTGGGCTGCCCTCCTGGAGCCACTATTTATGGCTCTCGGTGTGTGGTCTGTAGACCTCCTAGAGTGGAAAGGGAGGTGTGCTAATTAAATGTTCCTTCTTGGGGCGCCTGGGTGGCTCAGTTGGTTGAGCGTCTGCCTTCGGCTCAGGTCATGATCTCTGGGTCCTGGGATCGAGTCCCACATCGGGCTCCTTACTCAGCAGGGAGCTTGCTTCTCCCCCTGCCTGCCATTTTCCCTGCTTGTGCCTGCTCGCTCGCTCTCCTGACAAATAAATAAAATCTTAAAAAAAAAAAAAGGGTTAAATGCCCTCTTGGGTCCAACTTTAATCAACTGAATCAGAAGGTCTGGGGCAGGGCCCATGCATCTGCATCTCTCTGAGGGCTCACAGGTGATTTTAGGCACACGAAGATTTAGGAGCTGCTGCACCGGCGTGTCCTGTTCTTCCAGTCTCTTCCAGCATTCTGCATGGTGCCTACCACACTGCTGCGTTCAGTGTTTGCAGCACAGGCCCTTTCTCCCAGGCAAGGGAGGCAAAATTTGTTCTCTGCTGAAAGACCTGCCTGCTCTATTTCCCGAAGACAGATGTGTTCTGTTGTGGGGCTCATATCCCCTTACGCCGTCTTGCTAGAGAGGGCCTGACTGACCCACTCCAGCCTAGAGCCTAGGAGAAAAGAGTTCATTCTTTTTTTTTTTTTTTTAAATCTTTTTTATTTTTTTTTAAAGATTTTTTATTTATTCATTTGACACAGACAGAGAGATTACAAGTAGGTAGAGAGGCAGGCAGAGAGAGAGGAGAGAGGAGGAAGCAGGCTCCCTGCTGAGCAGAGAGCCCGATGTGGGCCTCGATCCCAGGACCCTGGGATCATGACCTGAGCCGAAGGCAGTGGCTTTAACCCACTGAGCCACCCAGGCACCCGAAAAGAGTTCATTCTTATGGAAAAACCTAACCATGCCAAACCTCTGCCAACACACCCAGACCTCCAACACAGGCTCTGCAATGAAGACCAGAACTTGCTCTACACAACTCAGCAAGGTGGTGAGGGACTCGGCCTGCGTATCGGCCGGTTTGACCCCTGGCGCTGTTCTTCCCGAGTCCCGCCTGGGGCTGGCGGGGCAGGCAGCAGGCTGGCAGATGGAGCCCACAGCGCACAAAATCCTTGACTCAACAGAATGGAGAGGACCGTGGAATCTCCCGACTGTCCTTAAGAGCAAAGGCCTGGAGGGCTATGGGCTTGTG
The DNA here is from genome assembly GCA_002007465.1 of Ailurus styani. Taxonomy (NCBI): domain Eukaryota; kingdom Metazoa; phylum Chordata; class Mammalia; order Carnivora; family Ailuridae; genus Ailurus; species Ailurus styani. Next base: position 6,890,065 of record LNAC01000017.1, read on the forward strand.
GGGCCAAGCAGCAGCTGGGGCTCACCATGTGTACCTTCACTTTCCTGTTCTCTGGGAGAAAAGTCACAGAGACGTGTTCTGGGAGAAAATACAGGTCCCATCGGAGCCCCGCCAGGACGCCAAGGGGACTGGGAATCGGGTGGCCCCAGCTTCCTGAGTGTGGGGGTGTAGACACCTGCAGCAACACGCAGGTGCTGAGCCCTCCTCCTAGGGGCGCTGGGATTGGCAGGCCATATGGCATTTGTGTGTGATGCCTGGCACACGCTGGGAACCACAAATGCACCAAGCGTGGAAGTAGGGAGAGGATCCAGCAGGTGGAGCTGGGACCCCACAGCTGTAGCTCCATCTCTGGGGTCCTGGCTCAAAATGCAAGGGCTTGGGCTGCATCTCAGGCCTGAGGAACTGGTCCCCGGGGACAGGCCAGGAGTCCACGTTCTACCCAGTCCCCTGGGTGACTGCACAGCAGCTCTCAGAAGTGGTGGTGGGAGGGTGGAAGCAGGGGGCAGGACGTGGGGTGCTGGGATGTCTGAGACTGAAGTCTGGCAGGCCCGTGGGGCCCTTCCTGGGTGTGTCTATTCCTGTCCTCAGAGGCCCTGTGAGTGGAGAGGCTGATGTGTGAGGGAGAGGAATATGATTCTCCCAGTCTGAGAGAGAGAGAGAGAGAGACAGGAGAGAGGACCAGGGGATATAATAGGAAAGAAAGAGACCTAGAGGGAGAACAACAGAGTCTGTAGGATGAACACAGACAGACAAACACGGGACAGGAAGCGAGTGCTGTAGACACGGACAAAGGACGGCTAGGCTGGCTTGCTCCTCTCTCTCCTGCTGGCAGCCATCAGCACGGGACTCTGACGTGCTCGCTTATAAGAGGCCAGGCAGCGGCTGCTAACCTTGAGCCACCTGGCACCCCGCCATGTGCAAGTGGGGCTTATTCAGGGCTAGGGCAGGATGGCGAGTTGGGTGCCGTCGAGCTCAGAAGGCTCCCCGAAGGTATCTTAGGACCCGTCACGAGGCGATGCAGAGAGCGCACACCTAGGATGCTGGGCTTGCTTCCACGGGGGAGCAGGCAAGCTAACCTGCTTTATAAACCGGGCTTCTGCCTCTCAATTCGCTTGCTCATCCCTGTCCCTAGACACACACACACACACACACACACACACACACACACACACACACACACGTTTGAAAATCACTACCTTCACTTCTGAACTCCTGAAGGGCAGGGACTTTGCTCAAAGTCTGCTGCCACAACAAGTGAAAATAACCAGGATAGATTTTAAAGGCATTGGGACAGGGATTGCAACTTAATAGTTTCTGAATCCTTCAAATTGCCTTGCACAGAGAATATGTGCAACACGATATTTCTCAAATAAATGAACAAACGATGGGCCGATGGACAGAATGAATGGATGAATGACAGCTAAGGACTGCAGGGCCTACTTCGAACACAGGGCTGTGCTCTGTGCAATGTGGGTGTGGAGCTTGGCGGGACCCTGAAGGAAACAGTCTGTTATCCAGAGAATATAAACCAGGGGCTTTTGAGCTAAACCACACCCCCAGATGAGGGTAATCTGGCCTTCACAGTATTTTTAAAAGTTATTGAGTTAGTTGCCGGGGGTTAAAAGTTAAAAAGGCAAACAACTCTTTTCTTGAGATATGGGGACCTGCGGCAGCCCAAGGCCTGAATACCCACCTGTGGGAGGTGGGAGTCGGCATCCACTTGAGGCAATCGGGGTCTGCGCACTCCAGTCTGACCCAGCCTGCTGCCAGGAGAGCCTGCAGCATTTGTACTGCCTGTCTGGCCCCTAGAAGCATCTCGCTTTGCACCCCCAACTAAACTAGTGTTTTTGCAAAGTGCAACCCCTCAGCCTGAGGTGACATCAGCTTAGTGAATCATGACAATCATAAGAAGAAGTGCAATGTAAGAGAGACAGTCTCAGAGGCTACCACACATGGAAAGAGTATGCACTGTTTCATGAAACTTCTTTATCGCGGAGTCACCGTCACAAAGTTGGCCAATGACTGGTTGATCTTACATTGGGTTATGCGGCTTACCTTAGTCAGAAGATAACTTCTGAAAAGCTGTACCTGAACAGACATTTTGGTGCTGGGATTCCCTGTGCAAACTCCTAGGGGAGCTAGTATTCTGGATGGAGAATCACTTCCCCCAACTGGTTACTTCGGAGAGCTGTGAGATCTCTACACTGAGTGTTCCTAGGGCGGAGCCCTGGTGACCAAGGGGGCCCCCCTCGCCCCTTTCCCTACCTGGGCTGCAGGACAGACTGGCAGCGAGAGCAGGGTCCCATGCCCCCTCCTGGCCCCAGCCCAGCCGCACCTCTCCGTCAGGGCCTTGCTCTGCGTGTCCCGAGCTGCCTGCAGATCCTTCTCCAGCTGCTTCCGGGCCATCTCCAGCTGCTCCACCTCCCCCTGGGTCCACTTTCGGGGGCTGACGAAGCGCATCTCCTTCAGCAGCTCCTCCTTCTCATTGATGAGAATCAGCCGGTCCCTTTCCGAGTCCAGCACTCCTGGCCAGGCCTCGCTGTCAAGCTTGGCCAGTTGGATCTTCAGGTTGGCTATCCTGTGGGCGGAGAGGCAAGCATGATGGGTATGCCCCAGGGCACTGCAGGATCAGGGTCACAGGCTGTTTCCAAGGTTATGTACAAGGAGCCATGACGGTCTCAGAGCCATCTCTGGTGGTGACTATCTTCACCGGACCAGCATGTCGTCTCCAGGAACCTATTTTTATCTAACGAACACATGTGGTGCCTCCCCTGTGCCAGCAATGAGTAGGCTCTGCAGGGGTGGGGAAGAGACGTCAACAAGGCAACGTCCTTGCCCTGAGGGACACGAGCCTGGTAGAACAGAGAGCTGGATTCATCACCAGGCGACAGTCTCCTACCGCCAGCTATGTGACCTTGGGCAAGTCACTTCATGTCTCTGAAGGGAACAAGGAAAACTCCTTTGTCATAAGGCTGTGCTGGGAGGCTTTAGACATATCCCAGGAACTCTCAAAGCACGGTGTTTGGCACGGAGTAAGCACTCAAATAAATGCTTCTACTGCCACTGTTTTATTACCTGGTTTGACGACTTGCCAGGTATATAACGTCAGGTGAACTCCCTGAGCCTTGTTCAGAAAATGAGCACCAACGTATCCAGAGGAGCTGGCACACGACAGGTGCTCAGCCAATGGCCGTGGGGAGCCCACTACCGTGACAGCACACACTGCGGTTGCTAACTGTGTTCCCAGTCCAGAGACTGGGGTCAGAGGCCTTGAGCAGGAGACTCTTAGATCATTTTGGTATCATGAGCTTCCAGCACATGGCCTGGTACACTGCAGAAACTTAAGAAATGTTAAAAAGAAGGAGTTGGGAGCTCCATCCTTTAACCTCTTTGAGACATGGTCTCCTCACTCACAAGGTGGGGTCAATAATAGAACCTGCAAGGTGGGTTATGAGAACCAAATAAAAACTTACCATCCAGAGCTCTTTATACGTTGCCAAGTGCCACACAGAAATAAGTAAAATTATCTTTGGACCAAAATAAGATTCACAATATAACTAAGACGAGTGCTACAAAGATCTCAAAGGGATCATGATTCGATCCTTCAAGATTCAGCCTTGGCAAAGGCTTTCAGCGTCACATCCTCACCCCACCCAACCCCTACATTGTGGATAAGACCTGGCGGTGAGGCTGCGGGACAGGTGGCCACAGAGGACATGGCTCACCGAAGTTGCATGGCATAGACATGGCCTACACTTGCCGTGAGCCCGGGCCTCTGGACTCCCAGTTCGATTTTACCTGCAGACATGCGGCCCAATCCTTCATTTATAGAAACACTGCTGGGGACAAAATCTCCACAATGTGTCGTGAAAATTCCAGACAGACAAACACATCTAGGTTTGCTCATTCCCAGCCAAGTGCATCAGAGGGATTCTTGGAGTTGATTAATTTATATGCCACATTCGCAAAGAGAGTAATCTGGGACAACTTTGCAGCTTCTGTCCCTCTAAGGATGGAGTGGTCGGGACAGGTCTGGCAGGGGCTCCACTAGGGGTGGTACATGGAAGGGGTGATCAATGCTTAATGCTTACATGTACTTTCTAGTGGAGCTTTTCCCTGTGCTCCTTAACCTTTGGGCCACCCACCTTTCGGCGGATCTGATGAAAAGCACCAGACTTGCTCTGCAGAAATGCACACATGACAAAACTTAGCGTGCAGACTTTTCATTACAGCCACCTGCCCTCCCTTCTTCAAGCCCTGCAGCCTCGGCTTTCCATCCAGAGGCTACTCTCTCTTCGACACTTAAACTACCTCTGGGTGAAAAGCGAGGCATGAAGCTGGGTAATGGCACATGAGTCAGGAAGCTCTGGGATGAGAAGTTTAAAGGCTCAACCCCAGAGGGAAGACTGCAGTCCTTGGGTCTCTCCAGAACTGATCCTCTAAGACAGGCATTACCGCAGGCTGGAATGGATCCAGGGTTCAGAGTGGTCCCCTTCAGAGGGGACAAGGGGCTGTCCAAATGCAGAAGTCCTGCTGTTTTGCTGGGCCTCTAGGGGGAGCTGAAATAATGCACAGTGTGTTTTCTCTACCCGACCAGGATCTAATTTCTCCTCCTTCTGTTAACAGTACTCCACATTTTCTTTGGGAAATCACTCCTCCCATACTTAAGTCACTTGGTTCCCACAAAGCTGATCTCAATCCCTTCCCAGAGTTAGGCACATGACCCATGCCTGGACCTTCAGAGAATTCTAATTCCTCTAGCTCTGCAACAATGATTGGTTCGCCAGGAAAAGCCAGGGAGCCTCAAACTCAAAACCTGTTAAATCTGTTGGGAAAGGCAGGTCCTCCTTCTGCTGGGGTTGCTAACCTGATAATATATAACTCTGGAATTGCTGGGGATCACCTTTACATTTTGATAGGAAAGTATGTCAACACAAAGGCAAGCAAGGTAGAGAGAACAGAAACTGAATCTACGTAACATGATTTGAATCCTTAGATCCAGCTGTGCCTGAAGCTGGTTTATCCTAGGACTTTGGAATTCAATAAGCCAACAAATTCCCTTTTCTGCTTCTTCCAGTTTCTGTAGGATTCCCATCACTGCTGCGAAGGGTTCTGCTGCTCTAACAGAGTTGGCAGAGGGGCAGAGCTGGGCACTGCCACACTCCGTGTGGCCTGGTGTCAAATGTCCATGGGCCGGGCAGCATGTGGATGCGATATGCCTGGTTTCAATCACCTCCACACTCTGTGGGTTCTTTACCAGGAAGGCTGGCTCCATGCATAAGAAGATCATGGACTTGGAGCCAGACTCTTCAGAGTTCAAAATCTGACTCCATCATCTTGAGAAGTCCTAAAACATCTTAGATTTTACCTTCCTCTTCTCTAACATGGAGATAATACAAAGTATGCTATAGGGTTGTTTTTAAAATTCAGGGAGATGATACACATACAAATGCTTTACTATAATACCTGGTGCATAACAGGTGCTCCAAAAATAACAGCTATGCTTATTGTTTTAATTTTATTTGTGGCAGTGGAACCCAACTGCTTGGGAGCCTGTAAAGCCATAGAATGTCTCAAGTCGCTAGGGGTCTACACGGTTTGCAAGCACAGCTGGCTCCCCGTTGGGCAGGAGACACTGAAGTGTTCAGGATCCGGGGTCTGTTTTGCCTTATCGCTAAAACCTCACTTGTACTCCTTCAAACCAGGCTACTTACAGGATCATTGGAAAACCCTGATTATAGAAACCAAGCTGAGTAAGTGGAAAGAGGATGAGGCTCTGAGGTTTCACAGATCTGGGTTCAAAGCACAGTGCCACTTTTTACCTAGTTAAGCGTCCCTGGCTGAGTCATTGGCTGAGTCCCTGGCTCAGTCCCCTCTGAGTCGCTGAGCTTCAGAGAGGGCTAAAATATAAATATCATAATCCTTATCATCCTAATCGTGGAGGATTAAAGAGGAGGAGGTGTGTGAAAAGTCAGGCAAGAAGCAGACATTGTGCAATGGTGATTGTCATCACTGGAGCCATCCCGCCCCCAGCCCCTAATTACCTTCTCTTAGCCTCTTCATATCGAAGGCGCAATCTGACCTTCTCTGCCAACTGATTGTTGCTGCTCGTGCCAAACTGGGGGAAAGAACAAAGTCGGGAATTATAGGGCCATTGTGGCCGGTGCGGAGTTGGATTTCAAGAGCTCATGAGAGACTTGACAGCTTGCGTGGGAAGTAGCTAAGAATAGCCCCCAATTACTGAGTTGGCTGTGTGATAGCAGGGAAGCTAGTCAGGCAAAGACACTTTCCTTCCTGCAGGCTGTGGGAAGACCCCCAAACTCAGACATCCATCACTTCCCGTAGAGAAGCTGAGCGCCCAGAATATCATCTTGCGGCCCCAAATGGCTTGGAGCCCATTCAAGCCCCAGCAGCATGGAGGACAGCTGGTCAGGAAGAAACAGGGGCAGCCAACATACAAGACAGACATCCTGGGCGAGAGGGGGAGGGGCTCAGTTGAAAACTCAGGGAGGCTGCAGCCCGGACTGAAACACTGAGTGACTGAGAAGAAGGTCCTGGAACTGGCAGGGAAGCATACGGCGGTTTGTAGCTGGACACCTGGATGGCATGAAAAAGGAGGGGAGAGCGGAGTGGCCGCATCATTCTGTCAGGAGTGGCAGGAAGCTCTAAGGCTCACCCACGCGGACGTGGATAGAGCTTCTCCTCACAAGTGGGCACACAGCTAAAGTAACCAGAGAAGAATAGCATTTGGTCACAGAGGCTGGGAGGTGGGTCTGCGCAATGTCCCCTGCTCTAGGAAAACAAAAGTTCTCCAAACGAGCCAGACGACTGTGGGTCAGTCCTGCTCTAAAACTTCCATGGAGTAAATCCAGAAGGCACTCACACTATGCACTACCGTGACCAGACTGAACTTTTGAAGAGAGCTGTCCGAAAGCCGCATGTACTGTTTCGGGACGCACAGAGGGAAGGTATCACCTGCTTTATAGCTGGTGAAAGAAACACAGAATGGTGTTACAAATCTGTAAGAAGGGAACCCAAGAGAGACCCTGGTCCTTCAGACCTGCTTTCTGTGCAACATCTAGAGATGCAAGCACATGGCCAGGCAATGTTCAGGACCGTGGAGTCAGTGCTGGCTTTTCCTCCACACTGTAACCTCATGTCCTCCTGGGGCCAAGAGGTCTGCAGAAGAACGGAGCTCCAGGAGGCTGAGGTAACAGCCAGGCCCACAGAGAGACACCGGTCCACTCCTCAGGTGAGAAACAAGAAGGCGGCTGCCCTCTACAGCCGCCTCCTGGACGCACGGCCTACTCACACTTCCTGAGATGTCCGTCTGGGAGCTCACATCCAGGTACTGTTTCGGCAGTGGGAAACCCGAACTTTCCAGAGAGCTGCTGCTGGACCACAGGTCGGAGTGGGACCCTCTCTCCGTGCGGAAGCCATCCTTCAGCATGGCCAGGCTCTACAGAGGGGGAGGGCAGGTTAGCAACACAACTGCCTGGGAGGGAGCTCTGGTCTGTCGTCCTCCATGTGCTCTCCTCTCCGCCTTGCGTCATTCAGTAGGAAGCCATGCTCGTTCCGGGAAGGTAAGTAAAGAGCTAGCAGCAAGGGGGTAGTGGCTCGGTGCTAGGGCTTTTCCCTGGAAAGACTGATATGGACCCCGGCTCCGGAGCCACATGGCCAGACTTGGAATCCCTGCACTGCTACCTCCTAGCTGTGTGACCTGAGCTAGCTGATGAAGCGCTCTGTGCCTCAGTGTCTTCTCCTGAGCTAGCTGATGAAGCCCCCTGTGCCTCAGTGTCCTCTCCTGAGCTAGTTGATGAAGCCCCCTGTGCCTCAGTTTCCTCTCTGAAACATAGGAAGAACCACAGGTCCTATCTCATGGGACTATCATACTGATTTAAAGAGATGACCAGGGTAAGGTGCTGACAGTCGACACTCAGTACCTGTCAGCTTTACCACCAGCTTACTTAATCCTGACATTGGTCCTGTGAAAAATGACTGAGGATTATTCCCATTTTTTGGATAAAGGGGTTGTTATAGGGAAAAGCTAGCAAATGACAGAGCAGGATTTGGCCTGGTCTGACTGAAGACTCAGCGCTCTTAATTGCTAATCGCAATAGGAACCCGGCTCCCTGTCAACCAGGGCCTGGATGTTTTTCACTGGGTTGCTGCCCTGGGCAAGAGTTTCAAAATCATTCTCTTTGTCATACAGCGTAAAGCTCCCTGCACGGAATCAGTTACAGCACCTCTGAGCCTGACTCCTAATCTGCCAACGGGAACACAAACAATCCAGCATCTCAGAGGTCAGGGTAGTTCCCGTGAGGGAGGGGGGGTGTCCGGGATCAAAAGATTAGGCTTCTGAGTCCACATTCATGGGTTTGAATCCCGGCTCCACTACTGACTGAGTTGTACTGCTGTTAACCTGTGGGAACGGGATGAACTAGGGCTGGTGTAAGAGACAAGTGAGGCACGATGTGTGCAAAGTGCCCGGCACGTGAAATCACATGGACTCTCATTTGTTCCGTCCTTGGCACAGACGGAGAGCACGCAATGAAATACTTAGGAAGATGTTACGTTTTGATGTCGGGGCTATCGATGTCAAAACCACTTCCCTGTCTGGTTCTTTGAGAAGGAAGCCGGGTGTCCAGAGCGAGAGGCAAGGACATGACCTTTGGACGGGAGCAGACAGCTCCTCTTACAACGCGGCCAGCGATGTGACCTTAGGCAAGTCATGTAATGCTTATGAACCTTCTTTTCCTACTCTCTAAAATGAGACTGGAAGCCCAAGAAAACTAGCGATGAGAACTCAGTGACGGTGGAACGTGCAGGAACAACACCATGAGTCCTGGCACAGAAAGGTGCTCGGGAGAAATCCACGTGGGACGCCCACCGCCCCCATCCCTGGAACTCTCGTACCTTAATGAGATCTTGCTTTTCTTTTTCTCCACAAGTGATGGCCTTTTTGATGGCTTTTGTTTCTCTCAAGACAGCCTGAGCTTCATCCAATTTGTAGCTGCCCTGAGCATCAGACATTTTCTTATCGATTCTAGGAAACAGTCAATGGGGAAGGTCAGACAAAGATAGGTTGAGGGATGGAGTCTCCCCAGAGGAAAAGCAGATGACGGACTTTAGTACAGTTAAGAAGGCTCCTCTCTGTCCTGCACACTCTCCCTCCCCAGGTCCTGCCTGTGGGATAAGGCACAGCAGGTGCCTGTGAAATGTCTCACAGTGTGGGGCTGCAGAAGTGACACCACCGTTGAAGTCAAGGGTCCTTTAAGCACCAGCTCTTACAGGAAGCTTTCCCTGATTCCCTCTCTGTATCCTCCAGGCTGGGCTAGGGGTTCCCCTAACACCATGCGTAGCTGTGACACTGCAACCCTTATGCTGTGTTCTACTTAGTACTATATACGGCGGTATCCTTGACTGGTCTCTGGCAGGCTTGGGACAGGGGTGGGACTGAATAAACTTAGTATCTGGTACAGAACGTTCCTTTAACCTAGGGTCTCTCAACCTCAAAATCTTGACATTTGAGGAGGAGGATTCTTTGTGGTGGGGGCTGTCCTGTGCATTGTCAGAAGTTTAGAAGCATCCCTGGTCTCTGCCCACGAGATGCCAGTAGCATCCTGACCCTAAGCTGTGATGACTAAAAATGCCTCCATATTTTGCCCACTGCCCTTGGGCGAGAGGAGCAAGTTCACCCCCAGCTGAAAGCCACTGGCTTTAATAAGCATTTGTTGAGTCAACTGGCACAACGAAGGAAAGTTGTGAATGAGGAAAAACTCCCAGCCCTACTACTCAGTAGCATGACCTTGGGCATGGCCCTCAACGCACGGAGGCTTGGCTTGCTCCTCTGAGAACACCTGGAGAAGGTCACCTGCCCAGCCCATGTTCACGAAGCTGTTAGGAATGTCAAACGGGATAAAGGATAGTCAGGTGCTGGGCTAGGATGTACGGGCCCAAATCAGCTTATCCAGGCCTCCCATCCAGGTTCATTTTGGTGGCAGAAAAGAGTAAAAAAAAAAAAAAAAAAAAAAAAAAAAAGATAAGGGTCTTGATGTTGGTTTCCGAAGATCGGACCAAGCCGGAGACGGTGGAGGTCCGGGCCCTCTAGGGAAGGAGGCTGTGGTGTGGAGGAGCTTCGGAGGAAAGAGATAAATTTTTACTGCTTCACACTTTCCCCAAAGGCTAGGCCTGAGGTCTCAGTCCCCGGTGGAGAAAAGGAAGTCTTACAGTCTGAGGGAACACCACAAACCCATTATTTCAGGATGAGAAACCGCTCAGAGGCATTCCTCTCTGGTTTCCTGCTAGAGGCCAAACTGTCCTGGGCTAAAAATAACCTAAGTGGGGAATCACTGACGGCGGGAGCAGGTTTTCATTCCCGGTCTGTCTGTGCCTCCGAGCAGGAGAGAGGGAGAGAACCCGGGTCTCAGCACGGCCCCTCCCCTGCCCGTCCGTTATTTCAGCCTCCGTGGAGAGAAAACAAAGCCCCATTTATGTCTCCCCACTAAAAATAGCCTGTCTATTCCTTTCGAGGACTTGGGCCTGAGCAAGCCTGCCAGGTTGGCTAAGACTGGTCTCAGATTCAGTTTGAAAAATTAGTCTAAAGGGAGCTTTCTGTAGCAGAGGCCTGACCGAGATGCTCTGTGGAGAGAGGGTCCCCCAGGACCGGAGGTGGCCTTGCCCCAAATGTTGGGGGGAGGGGCGCAGGAGAGATGCCATTTGCTTGAGCAGGGCTGGGGGCTCTGGGGAGGGGGCTGTGCCCTGCCGTCCTCTGCCAACAGAGTGAGGATGGCTCTGAATCCTCAGCAGGATGAGACAGAAGCGGTTTGTCTGCTGTGCCCTGGCCTCCTCAAATAGCCTCTACCTGATTTCCCTCAGGGGCCTTAGCAACCCAGGCTCTGGAATTTGGCTCCAGAAAGGAGCTCCAAGAGGGAACACTCTTGGGATTGGGGGGGAGGGGGAGGGGAACAAAGGGTCACCATTATGTGCTTAGTGAATGAATCTTTTTTTTTTTTAAGGGAAAGAAAAGTTGTGTGGTTGCGGGGGAGAGGAGGGTGTAGTGGGCTGCGTGCGCTTTAGAATTTCCCAATCACACAACTGTCCAGAGAGTCACACACCCGCTAGCCACAGCACAGCCACAGAGAAGCAGGGCAAAGGGTCTGACAGCAGCCAACTCCTCTCGGTCTTGTCCAGACAACTCTCACCTGGGCAGGGAGGCTTTGGGGACATGTGGAAAGACGCCACATGGCCCTCCTCCCACAGGGAGGACATGCCAAGTCTCAATTCTTTCCTAGGGCTCAAGACAGTTGACGGACCCAAGTCCCAAGGTTTCATCTCGATTTTTCTTTTCAGTCTCCACAGAGGTATCCTTCAATTCTCACCAGCCGTTCCCTTTTTTAAAACTGGGGTTGCTGATCATGAACATGGTCATGACAGCTGGATGAGTTTCACCTTCTCCCGTGCTCTGTGAAGGGAGGAGGCTGAGAGGCAGAAGTGACCAGAGCACCTCCCACCACTAGCCTCTGAAAAAGATCCCAAAGCACATGGAAAGAGGTCTCAAGTTTTCTGGGTATGAGGAGGGGGTTATTAAGCCAGGAAGGAAGGTATTAGCGGCAAATACCTACATGAACGGCAAAACACAACAGTCCTGGGTTCTAATCCCGCCCTGCTGCTTACTGGCTGGCGGTGGGGCGGGGTCGGGGGGGATGTTCTGGTCTACTTTCAACCTCATCAGTGCCCTCATCAGTAAAACGGGCAGAACAAGAACTTCTCTTAAAGGGGGAGAGACAGTGAGTTGAGGAAACTGACGCATGGTGCTTACCCAGCATAGGCTTTACCCTGGGGCACACAGAGTTCCTCTGAGTTCCTCCCCAAATCTAAGCCAGCAACTAGCTGGAGGTCATCCCCCCACATTCCTCGCCGACCCTTCCACTCACTGCAGGCACTGTCACACGCTTCAGTTTCATCTTCACAATCATTTACTTTTCAGATAAAAAAACCAAAGCTCAAGGGGATGAAGTCATTTTTGCAAGGTCCCAGGGAACTGGGATTTGAACCCAGGCCACTTGCCCCTTGAGGCTATATTCTTAACCCTCCATGCCAAGGTGTGCATGAAAGCAGATGCCTTTCTCCGCACCAAACACGGAGCCAGCTCCGGGTAAGGAGTGTGGGCAGTCAGGGCTGCCGTGAGTCTTATCTGGGCCTGATATCAAACATCAGTTGGGTGGAGGGAGGAGGAAAAAAAGGAGGCTTGTCTTTGGGGTTTCAGCGTCAGCTTACCAGAGAACAAGAATTTTCAGTGCTGCTACAGGGTGACAAAGTGGTAAAACAGGTTTGGGGTGGCTCAGAGAATAATGGGAAATGTTCTAACCAGAAGCCTCTGAGGGTTGCAGGAAGGGGGAGGGGGAGGGCCCCTGCGGTAAGATGACATGGGAGTGAGTAACCTTTCAACTATGTGTTCAGAATCTGGAGGGCTCGTGAGGTCATCCGCTTTATAGATCACAAACAGGACTTTTCTAAGCTCATACTCCTGCTCTTGTCGACTGTTACTGGCACATAGATATAGATGTATATTAATGACGTATGTATCTATGTAAGCACACATATCTAAAACCGCATTTTACAACAATTTATAATACAAAAAGGTATTATACACAATCTATAATTTCTTAAACCCTGTGTGGGGGGGAGTTCATGGTAGCTCCCCGCCAGGCAGTGGGGGCTTGGGGGATGGGAAGGTGGGAATAAGAACCTCTGAGAGTGGTCACAGTTCCCTTGATTAACAGAGCCTGGAGGCAGACATCCCAAGGCTTGGAGCTGTGGCCACAGAGTGGTGGGGGTGGATTTCAGGTTCCAAGGATGAGGACAAGGTACAGGCAGAGAAAGAGAAAAGGCAAGTGATCAGAGAAGCAGCTGTGTGTAGACATGTGGCCTCCCTGGGAATCTAAGTGAGATGTCCTTAGAACAGAGAAATGGACTGCATGCTCTCCCTGGGGCTTCCAAGAGGGCCCCGAGACACCTCTGCAATGACTGTACACTGGATCCATCAGACACACGGAGCATGACTCAATGCATAAGTGTTCAGTGCATGTGTGACTATTCACAACAATAAGCTAACGCTTACTGAGCACTTACTATGGGACTTGGTTTCCTACAAGAACATTCCTTATAGGGCGCCTGGGTGGCTCAGTGGGTTAAAGCCGCTGCCTTCGCCTCAGGTCATAATCCCAGGGTCCTGGGATCGAGGCCCGCATCGGGCTCTCTGCTCAGCGGGGAGCCTGCTTCCTCCTCTCTCCTCTCTTTCTGCCTGCCTCTCTGCCGACTTGTAATCTCTCTCTCTGTGTCAAATAAATAAATAAAATCTTTTAAATAAAAAAAAAAAAAAAAAAAGAACATTCCTTATAGAATAGCAAAGAGGATCAAATGAGGTCACCCAGGCAGAAACACTGAAAGTGCTTCCTGGCAGAGAAACTGCTCAGCAAATCTTAGCTAGTGTAATAATGATAACACCAATCAATGCACCTGCTCTAAAGAAAAAACAGAGTTGTATGTTGGTGGCAAGTCACCTTCTCAATGTGAACGTTCCATTTGGTCACTTATCCCAGAAACTGCATAAATCACCCATACAGTACAGTGTGTGTGGCACTGTGCACGCTTGTCTGGTGATCTATGTTGTGGAAGAGAGCCTGTTCCTTCAGCGGGGCACACGAGCTGCTCATCTTTAGGGGCCAGGGGGAAAGAACGGTGTGTTTTGTTTGCATGTGTACCAGATCCCACTGGATTTGCTGGAGGAGATGAACAGGTGCCCAGAAATGCCCAGTAATCCTTGTTTCTGTGCCTGGCTGGCAAAACGAGGCAACGGAACAGACTTTAATGGCTCCAGGAATTCAGAGGGCAATGACAACTCTGGTTGGAAAGGATTTCCCTCGGGGAGCCTGCATGGCTCAGTCAGTTAAGTGTCTGCCTTCGACTAAGGTCATGATCCCGGGGTCCTGCGATGGAGCCCCGCGTCAGGCTCCCCGCTCAGCAGGGAATCTGCTTCTCCCTCTGCCACTCCCCCTATTCATTCATGCTTGCATGCTCTCTCTCTCTGAAATAAATAAACTCTTTAAGAAAAAAAAAAAAAAGAAATGATTCCCCTTTTCTCTTTCTACACCTCAACGTTGGGTGACAGTATCTTCAGTAAATACCGGGGGACTAGAACCAGAATCGAATGATTACAGGGGCCTCACGGGAGACAGACGGAGGGCAGCAAGGGGAGTATGGGGCATCCCCACACTCTGCATGACACAGTGGACTTACTTCTTCAGGGTCTGAAAGCCACGCTCTTTGAACTGTAGCTCTTGCTGGAGGTGAACCATCTCTCTCTTGAGCTTGTTGACCTGGATGGCAGAAGACCACAGATGGGGCTAAATCAGAGGCTGACATGGAACTGCGGGCTGCCTTCTCCTCGAAGGGGAACCCAGAGCCCCCCGCAGCCCCTGCACAATGACTCAGGTCAATATCCCTTGGGCCACATGGTCCTAACACCTTCCCCTCACTGATGTTGCCCGGGTCTCTGCAGCTGCTCATGGGGTCAGCAGCCCAGCCCGGCTGTCCCGCAGGTCATCCTGGGTCAGCCCTCACTTGAGGGAAACAGGAAGTGGACAGGTGCTAGTTTTGACCTGAGATAGAGCTTAGCCTTCCCACAGCCTAGCTGGGTGACCTTTCTCAAGCCACCTCGCCTCTCTGAGCCTCCCTTTCCTGTTCGGACAGATGAGAAACATGGTTATTCACAGGGCTGTGCATTACTTAAAGCAGGTAATGCGTACGGGAGTGCTGGGCATGGAGGCAAGAGGCAAGACACGGTGCATGGAGCCAGACTGGACCTGCAGGAATGCTTTGTTTGGGCTACGGTTATAAAATCAAAAAAGTTAATTGCTAATAATGAAATATTGAGAAATTTCCTATAATAAGCCTAAGTATGGTTGTTTTCTAAAATTAGAAGATCTGCCGACTCTGAGCCCTCAATTCCAGCATGGCCCCAAGAGGGGAGGGCTAAAATTCAATTATCCCTTTAGACAGGGCACGGCTCTCTAGGTTACTCACTTCCCACCACTCCCTCCTGCTTCACCCCAAGTCCACTGCCTCCTTTCACGTCTTCTTGCAGGCATGTGAATTTGGAGAACCTACTTGAAGTGTAACTGAACCACTGTTCAAAATAATGGCTTTCCCCTGAGCAAGTCCCTTAACTGTGCGCTTTCGTTCCATATCAGGACAATGGGGATCATATTTATCTCCAAGAAGTAGGAGGTCATTATCATGAAGCAGTTAAATAAGACAATGGAGAACAAGCAACAGCTAGGAAGATAGCACATGACGTGAAGCACTGTGGAGGCAGCCTGAGTCGCCCCCTTGTGACCCCGGGCGAGCCCCTCAGCTCCCCTCCGCTTGTGTGTGCTCATCACTGAAGTGCAGACGCAGACAACAGCTGCTTCACGGGCCTGCTTCGAGAACACGAGACCTAAAGCCCTGAGCATGATGCCGGGATGCAGTGAAATGGCAGCTGCAGTTACTGTCACAATGACTGTGACAACTACTGCCACTGCCATCATTCGGGATCCTGGCAGTCGGCACGGGCTGCCACTGCCTGGTGGAAGCACCTGCTCCGGTCTCATGGGCAGGCGCGGCGAGGGGCCTGGGGCTGCCTCCGTGACTCCCCTCCGCAGTACACGCAAAGGGGCCCTACCCGGGATTTTGCGGTGGCAATCTCAGCCTTCAGGATCTCAGGGTCGTACTTGGAGCTGGATGATGAACCCGACACCACTGCAACGAGAAAGGGAAAAAAGAAGTTCTGTAGAAGAAACACACTTTGATAAAGATGGCTTGTCTGGCCATCTACATAAACTCAGAAAGGAATGACTATGAGTGAACCCCCCTAAAGGTCCAACAAGGGGGGATGTGCCGAGCAAATAGGGTGCATGCATATATGAAGACAATAGGACTTAAAGTGATTTAAAATGATGGCATGTGTTGGTTAAGCATCTGCCTTCAGCTCAGGTCATGATCCCAGGGTCCTGGGATCCAGCCCCACATCTGGCTCCCTGCTCGGCAGGGCGTCTTCTCCCTCTGTCCTTCCCCCTCTCTTCACTCTCTCTCTCTCTCTCTCTCTCTCTCTCAAATAAATAAGTAAAATCTTTAAACAAATAAAATAAAATGATGGTACAGAGAAATCTTGAACAAGGGAAACTGTCCAAAAACGTGCTGCTACCTGAAAACAATAGTATACAAAAAACAATACATAAGTTCAGAAAATATACAGTTAACACAAACACACACAGATGCGTCTAAAAAAAAGCACAGAAAACAATATACCAAAGAGAACATTGATATCTAGAGATGTAGATGATGAATATTTTCATCTTTGTATTTTTTCTATATTTTCTAAGATGAACATACTTTTATAATCAGAAAAAATTACTAAAAATACTATTTATGATACTTTACAATATTAATGTACATTAAGGGAAAATAAATTACTCATAATCCCAACCACCCCAATACAATAATCTTTTCTCACAAGTTACTTTCCAATGTTTATCCACAGTTGGTTCTTTTTTTTTTTTTCAAGATTTTTAATTTTACTTATTTGAGACAGAGAGAGGGAACATGAGCAGGGGGAGAGGGGAGGAAAGAGAGGGAGAGTGAGAAGCAGGCTCCCCAACGAGCAGGGAGCCCAACTCGGGACTCCATCCCAGGACGCTGGGATCATGACCCAAGCCGAAGGCAGATGCTTAACCGACTGAGCCACCCAGGCGCCCTGCTTATCCACAGTTCTATTATGCAGTTTAATCTTACTTCATTTAAAAATTTTTAAAATAGTATTTAGGTCTTGAAAAGATATCTTAAGACTTACAAAAATGAGCACAACAGAGTAAAATATATTTAAAGTAAAAAAAAAAAATGAGACAAAGGAAAAACAAGAATGAGGAAGTACACCCACAGGTGTGAGGTTAGTTAGGGCTCAGGCAAACAGGGAAGGTCCCACTTCCTCACTAGGGGCCACAGCCTGGCTCTGAGCTTCCTAACCGGTGATGTGAAGAGGGAAAGGGACCCGACGTAAGATTCTGGTGCCCTTGATGCAGACACAACCTCACTGTTCAGAACAAGGACAGGCATTCTTGGTATGGAGGCCGGGAACAGTTTCTCCCGTGGGGCCTTAAGCCACCATACTCGCAATTCCATCCTCCCCCGCCTTTTCTCCCTACTGTTGTGGGGCGAGATCATCAGCTAGGGCCTAGAGTTTTCTGAGGATACAGACTGTTGGCAATGTCCAGGGTCCGGAGGTAGAAGTGATAGTTGCGAAGGGGATGCTGCTCTTTGGATTTGGTTAAAATACTGGAACGGATCTTCTGATCACGCCCGAGGAAAGTTAAAATGTAACACTGAAAAGTTCGGCAGAAAGGAAATGAAAGTGTTCTGCATAACAGAAAAGATGTTTTGCACCAAAGGCAGTGTTGCGTTTTTGCCCAGTTTACAGTGGTAATGATGACGAGGAGGAGTAGAAGGTGGAGGCTGGGTTTTACTACAAGAGATGGGTGGCAGGAACACCGGGGTTGGGTGGGGGGGAACCTTGAGGTCCTCCTTGTGAGCATGGAACAGAGACTTCAGATACAGATTTTTGTTTCCAATTGGAAGCTTTCATCTCCTGCATTCTAATTCCCTGGTGGCTGCTGGACTTAGGGATTTCAGAGTGGAACTTGGCTGGATACAGAGCTGGAGGCAGTGATTTAAGACACATTCCCCAGACAGGCACTTTTCAACAAAATTTTAAGGCCATTGATATTTGTTACCCACAGATCAACTGTAAAAACACGGTGGAGAGAGTCACTGGTGAGGAAGATGGGGAGAGCTCAAGAAGGGGGGTGTCTGTTCTGTGTGCGGCCCTTTCCCCCAACCACTCTGCTATCCGGCTGTGCTGCTGGACTGAAGCTGACACTTCAGGAAACTGTAAAGGTGAGTGTGGGAGCAGCCCGGGGGAGCCCAGGAAAAATCACAAGACGTCACCCTATCAGGACAGCGTGACTGTGGGGAGCAGCAACGCCACCCAGCGCTGACCTGCTGAACATGGAGGTGGTCCTGGGGTTCAAAAATCTTGGAGGGAAGGGAATCTGAAAAAGAACAGACTCCCACCTACTGGGCCACGGGGGGCTTGAATTCTTCTGCTCTACTACTGTGAAATGCACTATTTGTATCCCAAAGCTGCAGAAATGGGATGTGTGTGGCCTGTTATTATTTTTTAAGTAAACATTTTATCTTACTAAAAAATACATGTGGACAGGTGCACAAATCATGTGTGCAGCTTGATTAATTTTCACCAACGAAACACACTTGAGCTCTTTCTGCCCATGGGTCCTGTCCATCCCCGTGCTTTAATANGGGGGAAAAAAAAAAAAAAAAAAAAAAAAAGACGAACACATGCAACCAATCAGCACTGCAATCAAGAAACACGTCATCAACCTTCCTCCCCTTGGACCTCTATCCCTTCACTACTTCTCCAACAAAGGAATTTTATATTCAAACTGGACCTTAAAGGCTGACTTTAAGTGCCCTCCTTTGTATCAGTTTTAATTGTTAAGCTTTTATTCAAGTTATATACGAACACCAATTTAACAGTCCAACACAGTATGAGGTTTTGCTCTAAAAGAACATTCCATAGGTCCCTATCCCATATCTCACTCCCCAAAAGGGAGCCATTTCAACGTGTTCAGTTAATTTCTTGGTTATCAAAAAGCAGCAAGGAAAAACAAAACAAAACAAAAACCGACAAAAAAAGAAAGCAACAAAAAGCAGCAAGACGTTTTTGGTTTAGGAATTATTTACTTACTTATCTCTCTGGAGGTCAAGGATTTAGCTTCCCTCCCTTCCACAGCCCCGATGCCACACCCGTGTCCCCTTCCCAGCTCCCCGTCCTCACAGACAGCACAGTCTCCACGAAAGCCATCTTCAGTGTTTGCATTACTTTTACTTTGTAAACACTCCTTGGGCCAGAGGTATGCAGCTGACTTTGCTTACTTTTCCTTTCCAGCACATTTTCGGGGGTTTATTTTTCCTAGAGTTAATAATTGTCATTTTTATGCTTGCTCACTTTCTACAAACTTCTCACAGATTCCACCTCACGCTCTGCCAGTTAGCTGAGCTCCCCTCCCAGGGTCCAGGTGGCAGGTCGGCTTCCTGCCCGGTTCCACTTTTGGCGCTGCCTGGCCGAGGCACGTGAGCTGGTTGCTCTCTCTGCCCCACAGGCACCCTGAGGTGCCCTCCTCGCCTTGCTCCTCTTCCTAAATACCACATCTTCTCCGACCAGCTGTCCATTAGAACACCAGCAGCTGCCCAAGAAAAGGAGGCCACAAAGGAAAGAAACTTTTGAAATCGTGCCTGCCTAAAAATATCTTTGTTCTACCCTATAGTTGATTAAAGGTAGTTTTGCTGGATATAGAATTCTATGTCAGAAGTGATTTTCCTTAAAAATTTGAAGGCATGGCTCCATTGTCTTCTAGGTTTCCAGTATTACTGTGGAGCTATTCTGAGTCCCGGTAATTTCTGTGTGACCTGGTTTTTCTCTCTGAAAGTTTTCAGGATCTCGGATGGCTCCATGTTTGAAGTTTCACCATGGATATGTCTTGGTGTGAGCTGACTTTCATGTATTGTGTTCACTGACAGCCCTTTCAACCTAAAAACTCTCCTCCATCTGTTCTGGGAAATTTTTCTGAAATTATTCTACCCGATGCTTCTTCTCCTCTGTTTCCTCTGCTCTCTCTGGAACTTTTAATACTCTGATAGATTTCCTGGTCTGGTGCTCTATTTTTTTTTTTTTTCTCTCTTTTTCCATCTCCTTCTATTTTGCTCTGCTTTTTAGAAGATTTCTTCAGTCTTACCTTCTAGTCTTTCTATGGATTTTTAATTTTTGCTATTGTATCTTTCTATGGATTTTTAATTTTTGCTATTGTATTTTAATTTCTAAAGGCTCTTTTATGATCTCTGAACATTCCTTCCTGTAAAATGTAGCATCCTGTTCTTGTTTCATGGGTGTGTAGCTTCCCTTGATGTCTTCTTCATGCAGACTCCCTGGTCCCTCCAAGCACCACCCCCACCAATACCACATGTTTCTTTTCTTTTCTTTTTCTTTTTTTGAGTATTGAATCACATTTATTTTTTTCCTACCCAGAGGGTAATGGCTATGATTTATTTTATTTTATAATTTTTTCATTATGTTATGTTAGTCACCATACAGTACATCATTAGTTTTCGATGTAGTGTTCTATGGTTCATTGCTTGTGTGTAACACCCAGTGTTCCATGCAATATGTGCCCTCCTTAATATCCATCACCAGGCTCACACATCCCCCTCCCCCCGCCTCCCCTCTGAAATCCTCAGTTTGTTTCCGGAGTCCATAGTCTCTCATGGTTCATCTCCCACTCCGATTTCTCCCCCTTCATTTTTCCCTTCCTTCTCCTAATATCCTCCATGCTATTCCTTATGTTCCATAAGTAAGTGAACCCATATGATAATTGTCTTTCTCTGTTTGACTTATTTCACTTGGCTTAATCTCCTCCAGTTCCATCCATGTTGATACAAAAGTTGGGTATTCATCCTTTCTGATGGCTGAGTAATATTCCATTGCATATATGGACCACATCTTCTTTAGCCATTTGTCTGTTGAAGGGTATCTTGGCTCCTTCCACAGTTTGGCTATTGTGGACAATGCTGCTATGAACATTGTTTGTTTTCATCTCTACTTTTCATGCCAGAGGTTTTCCTTGGATGCCTAGAATCTTAGCAGTCTGCTCACATTTAAGAGTGCGGCCCCAAAAGCAGACTGAAGTGGAATTGTTGACTGTGGGTTATGTGGTACATAATTTGGCTGGATTGTTTTATCCAGACACTTCAATGTCTTCTACCTGGTCCGGTTCCCCAGTCTCTGCTCCTGTCCAGCCTGGGCAGGAAGAGCCTGGCACCATTCTGAGGAACCAAGTGGTACATGTGAGCTGGCGTCTTAAATCCTGTGTGTCCATGTTCACTTCTCACTATGTTTTCAGTGTGGTTCACTCCAGCTTTGAACTTGCCTTATATCCCATAGTCCAGGAACTCTTTATTCTTTCGGGGAAAAAAACCCCTGAAAAACTCTCCAGTCTTGCACCAGGTTGGGGATGGGCTGAACCAATGTGGGGATTTGCATTAAGAGAAGTGTTTCTGAGGTCAGATACTTCTGGGTATAAAGGCTAACTCTGCTACTTTTTACTGGTGTGACCTTAG
Source organism: Ailurus styani (assembly GCA_002007465.1). Lineage (NCBI taxonomy): Eukaryota > Metazoa > Chordata > Mammalia > Carnivora > Ailuridae > Ailurus > Ailurus styani. The sequence goes on from LNAC01000017.1 coordinate 6,911,356, forward strand.
AGAAGAAAACTCTGGGCCTCAGTTTTCTGATCTGTAAAATAGGAATGACAGTATTTTGTAGGATTGTTCAGAAGGGGAAAGTTACTTTAAATAACATATGTGGAGTGTCCATCATATTGCCCTGCAGGAATATAACAGGTGCACATTAAATGTTCTCTTCTCCATGGAGCTAGAGACTGCACCAGAGGTGACAATAAAGTCTCCATCCCCAGGGCAGGGCCCCATCTGTGGCCAGGCCCCACTGCAGCAAAGACCAGGTGGCAAAATTCTCACAAGCCTGGGCAAGCCATCCGAGTTAGAAGTAAGGCATGTGATCTCACCAGTCTAACAACATGGTGCAGAGCTTGACTTGGAAGGCAGACCTGGCTTATAAAACCCACAGAAAGTCATGAGACTTTAACTGGGATGCTTAGGCTGGGAACACCCCAACTCCTAGCTGGTTTTTTTTTTTTTTTTTTGGTCCTAGCTAGTTTGGATCTCAGATCTAGTTACCTGAGATGACCCTAGTCACTTCAGGTGGAAGTTCTTTAACATTCAAATCAGTGGCGCCTTGGGACTTGGTGGAGCTCTTGGGACCATCCAAGAGTCAAATGAGAGGACTACATCATTACTTCCTTCCACTGATCATGTATTTATTCTTATTGGCTAAAATAAGAATAAACAGATCTATTAAAATCTTTTGTCATTTCAGTGCTAATGAATTAATGATATCAAATAATTATTATTATTTATTGAGAGCTTAAGAATATGACAAGTACTATTCCAAGTACTTTATATCTGTTAACGAATTCAAGCCCCATAACACCTCAGTGAAGGTGACACCATTATTATGTCAATTTTATCGATGAAGAATTTGAGGCAGACTGAAGTGGCGTAACTTGGACAAGGTTATACAGCTAGTAAGTTGCATATCCTGGATTTGAGCCCACGCAGTCCAGCTCCAGAGTCCACACTCTCAAAATATTATGTAAAGCCTTTCCTGCCAAGAAGAATATCAGGTCATTAACATGTTCTAAAGGTATTGTTTTACCTATACATTGGTTTTTGGCTGGGGGAATTCTGCACCACCCTAGAATACATTTGGCAATGTCTGCAGATATTTTTGGTTGCTACAACCTGCGGTGGAGGGCTACTACCAGCACCCAGTGGGTAGAGACCAGAAGTGCTGCTAAATATCCCACAGTACACAGGACAGTCCCTATAATGAAGACTTATCTGGCCCCAAATGTTAGCAGTCCTAAGGCTGAGAAACTCTGACACGGACCCAGGAGAGGAGGGGACTATTAACATTCCATATTTAAACAGAAGGAATCTCAGATGTAAAGAGATGTGAAGCATGTTCCCTAAGAGGACATAGTAACAGTGGAATGGAGACTCAAACCCAGGCCCTCTGACTTCAGAGTCCAATAACTGTCATCTCCCACCGCAGGCTTCTCTGTAGGAATGCATTATTCCTGCCCATTTGGCTCATTTCCCCACCCTGACCTTTTAATTTGGAAATTATACGTACAGAGAATTTGAAAGAATAATATTAACATGTCCTCCTTTACCTACATCCACCAACTTTTAACGTTTTTCCTACATTTGTTCTATCCATCCCTCCGTCCACTCCAATTCTTTCAGTACGACACCCAGTTTGTAGCAAGCACTCAATGAATGATTATTAAACATAGTGACCAAAAATGAAAGCCTACCCTATTCAAAGCCACCAACATATTATCAGCAGCTACTGATCAGCTCACTTACACTGATGGCACAGTTGTTTCTTTTCGTTCCTGCTTTTTTGAAATGAAGCTGCAGACAGGATACCGCGTGCATGTCTTTGGAACAAGGACATTCTCCTACATATCCACAACGTGAGGACCATACTTAAGACAATCTTGCAAATGCCTGAGGATGTCTTCTATGGCTGCTTCTCAGCCCACCCCGACCCAGGGTCTAATCAGGGTGCAGACATTTAACTTGGTTTATGCCTCCGTAGTTTTTTTTTTTTTCCTCCTAAGTCTAGAATAATTTCCCCCTTTTCAGTAAAAGGGGGAAATTATTTTTCAGGGTTTTTTTTACCCCCCAAAGAGTCCAGGCTGATTATCCTGTAGGATAGTCTACATCATGGATCTGTTTAGCTGTGTCCTGGTGATTTGATCAATGGCAAGCATTTTTGTCGAGAACCCTCCATGAATGTTCTTACTGTTTCACGTCAGATGGTGCGCGGTACCAGGTCCGTCTCCTTATGGTGAGGCTGATTTTACATCTGTGAAAGGTGGTGGCTGCAGCTCTGTCCCATGTGAAAATACACTTCACCCTCTCAAATTACTAAGTGGTTTGTGGGGTGATAATTTGGATGCATGTAAAAAGCATCCTGTCCCCCAAAATAGGAAGTTTTGTTTTTATATACACTTGTCACTTTTCAGACTGCAGGACTTCAGAGAGAAAAAAAATGACCCTACCTCTTCGAACCTGAGTTTTACTGGGGACAACAGTATCTCCCTGCCAGGGCTGTGGCAAGGATCATGCTATAGACTGAATTCCCTCCCTCCCCCGCAATCCATATGTTGAAGCCCAACCCCCAATGGGATGGTGTTTGCAGATGGGCCTTTGGGAGGTGATTCGGTTTAGATGAGGTCACCAAGGTGGGGCTTTCACAATGGGTTAGTGACTGTACAAGAAGAGACATGAGACAGCATGCTGTCTCTGTCTCTCTGCTATGTGATGAGACAGTGAGAACACAGCCATCTGCCACTAGAACCGGGCCATGCTGACACCCTGACCTTGGGCCGCAAGTCTCCAGTATGGGAAAATACACTTCTGTTGTTTAAGCCACCTAGTCTATGAGATTTTTGCTATGGCAGCCTGAGCTGCCTTAAACAGATTAGGTGCTTAACATGCTCAGGACAGTCTCTCCGATATTATATGACCTTGAAAAAGCTAATGTGTATAATAAAGTTCTCTTACAGAATCCGAGATGCTGTGGGTTTGCTTGGGTCGCCAAGGAAAAGGGCAGGGTTGGGACAGGGAGTAATTGGGCAGGTTTTGTCCCCCTGGTGCACTGGACTTCCCAGAGTGAGGGCTTCATATAGAAGTGTTCAGTGACCCAGCCAGGCCATGGCTACCAGCATGGCCTAATGCTGGCCCCTTGGCCCACAGTGAGAACGCTGGAGGGACAGAGGGGAGGGGTTTACAACTTACTGCTGCCTCTCGCCAGCTCTAAGACCCTGTGCATGTCATCGACCCCCTAACCTGTTTTCTTATCTACGGCAGGGGAGATGAACATGCATGCCCATGGCGCGGTTACGAGGATTCAGGGAAACAGCAAGTTCGGCCCGACATGTATCCAGCCCTCAATAAACGTGGGGAAGGACTGGTTACTAGTAGTGGTAAAAGACCAAAAAACCCTAACACAGAGGAAAAGGTGAGTGGGCTCCTATACAGATACTGCTGGGGCAGCGCCCTGGGAACAAAGGACTGGGGACCCCGCACGCCTGTTCTCCTGGAGACACCAGCGCGAGCCGGGGAGACAGGAGCCCCGCCCTGACGGAGTGAATATGCCAGCGGAGGGAACACAGACAGACACATAAGCAGACGTCCTGTGACACACGCTATGAAGAGAAGAAACAGAGCCATTACGTGGGCTAACGCCAGGGAAGGGAGTCTGTGGAGGCAGTTGTCAGAAGTGAGCCTCTCAGACATGACAGAGGCCAGCAGGATGAGACCGGAAGGGTGAGAGGGAGCCAGCTGTGCAAATGGACAGACGGAAGAGCATTCTAAGCAAAGGTGCAGCAAGAGCAAAGGCCCCGAGGTGGAAAGGTGCAGGGCAGGCTGGGGGAGCCAGGTGGGGGTGGGGGGTCTGGAGCCCAGTGAATGAGCCGGAGGTGCAGGGAGAGGCCGCAAGAGACGGGGTGGGGGTCTTTGATCAGGGGCCTGATCACTAAGGGCAGTGTAGGCCATGGAAGGAACAACAGGAAGCCACTGCAGTTTTTTTTTAATTGTGGTAAAATACGACATAACGTAAAATTCACCACCTTAATCATTTTTAAATGTCCCATTCTGGGGCATTACGTACATTTATATTGTTGTGCAACCATCACCCCCATCCATCTCCAGAACTTTTTAATCTGCCCAACTTGAAATTCCATCCATTACGGATGAACTCCCTACTCCCCACACCTGCTAGCCCTTGAAGGACTTTCAGTGAGGAGCTCTGTCACCCAAGGGTAGTAGAGGAGTCAGTAGTTGGAGATGACTGCACATGAATGAAAGGAATGGAATGACAATGGTTCCTGAATCACTGCGAGGCACAAGCAGGAGCAGCAAAGGCATTGGAGAGGACAGAGGACGGTGGGAGAGGACTGGTTTGCAGGAGAAGCGGAGATGGGAGGAGACAGGCAGATGTGAGAAGCACAGAGAGGCAAGCCAGGCAGGACTGAGTACAGCCACTCCCTTCTCCCTGCAGGGGTGCTGGTGAGGCGCGGGCAGGGGAGGGGGCGGTACTCACAGCTGACCTGGGAGCCCAGCTTGTGCTCCCAGACGGCATGCAGCTGCTGGTACTCCTGCTGCGCCAGCTCCAGGCGCTGCTGCTTCACCTGGTAGATCTCCTTCTGGGCGCTCAAGGCCTCCTGGGCCACCACCAGGTAGTCCTTCAGCATGTGCTCCTGCTCCCGCCGCCATTGCACCCGGGGGTCCTCGATCTGAGTGGTTTCTGGAACAGACCCCAGACACCCGACGTCAGGACCTCACAAACGTCTTGCTGGGTCAGTGGCCTGTGGAATCCACTCCCAGAAATCAACAAGCGTAGTAAATAGAAAATCTTGATAGAAGCGGATGAGTTAAAATTACCTATTAAACAACACTGACTCTCCACTTGGATTAAATAAGCAAACACAAAATAAACCAGAATCCATTTCATACCCAAAGTCGAGCCTTCTCAGAATAGCCAGGAGAAGGACCAGGTTTGAGTTCTAATCTAGACAGAGGCTCAAGGACATTAGAGATGCTTAAGGTCAGTTGTTTTGGTCGAGTAAAGAAAAATACTCAAACGAGAATATCTAGACACAGGTCAAACAACTTGCTCAAGGTCACATGGAAAAGAACTGGCCAAATAGATCTGCTGTATTTTACATAATACATTGCCAAGCCAGTGTATATTATATAAAGACATACAAGACAAGAAGACTGTCTTCAAAGCAATATGGACAAAGTGGAAAGGGGCCTCTGACATGCAACTGAAAGTACAAGGGGTAAAACTGCATAAAGAATTTTGTGATTATTGAAATAATATGTACATTCTCAAAAAGATTAGGAGAAAACTTAGCATGTTATCGAGAGCAGATATGTCTTGGTAGTAGGATATTTTTTCTTCATTCTTTTTTGAAAAAAATGATGTATAGAGTAAATATGTACAGCGATCATTTGGAAAAAAAAAAAGTCAAAACCCCAAAAGACAGACATTTTAAAAAAGGGACAGCTGGCAACCAAGCAGACACAGAATAGGTCAAATCAATGTCAAAGAATTGGTGCCCGTCACCTGCCAACCCTCCGGACAGCTCCTAGGTGGTGGGTGCGGCTCGGCGGGGACTGAAACTATACCATCAGGATCACGTGGTGAATCCAGCCAGTACACAGGTTTTGCTTACCCCAAAGTGTTTTACTAATTGTGAGTTGGTTACTAGTATGTAAAAATGGGGAGAGTAACACATTAGAATCCTAATGTCTGGTTTCTCAGAAGATCTGGCCACGTTGAGTCCACAGTTGGCCACAGACCCATGCCTTCCATCGGTCTGCTGGTCTGCTTCATTCATTTGTGTCATGGATCTGACTCCTGGGGAATTTGAGTTTGTGCCATCTTTTGTAGGCCCTATAGCTCTCAAGCCTCCTGATGCAAATGAGCATTTCCAATGAAAGCAAGAAGGGATAGAGGGAATGATTGCAGAAGCATCAGGGTCGGGGCACCTGGGGGGCTTAATCAGTTAAGTGCCTGACTTTTGATTTCAGCTCAGGTCTGATCTCTGGTTGTAAGATGGAGCCGTGCACCAGGCTCTGTGATTAGTGTGTTTGGTTAAGGTTCTCTCTCTCCCTCTCTGTCTGCCCCTCCCCATTACTTGCATGCTCTCTCTCAAATAAATACACACATAAAATCTTAAAAAAAAAAAAAAGTAGGGTCAAGTTTTCATTCCTGGCAGTAATTGCTGTGTTACAATGGGCAAGCTGCTTAACCTCTCTGAATCTACTTTTAAAATTATTAAAGAGGCTAGTGAGCCCTGCCTCCCTGCTTCCTAGGAAGCTATAAAGCATTTCTGCCCAGGTAAAGTAAACAAACGATGGTTGAGAGTAAAGCCCAAACTATTTTCTGGGACCAGTTTTTAAACTGTCCATAAAGAGCAATTCCCTTTTTCTGGGAAAGAAAACAAGGTCTGAAGGTTGCTGGCAGGAGCCACAAGATTTCTTCTCCTACGAAAAGCTTTCCAACCTTTCCACCAAGAAAGGAGGAAGAACATCTGCAAGAAAAGATTAAGAAGGGGAGTATTTATAAAGCTGGGCCCTGGGGTGCCTGGGTGGCTCAGTCGGTTAAGCATCTTACTTTGGTTCAGGTCATGACCCACGGTCCTGGGATCAAACCCCATGTCAGACTCCTTGCTCAGCAGGGAGCCTGCTTGCCCCTCTCCCTCTGCCTGCCGCTCTGCCTCCTTGTGCTCTCTCTGTGTCAAATAAAGAAATAAAATCTTAGAAAGAAAGAAAGAAAGAAAGAAAGAAAGAAAGAAAGAAAGAAAGAAAGAGAGAGAGAAAAGCTGGGCCCCGTGTCCCATCAGTAGATGTGGACTCCCTCAGAGTCAGCGACCCCTAGTGCCCTCGAGTGCTAGCCTCAGACCTCTTGCTGACAGAAGACACAGAAAAGAAACAGCTGGTTACGGCCAGGCTGGACATGTGTTCTGAAGTTTGTAACTTTTTAAAATTTACATTTTTGAGGAAAAATACTGAAAAATACCAAAAGGGAGAATCTCACAATTCCACCACTGCAAATTTATAAAGTCGGAAGTGAGAGTTTCCATGTCTCTAATCCTACTCCTCAGAGGTAACTGCTGCTAGGAGTCTCACACACTAGGAGATTCTGCCCTCTGATTATACATAGATCTGTTTATACACGTGTGTCTAGATGCAATAATTTATTTTTAATGCATCATGTCTACTAGTCTGTAATCTTTCATCTGCAAATGAGATATCATGTTCATCCTTCCTTGTGGGTGCAGATGCAACTCAACTTTTTTGTTATTCATTGTTTTAATTTTATTACTGTTTTTATTTATTTTTAATTTGTTTTTTATCTACCTCGACCACTTAAATGGTTGCATAGTATTCTATGGTATGGCATTAGGCTTTACTTCTGGTAGGTGTTAGAGGTTTCCCAGACCACTACTGGGAAACATTTGGATTATTTTCAGTTCTTTTGCTACCACAATCAATACCGTAGTGACAATTGTTAAAAACATAATTTTATATGGGCGCCTGGGTGGCTCAGTGGGTTAAAGCCTCTGCTTTCAGCTCAGGTCATGATCTCGGGGTCCTGGGATTGAGGCCCGCATCGGGCTCTCTGCTCAGCAGGGAGCCTGCTTCCCCCCCCCTCTCTGCCTGCCTCTCTACCTCCTTGTGATCTCTCTCCCTCTGTGAAATAAATAAATAAATAAAAACAAAAAACATAATTTTATGAACTTGTGGGATTGATTCTGCAGGATATATTTCTTAATAGAGGGAAGATCCAACCAAATTACCTTCCAAAATGTTGTACCAATTTTTATTCTCACAGCCTAGGAAAGTGCCTCTTCCCCCAGATTCTCAGCAAAACTGCTTAAAAAAAAATGTTGGTACTTCATCCAGTAATTTTGGGTCCTGGCAATGTTTTAGAGTCAGCTGAGGAGCTACAAAAACCAAAAACACAAAAGAGCCTGAACTCTGCCCCAGAACACTTGCATCAGAATTTCTAGGAGTGGGACCCAGGCACTGAGAATTGGAAAAGCTTCCCCAGGTGACTGTGATCACTTGGGGGATATTTTAACATTCCTGACGCCCAGGTTTTAGATCAGAATCTCTGGGGGTGGGAATGAGTCAATGGGGTTTGCAAAACTCCCCAAATAATTCCAATGTGTCACCTAAGGTGAAAACCACTCTCTAAGAGGTGCCAACACAGATGGGCTGAGCAGTCACTGAGGCTGGCAGGCAAGGCTCGCCGGTGTGATGCTGAGCTCCAGCAGGGATCACCCACCAGACTGCTAGCTGAAATGCTGGGCCCTACACAAGCAGCTAGGGCACACCAGGAGGAACCCTCCCTTCGGTGCTCGCCCTGTGGCCGAGGCCCTACGCCTTGGAATAAAAACAAATGGGAGAGCCTTAATCGAAGGCTGGCTTGGCTACCATTTTTGGTGGCCCAGGCTCTCTTTTGCAGAAGAAAGCAACACAGACAGATGAATGCACACACAGACAAACAACACACAACCCCACATCAGAACACTGGTTTCAACCTGGCTGCACACTGGGATTACCCCAGAGATTTCCATTTAATCGGTCTGCGGTATGAAGTGGGCATCAATATACTGCTTCAATCAACTTTACTAAGGCATAATTTAAATACAATGAAGTGTAGCCATTTGAAGTGTGTATAGTTCAATACGTTTTGACAAATGTGTACACCATAAACCACTGCTCGAATCAACGTGCAAAATATTCCCTTTGCCCTAACAATCCCTGTACACTTTTTCCCAGTCCCCTCACCGACCTCCTCCTCCGCTTCTGCCTGTTTAGAACTTGGTATCAGTGGATCCACACAACTGTGTGCTCTCTGGGCCTTGCTTCTCATGCTCAGCCTAAGGCTTTGAGACTCATTTACTTTTTTTTTTTTTAAGATTTTATTTACTTTTTTGACAGAGACAGAGACAGTGAGAGAGGGAATACAAGCAGGGGGAGTGGGAGAGGAAGAAGCAGGCTTCCTGCTGAACAGGGAGCTCAATGAGGTGCTCGATCCCAGGACCCGGAGCTGAAGGCAGATGCTTAACCAACTGAGCCACCCAGGCGCCTCTCATTTATGTTGTTTTTATCAGTGACCTGTTTCTTGGTATTGCTAAATAAATAATTCTATTCTTTTTAAAAAAGATTTTATTTATTTGAGAGAGAGAGACAGAGATAGCGACAGAGAGCACAGACAGCACAAGCAAGGAGGCGAGGGAGAACCAGTCTTCCTGCTGAGCAGGGAGCCCGATGTGAGGCTCGATTCCAAGACCCTGGGATCATGACCTGAAGGCAGATGGTTAACCAACTGAGCCACCCAGGTGACCCACTGAATAATATTCTATTGTGTGAACTTATCATAATTCACTTTTTTTAATGAAAGATTTTATTTATAAAATAAAACAAATTTATTTATTTGACAGAGAGAGAGAGATCACAAGTAGGCAGAGAGGCAGGCGGGGGGGGGGGGAGCAGGCTCCCTGCTGAGCAGAGAGCCAGGTGTGGGCCTCGATCCCAGGACCCTGAGATCATGACCTGAGCTGAAGGCAGAGACTTATTAACCCACTGAGCCACCCAGGTGCCCCCATAATTCACTTTTTGATAAACTTTCAGGTTCTTTCTAGTTTGGGATTTTTAAAAATAGATTTATTTATTTGAGAGAGAGAGAGCACGCACACAAGAGCGGGAGGGGGCAGAGGAGAAGGAGATAAAGAATTCTCAAATAGACTCCCCACTGAGCATAGAGCCTGATGCAGGGATTGATCCCAGGACCCTGAGTTCATGACCTGAGCCAGAATCAAGAGGCGGATGCTTAACTGACTGAACCACCCAGGCGCCGGTCTAGTTTGGGATTATTATGAATAGCTTTAATGAACATGCATGCACAAGTCTTTGTATGGGCATCTGTTTGCTTGTCTCCTAGGTAAAACTATCCAGCAGTGGAACTGTGGGTTGTATGGTAAGCATGTATTCAATTTTATAAGAAACTGGCAAATAATTTTCCAAAACGTTTGTTCTGATCTACATTCTTACCACTAAAGTATTAGAGTTCCAGTTCCTCCACATCCTCGCCAACTACTGGTACTGTTAATCTTTTTCATTTTAGCCATTACAGTGGGTATGCAGTGGTACCTCCCTGTAGTTTTAATTTGTGTTGCCCTAAGGACTGATGATGAAAGCATACTTTTATGTGTTTATTGGTTATTTGTATGTCTTTCGTGAAGTATCTTTTTAAAATCTCTTACTTATATTTTTTATTGGATTATTGGGCTTCTTACTATTGAGTTGTAAGATGTAAGAGTTCTTTATATATTCTTGATGTGGGTTCTTTGTCAGATGTAAGTATTGTAAATATTTTTTCCTTATCTGTGGCTTGCCCTTTCAGTTTCTTAATGGTGTCTTTTGAACAATACAGGTTTAAATCGATGAAGCTGCATTTATAGATAGTGTTTTTTTGGGTCTTGTCCAAAAAAAATCTTTGCCTACCTTCAAATCTTGAAGAATTTTCTCCTATGGTTTCTTCTAGATTTTTTCTAGCTTTCCCTTTTATGTTTGGGTCTATGGTCATTTTAAGTTTATTCTGATGTATGATGTGAGGCAGGGACAGAAGTGGACGTGTACTTTTTTCCATGTGGGCCAGTTGTACCAGCAATTGTTGAAAAGCCTGTCCTTTAGAACACTGGGCTTTTCAAAATCTCCCAAGGGGTTCTATGGAATTGTGTTAACAGCTGTTAGTCCTGAATTAGCCATGCTCTGAGGGGGTCCTCCCAGGCCCGGCCTCTTCAGCCGGTACTCCCCTTCCCTAAGTCCATCACACCCCACAGGTAACTTGACACTCTGGCAAGATCTTTGACATCACCTTGTCTAGCTACTTTTTAGTTTTCCTTTTGATTAAAGCTATATATGGACACAGTTTAATCATTCACCAGGTTACGAACTTAGCTACATAAAACATCATTCCTCATCTTCTTTCCCCTCAGGTCCCCCTCCCCCAAAGGCAGCTACTGCCAACAAACACTTAGCCGGCTGAGTGAAACCATGATTGAGGACCCCTTCTCTATCCTCCCTCATGCTCCAAACCTCAATCTACAAACACATTCCATACACGTTCTCCACTGTCCCGAGCTCTGCATACATTCCACACCCCACCTCCTCTACACACCACACACCCACTTTCTACACACACCACACATCCACCCATGTGGCTAACACTCTTATATTCTCCAAGGGCTTTAACAGCAATCGTCTTGAAAACAGCCGAACATCTGGAGAATGCCCAACTTTGTTACTATGCAAATGAAAAGCAGTGAAGGAACAGTTTCAACCTATGATAAATTTATCAAAAAAATAAAGAAATGAAAATATCCCCATACTGATTAAGGTATGAGGAAAAACAGTACCCTTGCTGCAATACAGATTGCTACAATTTTCTGGAAATACTTATCAACCTAGGAATATGGACCAGAAGTCTCAAAAAATTTTCATAACCTTTCACGTAGTGATGCTATATTTGGAAATATGAAGGAAATTATCACTAAGGAGAGAAGCAATATGAATAAGGGTTCTCCCTCTGGTATTATTTATTTATAACAAATAAATGGAAATAACACAAAGGTCAGCAATGGGGGCAATTACAGTGCATTTGTTTTACGTGTTAACAGGTATCACTACATCTATCTGATGTATTAAAAATGACAAATAGGGGGTCACCTGGGTGATGTAGTCCATGGAGCATCCAACTCTTGGTTTCAGCTAAGGGTAAGAATCATTGCCATTTTGCAATTCTCATGCATCCCAAGTTGTGAGAACAGTGCCTGGAACATTCATTACAGGTGGTCAGTGAATATTTGCAGAATGAATGGATGCTGGATGGTAGATTTAAGTTGTTTAATTCCACTGGGTCCATAACTCAAGAACGTAATTTCAGTCCATGAACGATACACACACGGAGGACTGGCCCAAGTCCATGGCTCTGAATGCTTGGGCCTTGAGGGTCACACTCACACCACCTGCACCTCTGGCTCCATCTGCAGAGGTGGTGTCCTCCCTCCAAGGAGAACAACTTCAAAGCAAAAGGCACCCACTAGCCTGAGGGCTGGTAAAACTATCAGGCAGAATTCTTCCTATGGTGGCCCCCATTTACTCACCAGCCCACACACCCCATTTCTGCCCTCATCCCCTCAAGAATAAACTCTGCTGCTGCCTGCTACTCCTTCCTCCCTTCTATATCTCCAGCAACTCTCCGAAGCACCTTAAAATCCCGCTCTCGCCATCAGATTTTAATGAGGGGGATGAACTGAGCCATTAGACACAAGGAGAGAACTGGTTAGGGTCCCTGTACATCAGCGTTTAACCCAGCATAGCGTGCAGCCCTCCACGCATTAACCTCACTCCCCGTACACACTCAATTAGGCATATTTACTTCTCATTATCCAGCATGCAATCATGAGTGCTAATAAAAACCCCTGCTACCCCCAACAAAGCAATTAATGCTATTAGCTGTCTCTCAGAAACTCTTCAACGAAGTCCGCTCATTCATCCATTCAGTCATGAATTCACGCACGTATGCCCTTTCCTATTTAACAAAGGTCAAGCGCACACCTACTATGTGCCTTACCAAGCACAGGCCCGGGACTGGAGCCCTTAAGGAATGAGATACTGCCCTGCTTTGCAACAGGCAAACGGTCTACCGCTGACTGAAGAGGGACTCAACAGAACACGGCTGGGTGCTGTGGAAACCCGAGGAGGAAATGAATGGGGAGGCACAACTCGGCTCCCTAGCACCAGTTCAAATCCCAGCTCTACCGTGTTTTCGCTCTGAGTGTCAAGCAGCCAGTTACGACTTCTAAGTTCTATTTCTAAGATGGGGATATTCTTCCTAACACCCCACAGGGGAGCTGGGAGGATGAACCGAGACGGTGCCTATCAGGTGCCTCGCTGAGCACGGGGCACAGAATGTATGTTCAGTGAACGGGGGCCTAGTAGGATTTCCTACCCTATTCTCAGCATTCAGGCCTGGCCAGGCACATCCCATTTCAGCCGAATCTTCTCCGGCCTGAAAGGACAAAGGGAAACCTACACTTCAGAAGTTGAGAGTGAGACAGGCCTTGGACAATGGGGCAGCAAATTTCAGAGAACAGGATGAAGCCATCAACTCTCCCTAGCTGGGAGACCGTGACCTGGGTTCCTCTACCTGCCAGACGATATGCTTGTCCCTTTCTCAATCTATTCCTCCAGCACAGTCCCAGACAGAGACACTAGGAATGTGTACTCTGGATCAGGATACTTGGATCATGGACACAAAGTGAGGGTGGGCTGACCGGTATGATGGGCTAGAGACACGCACTGATGCCAATCCCCTACGGACACATGTGTGCGCATGCTGCTCGGGACATCCTGGGGCTCTGGCTGCTCCAAAATGGCCTGGCAATGACAATGACACATCTGCCTTACATGGGAAAAAAATCCGTATGCACAAAAATTTGAGATAGATTAAAAAAAATAAAGAATAGATGCATATACACACAAACATATAATTGGAACACTTCCGGAATGATACACAAGGAATTATTAGCGGTGACTGCTTCTGCAAAATTGGGGAGCTGGGTTGCAAGGGGGGAGTTTTAGATTCTATTTAAAACCCTCCTAAATGGTTATTTTGTACAAGCATACATTATCTATCTATATCCACATCGACATCTCTGTCTAACTCTATATAAAACAAAACACAATCTGGCTTCAAGAGCCTCTGCCGGCAGCTCTTTCAGACTCGGGGGGTGGGTGTGGAGGTAGAGGGATGGGGTGTAGGATGGGGAAGGGAGGCTGGCCAGGAACTTACTGGTGTTGTGGTCTATGAAGTAATCTCCAACCTGTGGGTCATACGCCTCTTCCCATCCTAGCGGCAACTCATCACTAATGCAGTCAGCAAAGGTGAGCGGTTTGGTGTACCTGGCAAGGGAGAGGAGAAACAGACTCCATCAGCCCACAGTCCCCAAGGCCCTGCTGTCCCCGTGGCCCCTGTTGTCCCAGGAAGGTGGGTGCATGGCGGCAGCCACAGGATTAGACCACCCAGGAGGGAGGCAGGGAATCTGCGTTCCGGTCCCAGCTTTGCCACTAATCTGGGAATGATTTGAGCAAGTCATCTTCCTTCTTTGGGCCTCTGTTGCTGCATCTCTGGGGGGTTTGCGGAAAAGGGTTTAGACGTCAAGTCTTGCTTCTGGACTCAGACTCCAGCCCTCACTGGCTTCTTCATCTGCAACTCACTTGCCCATCCCAACCCCCGTCTTCGTTCTGGCTCTATGCCATGTCTGTCATGCCCACTTGCCCTCTGGAAAGCTGGCTTACAGCAGCATGTAGAGTAGCAGATATTCCATCTCTATGAACTTGGCCAAAAGAAGTATTTATTTTCCTCCTGAGCAGGTTCCCAAATGCCTACACCCACCACTGTCCCTCCCTAAACAATCCAGGCCAAACCAACCTTTTTAGTAATAACCACCCTCTAAGTCCCATTTTGGTGGGCAGTGGTGGTAATCACCCACTTGGTGGCTAAGTCAGAAGACAAATCATCCAACCAAATGAACTAAGGGCTGTGAAGGCTGGAAAATAGCACAAGCCATCGATCAAACATTCTAGCCAGTACAAACCTAGCTATGCAGCCAGTCAGCCTGAGTGGCCCCTCCAGAAAGCCCCTTTGGTTTCTCCCATTGTGGACTCTGCTTAAAATACATATTCAGATGTTCTCCCTCTCCTGTGTGTTCCCACCCTCTCCCAATCCTGGAAGACCAGACGGCTCTGTTTCATCACTCTTTGGATAGAGTGGCAAGCTGAGGTACAACAGGAGAGGAAGAAAGAGGACTGGATGGGGTCCAGGAGTTCTGTTGAAGACCTTCCATCTAGGCTGCAGGAAACTACCCTCTCTCATACTGTGCAGTCTCCTCTCCTATACCCACTCCAAGTCAGACTTAAAGAAATATGTTTTGGGGGAAAAAGAAACACTGAAAGAGCCCCTGGTAGACAGGATGCAGTGAGTTCACGTGCCACCATATATCCAAGGCAAGTAGGTTGTGAAAAATACCTCCTGACGGAATAAATGAGAATCCAAAAGTTTCCGTTAGTCAGTAATTTACTGTTGTATCATGGGAGACGACAAGGATGAGGCCAGAGGGATTTAGGATATGCAACAGACTCAGCTCCATCAAGTAAGGATTCAGTAAGCATCACTTATATTGGCTGTGTGGGTTTGGCAACTTAATCTCTCTGAGCTTCAGTATTTTTTTTTTTTTAAGAGAGACTGGGGGGATAGGGGCAGAGGGAGAGGGAGAGAAATAACCTCAACCAGGCTCCACTCCCAGTACAGAGCCTGACACAGGGCTCGATCTCATGACCCTGAGATCATGACCTGAGCCAAAATCAACAGTCAGACACCTAACTGACTGAGCCACCCAGGCGTCCCTCATCTAAATCACTGGGTTGTTGTTGTTTTTTTTCTGTTTTTAGGTTTATTTGAGAAGGGGGGGTAGGGAGGGAGAGGGCAGAGGGAGAGAGAAAGAATCTCAAGCAGACGCCATGCTAAGGACAGAGCCTGATGCGGGGCTTGATCTCATGACCCTGAGATCATGTGTGAGCCAAAATCTAGAGCTGGATGCCTAACTGAATGAGCCATCCAGGTGCACTGCCCCCACTTTATTTTTTAAAGATTTTATTTGGGGGAGAGAGAGAGAGATAGAGAGAATGTGACTGAGGTGGGGGAGAGGGGCAGAGGGAGAGAGAGAGAGCAGCAGACTCCCTGCTGAGTGCAGGGCTTGATCTCATGACCCTGAGATCATGACCTGAGCTGAAATCAAGGTCAGACACTTAACCGACTAACTCACCCCAGTGGCCCTGAGTCTCAGTATTTTTATCTGAAAAGTGGGGATAATAGTGACAACTGTCCATGTTGCTGGTTAGGTTAAATAATGTCATGTTTTAGGAGCATTTAGCACAGATCCTGGTGTGAGTTAGTGCTCAGAAAACATTACTGTTACCTCCATTTCCCAGAAGAGAAACTGAGGCCGAAAAAGAGAAAATAACATTCTCCAAGTCAATGACAAATCTGGGACTTCAAATCTGTCTCTAGAGTTCCTGCCGTGAGCTAAAGGGTTCTCTTGAAAGTTGACATTTTCAGTGTACCTCCTGAGTCCTGTGGAAAATCCCAAGCCACCGTCTTAGAGTCAAAGGGGGAAAAAAATGGAGAAGACATTTATGTCTACAAATTTGACGTATTGTTCTGTATGTTGCTAATACAGGAGGATGCTCCCAATATATTATGAGAAAAACAACACTGTTGAAAGAGAGAATCTACAGGATACTGTTATTGTATATTTTGCCAACAAATCTGTGTGTGTGTGTGTGCGTGTGTGTATAGATGAGGACTTTCCTTCGAGAAGAAGGCTCTTCATTCAGGCACACCTGTGCCAGTTTGGATACAGCTTGTCTGCAAAGCTTGTCTTCAGCAAAGCTTGCCTTTAGCCCATGCCACCACCCCCCATGCCCTGCACAGACTTCAGAAACTAAAAGGCCACGTGCCACAGAGCCTCCCCATCCTCAAACTTCACCAGGTGGTTTGGTCCCTCTTCCTTATGGAGAATGAAGATCAGTGACAACCAAGATTCAAATCTCATCCAACATGATTTTATACAGTAAATCCTTCAAAGAGTCTCTGAAAACTCCACACACAGGCATACCCCTCCACAGGGAGTCAGTTTATTACTGAGGACAGAAAGATCTGTGCAGGAGCAGAAATGCTCCCTTTCTGGCTCATTCCTCCCCCGACTCTGTGCCCTGAAAGCTCTGCCTGCCACCATGGCTGCACAGATATGAATTCTTTTTTTTTTTTTTTTAAAGATTTTATTTATTTATTTGACAGAGAGAGTGAGAGCACAAGCAGGGGGAGCAGCCAAGGGAGAGGGAGAAGCAGGCTCCCTGCTTGGAGCCCGATTCAGGGCTCAGTCCCAGGACCCTGGGATCATGACCTGAGCCGAAGGTAGGTGCTTAACCAACTGAGCCACCCAGGCGCCCCACACAGATATGAATCTTATTATATACACTGTCTGTAACCCAGAAAACCAAGAAGATATGCCCTTTTCCGACAGTTCCCCTGGATCAGCACCTTTCAAAATTCTTCCCTGGGGATCAATTAATTGGTTTCATCCAATGGTGCATCTAAGCAAGAGATCCCTGTGTCCCCCACAACTGGTGCTCCAAAATATTTGTGCAATGGGTGACTGCAATAACGAATATGCAGGAATGAAAAATAATGACGTATTGTTCTGTATGTTGCTAATACAGGAGGATGTTCCCAATATATTATAAGAAAAACAACACTGTTGAAAGAGAGAATCTACAGGATACTGTTATTGTATATTTTGCCAACAAATCTGTGTGTGTGTGTGAGTGTGTGTATAGAAGAGAAACTGGGTGCTTGCTTCAGCAGCACATAAAGAAGGGAAACTGATAAGATGTACATTAAAATGTCATCTCGGTACAGGGGTTCTTCTTTTTTTTTTTTTTTAAAGATTTTATTTATTTATTTGACAGAGAGAGAGAGAGATTACAAGTAGGCAGAGAGGCGGGCAGAGAGAGAGGAGGAAGCAGGCTCCCTGCTGAGCAGGCAGACTGACGCGGGGCTCAATTCCAGGACCCTGAGATCATGACCTGAGCCGAAGGCAGAGGCTTTAACCCACTGAGCCACCCAGGTGCCCCGGTACAGGGGTTCTAATGTAATTTATTTTTTTTTTTACTAATTTCTCTGTGGTGTTCATATATCAGTGTAATTAAAATGTTTAATAATGGCTACATCTAGGCCTAGAAAGCAAGTTGTATATGTCATGTTTTCTCTCCGGGTAGCAGGCATTCTTACTCCATTTTACAAATGAGAAAACATGCGCAATATCACACAGTTAGTAAACTCCAGAGGGATAACTAAAGCCCCACTACTTGATTCCCAAACCCGAGCTTTGCTAATAAGAATTAACTAGACCAAGTGAGTCTCAGAGCAGTCTGGAACACAGAGTAAGCTATGACAGAGGTACAGGTAACGACAGAGGCAAGTCTGTAGGCAAAAGGCCCTGAAGTTTTAGCATACTTGCAGTTTCCATCATCTGTGTCTTGGTACAAAGGTGTTCAATACACTTGGATCATGCACAGCTGCTTGAAGAAAAGACAACCAAATGTTTCAAAGTCACCCAAGTCACCAATGCCAGTAATTCACTGAACTCTCGCAATGAGGAGGGGGATTGGAGATGGGGCAGATCTGAAACCCCCAAATGCATCACTTTTCCAGAAAGCCATGAATTCTGCTGATTGTTCCAGCCTTTGACATGGGGAAGTGAGAAGTGAGATGAATGTTAGCTACAAGGTTCAGAAATGAGACTCCCTTGAGAATACCCCGCTGAGATGCTGACTTCCACATGCGGTGAACACAGACACTGTGCCCACCACGCGTAAAGAAGAGTGAGTCAAGAGGACCCGAAGTCAGAAGGAGAGGGCCAGAGGAGGAAGGCGGGCTCTGGTTTGATATTCAGGGTTCCCCTTTGATGCAATCTTGGGGGGAAAGCCAGAGGGCTGAGAGCCTAGCTCCCAGAGCTCTTCCCTGGGAAAGAGAAAAAGCTTCTATGGGAAGACTATGCAACTTACAAGAAATCTGGACAGCAAGATTCTCTCTGGAACAAATGCCAAGAGGGAGATGAATTATTCAGTGTGCAGCAATGTGTCATTCAGAGAATCAGGATGAAGAGAAGCGTTTTTAGTTGCACAAAGATTTAAACACACACACACACACACACACACACATGCACGTGCAGACATTCACTCTTCCTGCCAGAGAGAATGGTCTGTTTAAACCAGTCCCCTCTGGGAAATGGTGGGTGCTTCTCTGGTCTACAATGTTTCCCCTTGGACAAGTGCCAAGAATGTGGGCTGGGAAGAGATGTCCACTTTCAGATGTGGCCTGGACCTGGGGGCTTGCCTGGAACTCCCAGCCCCCACCCTCCAGTGAAGCGATTCACCCCATTTCGAGCTTCGGGGCGGCCTCCAGCCTCCATGTCCTGGGCTACCCAAAACCCCAATTATGGAATCAAGATGCCCCTAATGCTGGAGGGGCGAGAGAGAGGGAGGGAAGAGGGCCAAGGAAAAACTAGTTCTGCCTCTTCTTAATTACAAATCTCTGAAAGAACACAAACATTCCTGAATGTTTCACAACAGGCCCTCCTGGAGAAGTGGCCCGGATGTGTCACCTTGGAGACAGGTAGGTTCTGCCAGGAGCACCCCATGGGGAGCACACTACAGGGAGCGCACTGGCCCACCTGTCCGGGAACACAGGCTCCCTGCCCTCCTACCGGCGTCAGGTCACTTTGCTAGGGTCTGTGGGAGAGGCTCCCAGATCGCCAGGGCCGGTATTCGGTATTCAGAAGCTGCAGCCTTTCTAAGCAGGGCAGCTCAGAGAAGGAACGGAAGACCTTTTGCCAAGTCTAACACTGGGTGGCGATTCTCTGGGGACTGAGGAACGCGTAACCTATCTTTCATGTTCCTACTGCTTCCCCAGCGATCCGAATGCTTCGCACAGTAACCTCTTTATCGCCGTCCAGCAGGATGCTGGCCCCCAACTGGACTCTCTCCGAAGGACAGCTGGGCGGGATCACTTTCTAAAGGGCCCTCCAATCGCTTCTCGGCCTTTTGGCTAAGATCAAGTGTAAAGGGCCCTCCAGACTGCAAGCCAAGAACTGTCCAAACTTTCAGCTGAACCCCTTCTCCTGCCCAGGCCCAACGAGCCGGGCGGCAGGCTCCTCCGCCTGGGAGTGTTTCCCACGCATACTTTCCATAGCTTCCATTGCACAACTCCGACCTCCACAGCCTCACCTCCAGGCTGCTGCAGGACAGGGCCGTGTGTCCCCCTCACCTCTGGCACCCTGAAGGCTGGGGTGGGCAGCGAGAAGGGGCTCCTCCCTTCCTTTAATTCAGTTCCATCAAACACCTTTATTCAAGACATCTCTCACAACCAGGGGCGGGGGTATGGGGTGTGTGAAAAAAACAACCATCTCACAGATTGGGAGGAGGACTGCGCACACCGAACGCAGCTGAACCTTCATCGACGCCAACTGCAGATGTGAACGAGACAGACAGGGACCTGCCTTGACATTCTAGTTGGGAGACACACCTCAACCAGGAAGCAAGGTGCCGAAGTCCCTCACGGCAGAGATTTACGCTGCGCAGAAAAATGCCACAGGGTGGTGGGGGCAAGGGTAATGGGGGTGGGGGGTGGAAGGGAGGGAGTGTCAGAAGAGGCCCCTTGCCGAAGGTGATCTCTGAGTGGAGACCCCACGGCGGGGAAGCAATGGGAAGGGCCAGTTGGGGCGGAATGATGTTGGTGAGTTTGAGGGGGGGGGAAGGCCACCGAACACATCTTTCTGTTGTAAGGGATGGGGTCGAGGCACAGGGACGCAGAGGGTGGGCTCCCCTTGTAAGTGCCACCTCTATGCTAGGCTACAGAAGGAGACCTGGAGAAGCGCCCTGCCTCACCCTCTGCTTTCCCTCTCTCTCCCCCATCTGTGGTAGTCCTCCGAGCAACAAACATTTACTGCGGGGACACAACAGCCTGGTCCCACACCAGACACCGTGAGGGTGCTGACATTTGAATAAGCCTTATTTCTGCCTTTAAGAGCAGCAGGTCTGGCCAGGGAGCCCAGGCTCAAGCTTAAAACAGGCAGTGACCCATCACCATGGCATTTGGTGACAATGTATGAGGTGGCTATGCTACTTGGGGCTGTGGACCACAGGCAATTAATTAGAGGATATAGGGGTGGTTAATAAGCTGCTAGGTCACCCGTTCAGACGTGAAAGGCCCAGGGCTTAGAAGACCAGAGAGCCGTGAGGCAACAGGCACGGTCAGGAAAGGCTGGAGGGGAAAGGAGTCCAGGCAGGAAGCAATAAGATGGTGGTTGGCTTCATGGTTTCTTGTTACTGGGGAGGCAGGCTACCCGCTACCCTCAAAGGCTCAGGACCCCATGCTCCACCTCTTCCACAACCGGAGGTGTGTTACAAAACCCCTGGAGGAGGAGTGTCCTTCTCTGTGAAACTTAGAAGTCCCAATCTCATAGGGTGTGGTGGGGATTAAAGGAGATAACCCATATCGAGTGCTTCGCACAGGGCCCAGCGCGGAATGAGCACTGAGTACATGTGGGTTATTAACGGATCTGTGGGGAGGCCTTGTGCTCTGTGCACCATAAGAATCACGTCCCCCTTCCATCTCAGGGGGTCAGATATGTCAGTGATCCTCGGCAGCAGCACTCTTCACCCCACGAGATACCCCGTGGTGGTTAAAACTCCCAGGCTGTAGAGTCAGCCACCTGCAAGCCCATGGATGCATAGTCATTTACTCTTTGGCCTTGGGCATGAACCCTAACCTGCCCCAATTTGTTTCTTTGTCTGGAAAGTGGGGATGTTCAGAGTGACACCCTAGTTAAAATGAGCTATGCTGAGCCCACGGCACACAGGGCTCAACCAACATTAGCTGGTATGATGAGCTGGGTTTTCTTTCTTTCTTTTTTTTTTTTAAAGATTTTATTTATTTATTTGACACACAGAGAGAGATTACAAGTAGGCAGAGAAGCAGGCAGAGAGAGAGGAGGAAGCAGGCTCCCTGCCGAGCAGAGAGCCCGATGCGGGCCTCGATCCCAGGACCCTGAGATCATGACCTGAGCCGAAGGCAGAGGCTTTAACCCACTGAGCCACCCAGGCGCCCTGAGCTGGGTTTTCTATACTTATTTCCACGATGGGGAAACAGACAAAATAACTGTCCAGGTTAAGAAACAATATGCCCTGCACTGCACTCCACAGCCTCCTTTCCTTCCTGGGGCTGGGACTGCATATATACTCTCCCTTTTTGGAAATTAAACCAGGAGTTAGGAGATGGCAGCTGGAGTGGGTTTGGCTCTCCCGATCTGCTCTCTGGAGGAAGTGTTTACACCAGGGACTTCTAAGCTCTCGTTCCTAAAAGAACACTTGCCACCCTCCCTCTACTCTCAAAACACCTATCTCAACACTCTGGTGTTTTTACCCCCAGACCTCTTTGCTTCTCTACTTCGGTCGAGCTGGTTTATCCGGAAGCTTTCTTGGCCTGGTCACTCCCACTCCTGGAATTCTTTTACGGGGAAAAGACGACGAGGGAGCAAACTAGAGGGAAGGTTCCAGATTGTCCTCCATGCTCCCCTCTCCTTTTTAGGCTGCCCGCTTCCCACACACGCCGGTGGCTCACTCCCCCTGCTAAATCTTGTCTTTACCCTGCCCTCACTGAGTTCTTGGGCCAGCCGCCTCCTCTGCCTCCATTCCCAGGTCTCTGTTTATCCATTCCCTGATTCCTCCCAGCTCATGGACACAGTGGTGAATCTATGCTGCTATCCCCCCTGCATACCACTTCTTAGGATTTAAGATTACTGTTCTGAGAACCAGATCATGCACTGGTAGGCATGGCCAACTGCCTAGCGGAAGGCCAAATTCAGCCGACATTCTGCAGTAGCTGTTTGCCCATTACAGCGCTTTGTTTAAAAGTGGAATTAGCATGCCTGTTGTGGGCCTCACTCTTGTTGCACACAGTACCCTTGCTCTATAACATGTTACTCCAACTTTTGTCTTACTGAAAGGCAGCATAGAGTAGTTAAGAACACAGGGCTCTGCAGCCAGACTCTTGGGTTTGAATCCAGGCTCTGCCATTTTCACACTCTGTGACCTTGGGCAAGATATTTAAACTCTTTATAGCTGTTTTCAAACTTGAAAAACAGGATAAAAAAGAATACCTTTATTAAATACTTATGACATGTCAAGAACTTTTCCAAGCACTTTGTGGATATTAACTTACTTGACCCTTACTTGTAACAACCCTTTTATGTAGGTACTTTTCAGACCTGCTTCCTGGTGTTCTTTTGAGAATGAAATGAGATAACGCACAAAACAGAACTTCGAAATACATGAAACCAACATGAGCAATGCATTATTATTTTCACTGCCATCCAAATGAGGCTGCTGATGCAGGCGTAATAAAGAACGATCTGGAATCTGACAAATCAACGCCCTTGTTCTACTGCTAAGAAAACCGAGGCACAGAGAGAAAAGATTTGCCCAGAGCCACCCAAGAACCCAGTGGCAGGGCTGAGAATAAAATCTGGAATCGACCCCAGGCCTGCATCACACTCATGACACCAAGAGATCAAGCCAACCCGGTGCTGAGTTCAGCTCCATAGGAAACGCAGTGAGTATCGGAACATCCTGCAAGATATAGTTACTGATGGTATTTGCTGGCTAACTGGCCCTATGATACTGAAAGGAGAATGACCACAGGGCAAGAACCTGAACGAAACTATGAAGCTCCCACTCATGGAGAGACAAGGCTGGGAGAAGGGCCCTTCCTTTGGCCCATTTCCTCATCCGAGGGTAATTTCCTGAAAGCCCAACACCCAGCAGAGCAGGGCACTTGGTATGCTTGTTTGTCCCGCACCCATCTCCACCCCCACTTCATCCTCATTCCTGAACTGAGAGCTAGGCTAAGGCAGTTCTGTGCCCTATAAAAGGGCCAGTTTCATACTTTTTAGCTGTGTAATCTTAGTCCATTCTGTCTGAAGCTCTGAGCCTCAGTTTCCTCAAACGTATAAAGCAGTCAAGAAAATCTGCCTTGGGGGCACCTGGGTGGCTCAGTGGGTTAAAGCCTCTGCCTCCAGCTCACATCATGATCTCAGGGTCCTGGGATCGAGCCCCGCATCAGGCTCCCTGCTCGGCAAGGAGCCTGCTTCCTCCTCTCTCTCTGCCACCTCTCAGCCTACTTGTGATCTCTCTCTCTCTGTCAAATAAATAAATACAATCTTGAAAGGAAGGAAGGAAGGAAGAAAGGAAGGAAGGAAGGAAGGAAGGAAGGAAGGAAGGAAGGAAGGAAGGAAGAAAGAAAGAAAGAAAGGAAATCTGCCTTGCAGGGTTCTTGCAGAGACTAAATGAATTAGTACATGGGAATGACTCAGCACAGCACTTGGCATATAATGCCAGGTAGGAATGCAGGAACTACTCCTTTTTGTATTCAGGATCCTGAGGGCACTCAACCCCCAGTTTTTACGCCTTCCAGTCCCAGGAGCTAGGTTGCCAAGGGGCCTTCCCAGGTGCTGGGCTGTCCAGGAACCTCCAGCTTGAAGAGCAGAGGCCACAGCCCACCCCTCCCTGGATTCAGACCATTCCTCTATTCCTTGAGCTCTGACCCTCACCCCACCCATGCAGTCCTGAGGAGCTGGTCCTCCTTGAAGGAACTGGCCATGACGGCTTCTCTGGGATCCTCTCTGACCTGTGGCCCCTTCCATGACAGCACAGCTTAGAGCACTGGAAGGGGAGTGATGAGATCTGGGTTTGAATCTTGACGCTGTCACTAAATAGCCATGCCCCTGGGCTTCCTGCCCTCTCTGGGCTTCCCAGCTCCAAGACAAGGGAGCTGGACTGTGGTATCTCTAAGGCCCCCTTTACAGTTTTAGCCTTCGTTAATCTATTATTGGGTCGCCTGTCCGAAAGGTCAAGAGCACTGGGAGGCTGCAATGAAATAATGAAAATGCCTTTTGCTGAAGGCCAGTTAAGTATGAGGCACTGGACCATATGCTCTACGTAAGAGAAATCATTTCTTTTATCCTCACAACTTTTCTGTGAGTCAAGGTACTGCCACCTTTATTTAACCAACAGAGAAACCAATGCAGAACAGTAATAGTAATAATAGTAATAATAAAATAACGCTAAACTTCGTTGAGGTTGTACAAAGTACCAGGCGCTCCTCGGGCTCCCTTCCAAAGGCTATCTTCCAGTTTAAAATACGGTTTAACATCCCTGAAGTGAGGCTGTGTGTCACCACTGCTTACAGACAACTTACAACACAGTCAGCCAGTCTGCAGTCCTGACGGAGGTTTCCCTTCCTGTGTACAGACATCAAAGGTGTCCTAGCTTGGGATAAATCCTAGAGACAACAGTGGAGCACTTTTAACCCCTAGGACCCAAATGGTTGTGGGGAAGGGTTGAGGAGGCAGTGAACTGACCTGTTCAGCAACATTCCCGCAGCAGGAGTGCAAATTAAGTAGGCTAACCCTTCATGATTGCCAGGCTGGCTTCAGAGCCCAGCACCAAAGCCTTTGAATTCCCCTGTAGGTCCTTATAACAAGGCTGTATCACCAACACTTTGAGGGCAACAAGGACGCTATTCAAAGCACAGACACCAATAATCCTGACTTAAAAAGTAACTCCAAAGAATTGGATTCATGAAACTAATATAACACCGTATGCTAACCATACTGGAATTTAAATTAAACAAAATAAAAGAATTGGATTCTGAATACGAAGGTGTTTTAGGAACACCGGAGCTTTATTTTGTTTATCTAGTTGGGTTTTGTTTTTTCGTATGTATAAAAGCAGTATGTGAGTTAAAAGAAATCTAAGTTTGAAAGATTTACTTCAATAAGTAGGAGAGAAATATTTTATTTAATTTCAAAACACTGGGTTATAATTTAATTGGTTGCTTTTTTCCTTTCTTAGTGGCACATAAAATAATGGTGCTTCTTAAAAAAATCAATGATGTGTTGATTTGTAGTAACCCCAAGCTGGAAACAACCCAAATGTTCATTAACAGTTGAATGAATACAGGCGCCTGGGTGGCTCCATCAGTTAAGTGTCAGCCTTTTGGCTCAGGTCATAATCCCGGGGTCCTGGGATGGAGCCCCACTTCGGGCACCTCCTCAGCACAGAGTCTGCTTCTCCCTCTCCCTCTGTCCCTCGTCCTGCTCATGTTCTCTCTCTTTCAAATAAATAAATAAAATCTTTAAAAACAAACCAACAAACAAACAGGGGCACCTGGATGGCTCAGTCGGTTAAGTGTCTGCCTTTGGCTCAGGTCACAATCCCAGGCTCCTGAGATCAAGCCCCATGTCTGGCTCCCTGCTTAGTGAGAAGCCTGCTTCTCCCTCTGCCTCTGTCCCTTCCCCTGCTTGTGCTTGCTCTCTCGCTCTCTAATGAAGAAATAAAATCTTTTAAAAAACAAAACAAAACAGTTCAATGGATAAACAAAAGTAGTATATCATATAATGGAATACTACTCCGTAAAAGGAACAAACTTAAAAAATGCAACAACATAGATGAATCTCAGAAACACTATGCTGGGGATAAGAGTCAGGGAAAAAGAGACTATACTATATGATTCCATTTATATAAAATTCTAGAAAATAAAAAATAACCTATAGAGACAGCAGAGAGCAGGTCAGTGGTTGCCTGGAGACGTGGGTAGAGAGAGAAGGGTTACAAAGGGGCACAAAGAAGGGAATGTTTGTTATGTGGATCATGAAGATGGGTTCACAGATTTACATATGTATGTCAAAACTCATCCAATTATACTTGTCACATACATACAATTTAGTGTTTTAATAATCAATTTCTCAATAAAAGTTGTCAAGAAAAAAATAAAGAAAACCCCCATATTCGATGTAATAGAATCTTAATTTGTTTAAAGTAATCTTATAAGTACGCTTGTCAGCTCCATTTTCCAGATGCGGAAACTAAGGTACAGAGAGGTGAGCTGACACACCCAGGAACACTTGGCCAGTTGAGGGGTAAGTCCAACTGGCCTCAATTCCTGGCTCTGCCACCGAGTGACCGTGGGTGGCCAAGTCCCTCTCTCATCCTGGGCCACTATTTCCTCATCCCCACCATGAAAAGATGACACAGAGATTGCTAAGGGACTTTTCAGTACTGAGTTTCCAAGACTGTCCTCAGTACTTGTCCAAGGTCACATGGCCACAATGGAGGGGCTCCTCCCAGGCACCCAATTTCCTGACCCTCCCTGTTTCCCATGTCCATATTCATTTATTCTATGAGAACCCCTCCTGAAATCTCCTTATTATATACAGTAGTGGTTCTCAACCTTGAGCTGCATCAGAATCCTCCGGAGGGCTGGAGAACCCACAGGCCACAGCAACTCACCCCCATACTTTCTGATTCAAAAGGTTTCTGATTCTGGGTGGGGCTGAGAATTTGCATTTGCAACAAGCTTGGGGGGGGGGGAGGGATGCTGATATTACTGGTCCTGGTACCATACCTAGGACCCCCTGGTGTATAATAGCATTCCCAACCTCATAACTGCAGGGGCTCTAAAAAATGGTAGCCAACCTTGTGTTCAAGAAATGCCTCTCCTTCTCTGTCAAAGCCTTCTGCCTCCCCGTCCTACTCTGCAGGGCCTGGTCATGGCGACTCAGCCTCTCCCTGAGCACAGCCCTGTAGGAAGGTTGTATCAGCCCCTTGCTAGTGTTTGCTGAGCTCCTGTCCAAAAGAGCGTCTTGCTTGAGGTCCCACAGCCAGTGAGCACAGAGCCAGCACTTGGATCCGATCCAGGAACTCAAGTTCTCAACCACTTAGCCGCTCTGTATGTAGTAGGCCCTCAGTGAGCATCATTTTCTTTCTAGTTTATGTCACATTAAACAGCCCCCTTCCCTTTGCATCCATTTGCAGACGGAAGGTCAAGCAGGGCTGGGGGCTGCGGCAGGGGCAGCTGGCAGTCCCTGGCCTATGGGCTCTACAGGACTTTGGTTCTGCAGGTGCAGGACTAGATCATAAAGCCCACTAGGACCATCTCTCCAACCATCAGGAGACTTCTGGGTGCCATTTGTGTCTTCAGATATGCACCTGTCTTCTCGTGCTGTAACCCACACGACCTCCATCAGCCCAGGCCCTCCGCACTCTACATCTTGCTACTTCCTGCTGCCTCTGTATGCATTTATCAGGGGCTCCAAACACCTGGCTTTCAGCCTGCGCTCTTCTCCAGACCTTTCCACCAGGACCACTGGAAGAAGCCTTTTCAAAGCTGGGCCATGCATTTCACACTAGAGGTGACCCGCCAAAGCCCTGGAGGACAGGACACTGTCTCCCCTCCCCGCATCACCACTATTCTATGGGCAGCAGGGTCAGGGTGGTTTCTGCGTTGCCCACCTAGCCAGGTAGGGCCTTCCTGATATCCTTCCTAAACGCTGCAGTGGCTGGTCTAGGAAAGTACAAGTCAGCACAACGCAGCTGCGTCTGAATCTGAAACACTGCAGACGCCAAGTGTTCCTGAATCGCATCACAGGGCACAGACCGATCCAGTCCAGAAGCTCACCTTTTCTGTCCATCTCACTGCTACTTCCTTATTGTCCAAGACCTCAGAGGCCTAGAGTAACCGACTACAAAGGAGCTCTGCACAGGAGTTGAAAGGGAATGGTTTTCACTTCTGAGAAATAGGACTTTCTTGAAGGGTTTCTTTTCCTCCCCTCATTTCTTTTTAAAGAAGAAAATAAATAGAATGTGTTGTTCCCTGAAGGGAAAACCCTACCTGTAAGTCAACATTAAACACCAAAGTGTGCTGAGCTGAAGACAGGCGAATTAAAGTCAGCAGTGAAACAAATAAGCAATTAAAACAGCTATTTCAGAAAGCCCTGGAAAGCAGCAGATACAATATGAATTATTCATTCATACTGCCAGGATGACTTCTGGGCATTGTCTTCTGTGCTCTGTTCTCTTGCTCTTGTGCATGCAGCCATTCAAGCACAGAGAGGGGACACAATACCCTGGCCCTGGGACACGGGTGCCTGCGTGCACGTACGTGCACACACACACCCCACAAGGAGGCCAGGTGGCCACTCCAGATGGTGAGCCACATGGAAAAGAAACCCACAGGTTGGCAGGCTCCTTCAGCTCCAGTGCCAGGGGAAAAGGTATGACTATCCAACTGGCCCAAGAGGATTATGGGAAGGGAGCGGGAGAGGGGTATCACGAAAGATCACCTGCACAGTGCAGGAGAGACTATGTACAGCGTTTCCAATATTCTACAAGCTTCCTAACTGCTCTCGGATTGATCTGGGGGCTTGAGAGGCAATGGGAGGGATCTAGGACATCAGGGGATCTCCACACTGAGCCCGCCCAAGCTCTGGACATCAAAGGGTGCAGCCAGCAGGCTTGGTGGAAGGGCTCCATTTGGATCTGAAGTCATCAGTCCTCTTCGCCACCCGACTGTGGGAGAAGCTCTGCTAAATATCTTATATCCATCCAAGTGACCTCGGTCAAGTCCCTTCCCCTCCTCGGGCCTCTGTTTTCCCATCAATGAAACAAGGAGGATGGACTCCATCTCAACCAACTCTTCTAGATCTGGCATTTCATGGTGCCATTTTGTCATGAAAATCTAGTATGTGAAGGGTGCCTCGCATGCTCCTCTGTAAGGACCCAGTGTTGAAACCCTCAGAGAGTAATAATACCAGCACACGCTTTGTCCCTTACACGTGTGACATGGTGTTAAGTTCTCACAGCAAGCCATGTAAGCAGCTCCTGTGATAATCCCCTGGCATAAACGAGTGGAGCCGTAGAGAATGATATTGAGTTGCCCAAGGGTGCTCAACTGGTAAGAGGCAGATTGAGGATTTGAATTTAGATCTTAGTGACTATTCAAAAACTGCATAGAAATCCCTGACTACACCATGGGGTGGCCAGAAGAGGGGATTTTTTAAATACCATGGAGTTTCAAACTACTGCTTAGAGGTTTAAACCATAAAGTCTGGGAAGAAGGGAAAACTGGGGGGCAATATTTTTACCCCCAGCTACAAAATGGACATCAGGAATTTTATGGGAATATGGTGGGTGAGGCGTGGGAGACAAGGAGAAAAAGAACTGTGTTGGATAAGCTGAAAGAGACATTCATCTTGGAGCCCCAGGAGCAGAAGTCAAGGCTGATGACGAAACAGGAGTCAGAGAAGCACATGATTCCTCAAAAACTTCATCTCTTGTCTCACCGCTATTTTCAACCTACCCAGGTGGAAAGTGTCATACACAAAGATGTTCCATGCAGCATTATTCATCATATTAAAAAAAAAAAAAACGGACACAGCCTCAAAATCAGCAGGGAATAGGTAAACTATATAGGGACTGAATGGTTGGTAATAACCATTTGATGCAACTTTTTGAAATATCGTACACTCACAAAGCCTTTCGATGAGAGGAAAGAGTGCTTATATTACAGAATTTAAAAAGAAATAAAACAACAGGATATAAAACTATGTGTGCAGCACAATCTTACCTGCCTGCAAGAAAAAGGGAAAACGACTACAGGGAAAAATGCCAAAATATTGACCGTGTCTGCCTTTCGGTGGGGGGGGGTAATGTTCAGGGATTTTTTTCCCTCCTGCTCCTTTCATAACCAGAAAAAAAGATAGAAAAAAATACTAAAAATACCAAATACATTTTTCAACACAACTTCAGTTCTCCTATTTAGAACCTCTTACTAGCCCTTCATTAAAAAACAAAACAAACAAAAAACCCCCACCATTCTAAAACGAACCCTAATTTTCTCCTTAGAGAAAAATGCAAAGTACAGAAAAATATTAAAACACTTAAAGAAACTCAAGCCTCAACACTCATTACACGATCCTTGCTGAGAAGTGGAGCCATGACGCCCAGTATTGGCTGGTGAGACCCCCCCACATGGCCCTGGCCGGCTGCCAGGAGAGGGATGCACCCAGCCTTTCTGGGTCCCCACCCCCAGAGCCTACGGACCCCACAGGGGCCAGCCTGGGAGGCTGTCTAGGGGCTGATGGGAAAGGCCCTGGGGGGATCTGACAATTATTTCTAGATCCTCCCCGCAAAGGCATCTGGGTAGACAAACACAGAAAAATCCCAAACCATTATCCATCGCCCAAATTACAACCAGTTAGGTTTCGCTGGAGGAGAGCTAGCGGAGGGCAGTAAATAAGGGCAGCCTGTGACAACACAAACTGTGGTAAGGATGCCTGACGGAACACTGGGCCGTAGGAGCTGTTCAAACAACTCTGACCCACCCATGCCCCCGAACCCCTCTGCCCTGGCAAGGTTCTGGCTCAGAAAAATGGCAGCTTCCTGCTGCTGCGGGTGAGGACGTGGCTTCAAGACTACTCCATGCGCACTCCACGCTATTTCACACACTCCACGCTGTTCTCCTTGCTGTTCCTGCTGCCCAGAACATCTTTTCCCGGGCACCTGTTGATCTAAAGCAGGGGTTGAAGAGTTCTTTCTTTACCCTATATATCCTGTGTATGCGTCTGCCACCTCCACGAGTTTTAAGAGGGCCTGAGCAGTGTCTTACCAATCACTGGAACCCCAGCATCTTACACGAGTGAGCACCAAGTGAATGCTCACCGAATGAACCCACAAACTCACAAAAGAACCAATGAAGAAGGAAATATTTCATTGGAATTCCCAGCAGGGTTCACAGCGAGGGCTTCTACCTTCCAAGTTTTGCTTGACCTAACAAAGAGAAATTTGTAAATGAAATCCTTCAGGGTCCTCAAAGTACTTCCGCATGCTTGACCTTATTTGATTCGCAAATAACCGTCAGGACAACAGCCATCATCACGGCTCCCCCATTTTACAGATGAGCAAACCGCCCCCATTTTACAGATGAGCAAACCGGACACTTTGAGACTTTCCTAAACTGACAGGGCTCACGTGGCCCTGGTTTGTGCCAGGGCTGGACACAGGCCACCTGAACCCTGGCCCACTGCTTGTTCCCCTCCTTCACAAACTCTCTCAAGAGGTCTCCTCTCCTGCCTCGTTCCCAGCTGGTAACTGGGGAAGTGTGGCAGCAGCCAGTTCTCCTTCCCTGGGGAGTGCATACCCCACTGAGTCGCCACAGAAGCCTCCGGCCCCTCCTCCCGTTTCATTCTCATGAGTACCATCACCAGCATCCAGAAGGGAATCTCTCTCTGGCACAGGCATTCTGTGACCCTTGGACAGTCCTGGGGGAAGGAGCTGACATCTGAGGGTGGGAAGGATCCTTGTGGATTGTCTGTGGGTTTCAGTTACTGGGGAGCCATGGCTCCTTCACCACAGAGGATCCCCAGACCAGGGCAGGGCGTGGGTCGGGGCCTCTCCCGGCCCAGTTGACAAGGAGGGCCCTCGCCCGACACTGACATACCACTATTGCTCCCTTCCATGCACAGCAACACAGAGGAGCCTGGAGCCCGCCTAGGTCAGGGGGGCAGTCCAGGCCTTTGGGACCACAGAGCGCTGGGTTCCCCTCTGTGGGCCCCGTGCAGCAGGCGCCCCAGCATGGAACAGGGCTGTACACTGTGGGCTCCTGTGCTTCCTTCTACTTCTCATCTCTGTGTTTGCTTATTGACAGGCTGACTATCTGTCTTGTCTTTCCCACAGAAACAGAGCCGACCTGCCTAGCTCACTGCTGCTGTCTTACTACAACACGGCATAGAGGTAACTCCTATCTGCTGAATGAACAAAACACAGGACTTGTGAGCGTCCCTTCCTTTCCAGGCGGAAAGGTTTTGAGTTGGTAAGGGCTTTTTGGGGTCTTTATTCCCCCTTTCCCTCTCTCCCAAGGTAAAGTCACTGAGCCCAAAGCTGACAAAGCCAGCACCAGCCTCCTGCAGAGTCCCAGAGGCACAAAGCACACAGCCCACTGCAGGGCCTGTTACGAGCCTGCCCTTGAACTCAATGCCCTTCATAAACCCCAAGGCAAACCAGAAACTCCCCAAAGAACAGGCCCTGGGAACCCCTCTTGTTAAGATTTTGAACTGACAGAACCAAAACAGGTCCACAGAGGAGAAACTCGCCAACGGAGCGGACTCTGTGGGCATCCAGCACCTCTCTCTGCAGAAGGGCAGAAGTCAGACCCTGTACCTGGGTTCGCGGTGAACACCCAAGTGTCCTGGGAACTTCAGGAATATTTATTTTGTACAAAGGACACTGCTAGTGCCAGGCATGACCCAGGCTCCCAAAAAATGTAGAATGAAGAGAAAGGATAATTTTTTAAAAAGTAAGCTAAAATATGGGCGCCTGCGTGGCTCAGTCATTTAGCATCTGCCTTCGGCTCAGGTCATGACCCCAGGGTCCTGGGATCAAGTCCTGCATTGGGCTCCCTGCTTGGTGGGGAGTCTGCTTCTCCCTCTCCCCCTGCTTGTGTTCCCTCTCTCGCTGTGTCTCTGTCAAGTAAATGAATAAAATCTTTAAAAAAATTATTATAAAAATAAAAAATAAAAAAATAAAAAGTAAACTAAAATATATTTCAGAAATTTATCCGAATACTTGAAATTTTGCTTTTCCCTCTAGAACACAGAAACCAATGAGAAAGGACTTAACGATCAAACCCCTATCTGCTCAAGGGCATCAATCTTGAAAAACATTCATTTTTGAAAGAGCCTAAGCTAATGATCAAGTATCTTTTACACAGCTACTACGCGCCTAGTGCCAAATCCTACATGAGCTTAAAATCCCTGGAAATAAACACATGAACATATTCATTCACACATGATCATATATACACGGAGGAATGAAAACAATGAAGACATTGTTCAAAAGGAAACTTTCATGGGAGGTGCCACAGGATTCCCCAAAAGGAGAGATCCCTGCATGCTGGACTGTTCCCAGGAGGCTCCTGCAAGGAAGCAGGAAGTGGCCTGGGTCCCTAAGGGCAGGGATTGTTCAACCAAATAAACAACATTCTATGTGTCCATCCTTCACAACCCTGCACTGTACAGGAGAGGGAACCAGGCCTTGAGATGGGTTGTGATTGGCCAGTGGCACACAGCTGGAGGAACAGCCAGCCAAACCTGGGTGCAAAGGCAAAGGTCCAGCTCCCCTGGGGGCTTAGGGAGGGGAAGGGCAACAACCCTCCTTCCTTGGAGTGGGAGATGAGAAGCATGGGCAAGGTCAAAGCTGGCTGATGCCAGAAGCAGGGCTGTCCTCTGTACATTAGTAGCTTCTTGTCTCTTTACTTAAGAACTTGACATGCAAAGGGCAAGAAGTGCCTCAGGGTCTGGAAGAACAGCAAGGGACTGGAAGAAAATTCTGGAAGAAGAGCCAGGCTGGTCACGGTGTAGCTCTAAAGAAGCTTGGGGTTTGGGGGGAGGAGGGAGGTCAGTGCCTCATCTTAGGGAAGACAGGAGAAGGAGGTGAGCAAACCTGCTGAGGTGAGTCTGGGAAGCCCAGGGATGAGAGGCAGCAAGGCAGGGCCTGTTCTTGGCCCCTCAGAAGGGCCCAAAATATAGAGAAGGGTTTCCAAGTGGGAGAGAAGCCTGCTCGTGAAGTGAAAGGAATAGCTGGGCTTTGGAGCACACAGGGCTGGGTTCAAATCTAAGTTCAGTCATGTCCCAGCTGAGTAACTTCAACTCATTAGTAATCATGGCAGTGATAGTTCTCATTTCCAGATGATTACTATTTGGCAAGCATTGACTTGAGAGTTACACATACTAACTCAGTGTAATCCTCACAGCAACCCCGTGAGAAGATTCCACTTTGTATAATGAAGGATTATTATCTGCATTTTAGATGGAAACTGAGGCCTAGAGAGGCTCATCCAGTTGCTGCAGGCCCTACAAATGGCAAGTGGCAGAGCCCGGATTTGAGCCCAGGCAAGCAGCTTCTTAGCTCTTTTAACCACCCGGCACCATGGAATTAGTACAACAGGGCATACAGATGTCAACCCTGTGCAAAGTTATTTTGCCAGTGAGAAAAGACAAGAGTGGAGGCCTTGACACCAGGCTGGAACTCAATGAATGACACCAGAACAATGAAGGGACAAGCCCAGAGCATCACCGAGGCCACTGAGGCAGAGGAAATAGCTGTGGAGGGCCTACTGTGCAGTTCTTGCTTGATCAGTGTTATCTGATCACCTCGCATAGACATCCCATTTTTCAGATGGTGAAACGCAAGCTCAGGGAGGTTACCCTGCTTAAAGTCACAGAGCTGGGAGACAATGAGGCCAGGAAGCCAACGATGTCTCAATCACTGGCTACACTCAGTAAGCGTGCATGGAACATATTTTTCAAAACTGTGTTCGTGCGTGTTTACTGAGCTCGCCTCATGCCAGGTTGTGTGCTCAGCACTTTCTGGGCCCTGGCTCATTTTACGCTCCCAACCACCCTTGAGGTAGGTACTGGGATTACTGCCCAGTCACCGGGAAGAGGGTCCTACAGCTGGGAAGGAGCGGCTCTGGGGTCTGCATCCCCATCAGCTGCTTCCACCATACCAGCGGCCACTCCCAGACGACCGGGCAGAGAATGCAGAGCAAACCAGGGTGGAGAGCATGCAGGGAATGAGGAGGTCACTGGGCAGACACCCTGGCCTCAGTTCTGAATGGCCAGTCCACTAATCAACACCGTTAGGATCCAGGTATAAACGGGGCACCTGAGCGGGCAGAAGGAGCACAGCCAAGGGCAGGCCCCTGAGACTCCTCCCCGCCCATCAAGGCCTCTGCCCGCTTCACCGGGCGCCCAGCGAGCACCCTCTTCCGGTCTTCCAGGGCTTCCGCTGGACGCTCCCCTTCCCTCACATCCTACCTGACAGCACTTTCACTCGTGTTCTGCTGCTTTTCTCTCTCCTGCTAGAACGGATGTCGCTTCGAGGCAAGGTGTTATGCTGGAGTCCCTGTGACCGTCATCAGTATTTCACATGCCCTGTGTGTGCCCTACACTTTTCGGCGGCACGCAGGACAACTTCGCCGGGCATACGTTCCAGGCAGGCGCAGGCACTGGTTCTCGCAGGGAGAAAACGGACACCCCTTTCCATTCCCCTTCGGCTTTTCAGATTCCACCGAGGACGGAGTCTCGGTCTGGTGCCACGGTGTCTTTAACCTCCAACATCTGCCGGGCTCCCTTTTTCATAAAGCAAGATCAGCCCCCAGGCTCACAGCCTCCCCATCAGCTAGCAGCTAGGGATTGAGGGTGTCATTTTGCTTCACAGCCTTTGCCGACAATTGGGAAGAGGGTGTCCCAATGACTGAAGTTTGGAAAATCCTTAAACCCACTGTCTGCAAGGTCTTAGGTGTTAATGAGCATCTGTTGAACAAAGAGCTGAGTAATCCAATGAGGGGAATGAATAAATGATCGTGATAATGACCAGCTCTCCTCCATCCCCTCCCCCCGCCCCCATCCTGCCTTCGCCACGTGCCATTCATCTCTGCGTGGAGAAAAAGAGAGCCTTGCTTGAAAGTAGAGGGCCCAGGGCATGAGGGGAGGTTAGTCCACAAGAGGAGCTCCGCACTTCTGTCCAGGTGCCCACCTGGCCCAGGGGGGGGCAGCCTACTGGACTGAAGGACAGCTGTTGGGATTCTGACACCAAATGCCCATTTCTGCCTCTGGGTGAGACACTGCCAACTCTCCAGGGCAATCGCCTCTCTAGGATTCTCAGCCCCGTGCTTTGTTTGGGAGGTGATTTCACCAGCTCTGGAGATGGACACTTGATACGGGCCTGACCGACCCCCACTCTGTGCCCCAAACCTTCAGCTCCAGGTTGGGGCAGGCAAGTGACCCAGTACAGGCCAGTGACAGTTGACCCCAGAGCTTCTGCCTGAGCCATGGAGGAAAGAGACCTCTTTCTGCACCTGTCCTGAATCCTAGAAGCCCATCGTATGAAAACTGAGAATGAAACCAACACAGCAGCACCGGGAGTCAGGAGATGAGAGAAGCTATGGCCTAGTGATACCACCAAGCGAAAAGCAACTTCTGGACTTTTCCAGGAAGTGGCCTCTGGTATTTAACGTCCAACATGGCTGAGGGGTTTTCCATGGGGCCCTGAAGGAATAACCTGGAGGTAGAAGATGAAGCAGGTGTTTTAAGCAGCAGGGGTGGAGAGCTCACACTGGGAGCGCCCTTGTGGATCACCGCCCTTCCTGCTCTGTTGAGTACTGCTTTGAGGAAATCGGGGCTACTAGGAAACCTTGTACCTGTGCCTTCTGCAACCCGTTGGTTACAAGGCTGTGGCTGTTGGAACTGCTGGTCCAGACCACCTCTTCTCAAAGCAGGAGGGTTTGGAAGACCCCGGCCCAATGGGCCACAAGCAGTCAAGGCCACTCCCAGCCCCGTGCTGCTCTCTGTCTGCCAGCAGAAGCAAAGCGAGGAGCCAGTTTAATGAGGGAGAAGGAAAACAGCATTCTTTGAGGATCTACTATGTGCCCTACAGGAGACCAGGCTGTAAGTCCCAGCTGGGAGTAGCCACTCACTGACTGTGTGACCTTGGGCCAGTCCTGTGATGGGCGGGCAGTAAATAGCAGAGGGCTGGTAATGCCTGCCTGCAGGGCTGTCCTGAAGGCAAGGCTGTGTGGCCAGGACTAGGCCCTGCAGAGAGGGACAGGAGGCAGAAAGCTTTGAGGGGGAAGAGAAAAAGGGGTCTCTTGAGCCTAGACAAGGAAGACAATGAAAATAAACAAAAACCTCCCCACAGTCATAAGCTGGGGATTGCTATATGGGAAAGGAGATTTCAGGAGGCTTGCTCAGAAATGTGTGTGCATGAGGAGAAGTGGACAGGGGTGTTAACAACCGAGGTGCCCAAGAGGACCTGCCCCTCTGTGGCTGGGCGACCCTACGAGTCCCTGTGACACAATCATGGTGCTTTGAAATAATTATGTCCATCTCATTGTGGAAATGGGGAAACTGAGGCACAGGGAGGGGAAGTGACTTGGCCCGGTCACTCAGTGGCAGAGCTGGAAGGAGATCCCAGCTTGCCCCTCCATTTAAGCATTCTAAAACCTGGGCGTGTCAGCTAACCTCACCGTGCCTCAGTTTTCTCTTCTGTAAAGTGGGGATAACAGTAGTCCCCACCTCACAGGGCTCCTGAGGGGTTTACAGAACACATGTGTATGACACCAGGCAGCATGTCTGGCATACAAAAAGCAGCTGAGGCCTGTTAGCTAATGTCATTTCTGGACTACTCAGGAACTTTTCCACCAGGAGAGAAACCCCTTTCTTCCCACCTCGCCAAGAACCCAGACTATAACTCGGGGACTGGTCACCCCACCCCAAACCAAATTCCTGCTAGGCCACATTCAGGAACGGCCTTCTTAAGGCTCTTCGGTGGGCTGATCATTTCTATCTTTCTTTGTGTTTCTCAAGTGGACCCTAACCAGCCTACTCCTCGACCCTCGGCGTCCCCAGCTTCCCGGAGGGAGCCTTTGTATTTCCTCCTTGGAGAAGCCCTTGTTTGTGATGGCTATCTCTCCCGGCTGGCAAGTCAGAGGAGCTCCCCTCTGGCCCATCCGACATCGAGGTGGGATAAAGGCAGGCCTGTGCTCACGGCCAAGCTCCCACCCCACCCCGGAACTTGTTGAGAGGTGTGTTTCATGAAAGGGACAATGATGTGTAGCCCTTCCCTCTGCCAGCAGCGCCAGCAGCTCTTCCCATCCGGCTGTGGATTAAAGGAGCCTGGGTAAGTGCCCAGGCAGAATAAAGCCTGCAAACATCCTGGGGACGTGCCCCTCCTTGGCAGTAAGACAGAGAGAGGGTGAGGGTAACAGCTTGGGTCTCCTTGAGCTGTACCCTAAGGCAACTTGTGTGCAGGCACACGTGTGTGACTCACACACACACACACACTGCAGTCACATCCCTGGAGCTCAGGGTCAGCTCTGCCACTTGGCAGCTGTGTGCCCTGCTCACATCACTTCCTGTCTCTGTGCAACACCCCGCACCTGCCAAATGGGGGGTGATGGTAACACCCACCTCAGGGGGTAAAGAGGCCCCGCCATACCAGGTGTTTGCATGGGTGCTTAGACAGAGTAGGTGCTCGGTACTCTATACTTGGTAGTCTTTATCATGGTAGGGATGTCAGGTAATTAAACCACCATCACAGGAACAACACTCCTACCCTCTAGATCAGGTTAGATCCCAGCTTCGCTTCAAATGACTTACAGTCTTGCCCTGTGGAAATGACCCTGACCAAGGGCAAGCATCAGCATTGCTCAAGTCACTGCGGTTTCCCCAGTGATCAGTGCACAGAACAATACTTAATGATGATAATGAATATATAGGGATTTGGGTTTTTTGGTCTGACTTTGCCTGACAATGACTTTATAAAAACATCTCCATCAGATTTTACCCAGGCTAGTAAATGAAACAGATCCACATGTGGCTTCCTTTTCATCTTGCTCAGACCCCTCCCCTGACACTCGATTTCAGGGTGTCTGTGGGAAAATGAGGCCTGTGTCCAGATTGGGCTATGAACCGACAGAATGGCAAAAATGGGGTTTTTGTTCTACCTTAGTGGGGGAGCCACAAACAGGTCTCAAAAGAATGAGCAAGATCTTCATGAGACCTCTTCCCCAACACGGGTATCTCAATAGAAGGTGCAAGGGGATCCTGGAGCAGCCACTGGGATCTGTGGCACAGAATTCCAAGCTCCCTCCCCAGGCAAGGCAAGGGTGAGCACTGTGGAAGGGAGACCGGAGGCCCGGAAGGAGCCCCTCCAACATGGCGGACTGGAAAACAGTCCCCGAGGACCTGCTTTACTGCAGGGGTCTGCCGTAGAGCGGGGGTGGCCCAGACCAGTTACATCAAGAATCCTTGCATCCCAAGAAACAGCACTCACCCCATTGCTCCAAACTGGCCTCAGCCTCTGAGGAGGACGTATGTCACACAAGGGCCGGTCCAGTGGGTTAGGGGTTCTTGGCAATGCCTGGGGGTGATTTCTGAGGATCCCAACAGGAAAGGAGGAAGGAACCTTGAGTAACAATCCCACTGTCACAGATTCAGAAAGATTTTCTTAGGATTAGGAAACCACAGCTGCCTAAGACAGGGCCTACAGGTATATTTCTGGCTCTGCTCAGCTCCCCCTGCCTTTCGTGGTCCCTGAGACACCCAAGAGACCCTAAGAACATTTTTGTCCATGCTCCAATGTCAGACAGAAAGCAGGTGGGGAACCGACGGAGACATAGCGCCTGGCTTAACCACAGGGCTCCCACTCAAATCATTTTACAGGGACCAAAACATCCACTGTCTCATTAAAAAATAAGGCATGTCTGGCAATCATTTCTAAACCACCACCAATTTATGGAACAATCTCACTCAAAGAGCATTCCAAACCTGGGCCCTGGGAGGTCCTCAGCTTTTACTTTTTAACTAATTCTAAGTAGTCACACAGGTTTCTCAACAACGGCTCAGCTGAATTCCTTTGCTTATAGCAAAACAGGAGGTATTCCAGTGTTTTCTGCATGCATTTATTCTCTCAACAAGCATTCAGGCATGCCTGCTAAATGCAAGGTGTGTGCTATCTCTTTTGAGTGATTTTGCATCTCCAAAATACAGATTCCCAGCCTAACTCCAGATCTGCTGACACGAATCTGTTAAGAACCTGCCCTTCCCATATCCTTTTCCTCTTTGCTGCTTCTATCAGACACAAGGCACCTAATTAAGTTCAGGAAGCCCCAAGCTCCATGCAGCTGGAGAGCAAGGGCTGGGGCATCCCAGGCCACGGCTCTTGAAGGTGCCTTCCTCCCGTGGCCATCTGGTTCTGTTATGAGATGGGACCTGTCATTTCTCCCTGACAAGGTGGTGTAGGGTAGAGCCTCACACACCACACAAAGTCCTTGAATGCTAGCAATATTCTTGTACCAGCCTACTGCAGCCTCATTTATTTTAGACCTTGGGTTTGGATGTAGAGTGTCACTGCCATTGCGAATAGCAGCTCCACAGAAAAACTGCGCCACAGATGAGTAAGAAAGATTCTGGTGAAAACTATGAACAACAATACTTGGCAATAATAATAATTAATGCTTGCTGGGAATATACTAAGTTCCAGAACTAAAGTAATCTCTTCACAGCAATAATCTTATTTAATCCTCATAAAAACCTGATGAGTTAGTGATTAACATTGTCCCCTTCAAACAGGTGGGAAAACTTGAGACTCTGATAACTTAATTATCTTGTCAAGGGTCACACAGATTGTACAAGTAGACGCTGGGATGGAAACCCAAGTGTCCTGACTCCTGAGCCTACACTCTGTCATGGGAAACTCGATAACTGGATATTTATTATGTTGATCCTTGTACTTAGAAGATCATTTGGGGAAGCAAAAGTCATCACAATCTAAAAATTTAACCCATGAACCAAGCACTTAAAAAATCAGTGCTACTCAATATTATTCTCCACTTATTATCAGTGTCCAGCCCAGTCCAGGGCATTAACATTTCAAGTCAACAACCTCATGGGTTGGCTGGATGTCTCAGTGACTGACAAAGCAGTATAAGTAAAACACATATCAACTGAAAGGAAAAAATAGCTAATATTCTAAGTGATGCAGGGTGAAAGCATCCTCAAACCAGGCCCAAAGAGTGGCAGAGTTCCTCAGTTGACAAGTGAGGAGAAGATCCACTGGGATGAAGAAGAGACAAGAGGCCCTCCAAGAGAGAACTTCAATGACAATAGGAATTAAATGTGGCCCTTGGGAACTGTTGAAGCTCTCTCCAGTATTTTGCAAAAATGACCTCATGAGTCTGCTGGGAAAGTCAAATGAGAAGAGAAAGCTCTTATTGCTATTGTTTATGCCCAAATAATTATGCAAAAGGGAAATCAACACTTTGTTCATACTAAGCATTATGGCATAGTTGCCAACTATAACTTTTGTTAAATATAATGTAAAATACACTTATTTGTCATAACTTTCAGTTCTGTTTCCCAAAGTCAAGTCCTAATAAAATCCCCCCGATATTTACTGTAAATGTCTGGCCTCTATTTTAAGTGACTCCTCTTCTATATGAAACCCTTCCTTGGAACAGGAAGCCCCTGCACTGCTTTGTCAAGCCGCCCCAGAGACAAGCTTGGGAAGCAGGAGCAGTAATTCCCTTGCCGCAGAGACGCAGAGAGGTTTTCCCTCCTCGCAGAAATTTCCCATCTACTGCTTCATCAGGTGACTTCAAGAACCCCGGGAGCTAAGGCAACTGTGTACTGTTATTCCTCACACGTATCTCCACCTTGTCACTTGCAGAGCTCTTATCACTTCTGGAATCTCATCCTGACCCCCAGGACAATTCTACAAGGCAAAAGTAACATCCCCACACTATAGCCGATTCTGATCTGAAGAAATGCCCGAGGTGCCATGACTTATTGGTAGAAGCCTTAGGCCTGGCAGCCGGGTT
Organism: Ailurus styani; assembly: GCA_002007465.1. NCBI lineage: Eukaryota > Metazoa > Chordata > Mammalia > Carnivora > Ailuridae > Ailurus > Ailurus styani. The sequence goes on from LNAC01000017.1 coordinate 6,953,288, forward strand.
TTAACGGCTCATCCCTTCCCATGGGGTACCTGACTCTCTCCAGCTTAGAAGGACACATGAAAATTCTGCATGCAAGCGGGTGAACATTTCTCAGGCCCATAAAGTCTCTGCGGAAACTAACTGCAAGGCTGCCCCGAAACACTCAAACACATCTTCTTTCCTTTCACAGAAAGGGCCCGAGGTCTTTAAGTACCATAGTAATCACCAATACACTTCCACTGCCCTCTCCTGACTGTTCGAGGTGGAAAATAACTATGAGAGGAACTCTAGTTCAAATGCTCAGCAGGAGAGGCCTTGTGAGCCTCTGCTGGAGTCTGCGGCTCCACGGCATCTTGTCAGCTCTGCTTGGCTGTGGCAGTGCCCTCTCTGCCCAACAGAGCCAAGGGAGAAGCACACAGGTTACCAAGGAATGCCATCAGTGGAAGACTGGGTCAGGCTGCTGAGAGAAACCTCTGAGAGGTCTGAACCCCTCAGGACTAGGAAGAAACACCCCTGGAAGCAAGAGTTCAATGTCTGAGGTCAGCAACATCTTTGCAACCACGCCTTTGTATTGCTGCTGACAAACAGCATGGTGTGGTAAAGCAGGGATGTTCTAGAATCAGGCCAACCTGAACTCTGTGACCTTGGGCAAGCTACTTCCTGTCTGTGAGGCTTGGTTTTCCTCAACCATACAGTGGGGATTCATCACTTACACCTGTTGTGAAAACTATGTGAGAGAATATGGATATACCATTAGCCTGGAGCCTGCTTCATAGTAAACACTCAAAACAGGCTATTATGAATAAATTCTAGTGCAAGGCCCACGACTGCACTCAATACGTGTTAGGTAGGTCCTTCCATCCCAAGAAGGTACTTCTGTGTCCCCTAGTGAGGACAAAATCATAGTGTCTTCAAAACTATGATGACAGCTTTGTGCAAATGGGAGAGAGAACTGAAGTCAGGCAAGTTTGGGGGTGGGAGTCCCCCATGTGCAATGGGAGGTGCATGGAGAGGCCTTGGAGGGGCTCTCAGGGCTGGGGCGGTGGTTTTTGGGAGTTGTTCATTAGAGAGTATAAACAGGAAGGAGCTGCTTCACTTCAGAACTGAAAACGCCCTTTGGTCCCTGCCTGGCACCCAGACACAGGTAGTTGGCAGTGGGCACAAGGCTAAGCCCACTGGATCAGCGTGGGAATGCTCAGGGGCCCCCACAACAGTGCCCCCCGCAGAGGCACGACGTGACCTGTTTTCTGTGCTCTCCTCTCCTCAGGAAGCTCCGATGGCTCCCTGTCACTTACAGGCTTCCTTCGCTGGGTCAAGGCTCTTCCTCATCTATCCCTTGGGAGTTCTCTGCCTTCCCACAAACCTCTCGTCCACGCTGGTACAGTCTCGTCCCAGGGCTCCGTCTCACTTCAGTGTCTCAGCATGTGAGGTCTTCTGTGACCGCTTGGGTCACACCCAAACACATAAGTTTCAGCCCTTTCCAGTCCTAGAAATCCTCAGGGCCTTCGTCAGGTCTCAGAGATCTCCCTCTGGTTGAATCCTATCAGCTTGACTCCAACCCCACATCTCTTTTCACTGCTTAAAACTTGTGTGCACACATCACTGGCTGAACTGTGAGCTCCTGGGAGTGGGGGCGGGGCTGTGCCACCTACGTCTACGATTCACCCGCAGCACCTAACGCCGTGACCCGGACCCAGCCAAAGGCCTGGCCAATACCTGCCCGGGTGCCGAGGACCTCAACGCGCTCAGCGACTCTCCGCTCCGTGGCTCCTCCCCTGCTTGAGCTCCATCGGGCCCTGAAGCCTACGACCCCGATCTGTATGTTCTCCCTCTCCCTTCCTCTGCTCTGCACAATTCAGATACAACCAGTTGCACTGGACTCGAGCTGTGTCTAACCTTCCCCACCTCTGAAAGCCTCTCACCACCCTCCCTACTGAAACGACCCCCGTGGAGGGCTAGTTCCAGGGTCCGAGCAAGCACATGGAACCAGTGCCTGCACAGCCAGGACAGGGGGACAGGCTGCACACTGGGCTCGGCCCCCACCGCCCGCTGGCACCGGGCAGGGAGCAGCGGGGCTCTAAGTGTGTGGGATGCTCCTAATTAGCTCACGACACCCACTCCCAGCCCACCTGGGGAAGTGGCAGGTTCAAATGCTGCTAGCAAGAGATGACAAGGGCTTTCTCCTGCTGACTGTGTGTGAATCACCAGGTCCTCTACACGCTCACTTAAGAAGGGGTCAGGGGAGGACCTGACTGGCCAAGCCCCTGGCAGAGGCACATCTGTGGATTGATACCCTACTGTTCCTCAAATCCACTTTTCATCAGCAAATGACACCTGTACCCTTTTGAAGAGGAACGGATATTCTGCCCCATTTGAAAGCCCTGTTACCTGGAGGGAAGAAGATAAAAACCACTACTCCAGGTTTAGATCTGAAGCATACCAACCCTCTGATGTTTAAGATGAGAGGTGGGGATTGAAATATGCACACTGCCTGCCCCCCTCCCCGGCCCCCCCACGACTGAGACATCAGTATCATCCGACAGCAGGACAGGTTCATGCCTGGTGCTTGGGCGGGAGAGGTTTTCCTCACTCAGCACTGAGCCTAGGACCCATGATCTATGGAGCCCTGTGCCTACTAACTGCTAGGTAAATGCTTGAACTCTGAAGGATGCATACTCCCCTGGCCCCACCCTGGAGGGCTTGCATGTGTTCAAGGCTGCTCTCCCCTTCCCTCCATCTCTGGTTAGCGTCTCTGCATCCTGCAGACATAGTCCGAGCACCTCTGATGAGGGCAAGTCCCAGGACCCACCAACCCACCTGCCAGCACCTTGTCTAACTCCCTGCTGTGACAGCTGTCACACTAGCTGTTGCGTGAGTCTTTGTTTTGTTTTAAAGATTTTATTCATTTATTTGACAGAACGAGAGAGCACAAGCAAGGGGAACAGTAGAAGGAGAGGAAGAAGAAGGTTACCCGCAGAGCAAGGAGCCCCATGTGGGGCTCGATCCCAGGACCCAGAGATCATGACCTGAGCCGAAGGCAGATGCTTAACAATTTGAGCCACCCAGGCGCCCCTTGCATGAGTCTTTGATTATTGCACTGTGTCTCCCATTAAGCTTCATAAGGGATAGGACGTGTCTACTTTGCCCTCCTGGTCTCTCTAGCTCTATGCACAGTAGCTGCTGCCTAGAATGCTCTCAGGAGGGCACAGACTCTGGAGCCAGACTGCCTGAGTTCTAAGGGCTGTGTCACACATTAGCCATGTGATACAGGCAAGTAACGTAACCATTCTGTGCCTCGCTTCCCTTCTTGCAAAATAAGGATAAGAATAGTACCTACCAGACACCCAAGAAAATGTAAACTTATGTACACACAAAAGCTTTGTAAATGAATTTTCAAGGCAGTATTATTCATAATAGCCCAAAGTGGAAATAACCCAAATATCCATCAACTGATGGATGGCTCAGCAAACTGTGGTATATTCATACGATGGAATACATTTGGCAACAAAAGGAATGAAGTGCTCATACAGGCTACAACATGGGTGAACCTTGAAAACATTATGTTAAGGGAAAGAAGCCAGACACAAAAAGCCACATATTGCATGGCTTCATTTATATGAAAGACCCAGGATATGTAAAGTTATAGAGACAGAAATCAGATTAGTGGGTACCTAGGGCTGGGGGGAGGGGAGGTAGTGGGAGGAGATTGAGGGGGTTATGGCTAAGGGGTGCAGGGTATCTTTTGGGGTGCTGAAATTGTTCTATAAGTGATTGTGGTGATGGCTGCAAAACTTTGAATATATTAAAAGCCATGCAATCGGATGTTTTACGTGAGTTACTGATATGGTATGCTGAATTATATCTCAATAAAGTTGTTGAAAGAAATTATAGTACCTATCTCATAGTATTGTAATAAAGATTAAATTAAATGTATCACTTGTCAAAGTGTTTATCTAAACTAACTGCATAATAATGAATATTCATTAAACCTCAATTATGCACTGGGAGCTCTGCTAATAAGTCCTTTACAAAGAGAATCTCATTTCAAAGGTATAGATAGCCCCGTGAGGTAAGTACTTACCCACTTTATTGATGAGGAAGTTGAGGCACACAGAGAACAAGTAACTAACGGACACTGACATAACTGGCAAGTGGCAGACACACAAGCAAAACCCACACACCAAACCATCATATACAGAGAGAAAATTATTCCCAAACCCGGGGGCCCCTGGACTTGGAGTGGGAACCGGTTGGCAAGAACAGACCAACAACATTCTTCTTTGCATCAAATGAGAGTGCCTGGGACAGGCCCTTCGACCGGTCAGCTGGATTTTCTCCTCTGAGGCAACTAAGCTGAGAGGCAGCCCCTCCCACCCCCCGCCCACGTCCCAGGTCCCCCACTGCAACCCCTCAGCTCTTCGGAGCCCAGCTGGTACAGTTCTGCTTCTCCCCTCTCAAAGCTCCTTCCTTCACATAACTCTGTGTTCTCACACAGGCAGAGGGTCATGGCTCCTCTGGAGCCCTCAGTCCCGACGATGGCCAGGACTGACTACTTTAGCACCTCTCAACATTCTGAACACAGGAAAAAATTCCTTCCAATTCACGGTTTTAAAATCTTTTTTTTAATATAAAGGAGATCCTATCATATCCCTGTTAAAGGCTTTCCAGTGGCTTCTCATTGTGTTTAGAACAAAGCCCACGCTCTTGCCCAAGCCTAAAGGCCCCTCAAATCTGGCTCCCCAGCCTCCTTCAGCTCTGATCATTTTTTCCACAGCTCACTCTACTCCAGCCACCTAGCCCACTCAGACCCACACCCAAGAATGCCCTCCTCTCTCTGCATGGCTTGCTCCTGGGCTTTCAGATCCCAGATTAACTGTCACCTTCCCAAAAAGGCCTCATCTGACTGAGTAATCTTAATTAGGTCCCCCTCGATGGTCTCCATCACGGTACCATTTTATTCCCTTCATGGAACTGAAGACACAAGGCAATTTTATGTTTGTTTCTTTGTTTAGTCGTGTAATCTCTGTTCCCTAGATCCCCTGCAATGCAAACTGGCCTACAAGATCCACGCAAGCAGGGGACCACGTCTGTCTTGTTCATCACCAGGCCTGCATGGTGGGTGTTTAACATGGCTTTCAAGCCTTCTCTCCCTTGCCCTTCACCATGAGCCCTTGTTGACATTTTGGGCCAGATGATTCTTTGTTGTGGGGGAACTGTCCTATGCATCACGGGATGTTTAGTCACATTCCTCGTCTCTAACAATTAGATGCACCCCCTCTCTCCATTATGACAACAAAAACGTCTCCGGACATTGCCAAATGTTCCCTGTGCTGGGGGCGGATGGGGGAGGAGGTGTCAAAATCTTCCCCAATTAAGAACCACTGATCTATCTGTTGAAAGACTGAGTAAGTCAAAAGTAAGGAGAAGAGGATTCATCCATAAGTTCCGTATATAGTTTGAGAGTGGGGTATCTGCATGTCAGGCAGGGGTGTTCGCCACCACCTATAAGAGTGGAAGGGGAGAGGACAGCTGCCGTCCAGGTGTCTGCAGGACCCCAACAATTTTGACCCATCAGTTGGTGTAGACGGCTGGGTGGCTTGTAAGGGACTACAGGGTGATGCTCCTTTTTCTTGGAATGTCACCCTCATCTTTATATAACCCAAGACCTCCCAGCTCAGTGCCCATTTCTAACTATGGTCATACTACATTAGAAATAATGCGTGCTTTGCAATCGAGATTATTAACAATGACTAATGTTTGCAGAGTGCATACATCATCTAGTTTAATGCTAGAGCCTGGGCAACTTCGCCTCCTCGACACACCAAAGAAACTAAAGCAGGTTAGGTAGATAGGAACGGTTGGGTAGCTTGCCCATGGGCACAAGCTTTGGGGTGAAGGTGCAGGGATTTCAACCCACTCAGTTTAACTCCTTGCAATAACTACTAATTTATATGGATTTCCTCGCAAGTCAGAAAACCAACCACACAATGAACTTTATCTCTATTCCCCATAGTTAAGCCAGTTTCTAAACCACAGGAGGGGTATTCGGGGATACATGCTCAGTATTTTTGGCTTGGAGTCCCAAAGAGATGTTAAATCAGAAGGTGTTGCTTTTAAAAATGAGAATGGGCCCTGGCTCTTCTACTCACACCCAAGTTACAGAAGCAGAGATGGCAGACCACACTGGAAAGGCCTTTGAAAGTTGCCTACCGCTGGGTTCTCAGAGTGGGTTCTGTTTGAGAATATATGGGATATAGGAGACCCCCATGTCCAGGCAGGCTGGTGACATTGGGAAGCAGAGGAAGGGCTTCACGCACCAGGGTTCTATGTAAGATTTCACTTGAAATGGCTCCATTGCTTAAAAAAAGAAAAAAAAAAGTTTGAAAATGCCTGATATTGTCCACCGTCTTCATTTTACAGATGAGTAAACTGGGGAACCAAGAGAAAAAGTGACACTCTAACCCACACAGACCCCCCCTGTCTGCTGAAGGTGAAGGAAAGCAAGGACTTTGCAGGTGGATGAAACTTGTGTTTGAATCCTGGTTCTGCCATTTAACTAAGTTCTCTAAGTCTAAGCCTCAGTTCAGTTATTTGAGAAATGAGAGTCATCATATCTCCCTTATCAAGTTTTGTTTTTTTTTTTTTTTTTTTTTTTTTTTTTAAGATTTTATTTATTTATTTCACAGCGGGAGAGAGATCACAAGGAGGCAGAGAGGCAGGCAGAGAGAGAGAGGGGGAAGCAGGCTCCCCGCCAAGCAGAGAGCCCGATGCGGGCCTCGATCCCAGGACCCTGAGATCATGACCTGGGCCGAAAGCAGAGGCTTTAACCCACTGAGCCACCCAGGCGCCCTCCCTTATCAAGTTTTGTAAACAAAAGAGCTAATGAAGTGGCAGGAAGACTCTGAGTATTCAGGTGCTGGTTGTCAGGGCAACCGGGGGGGCATGGTCAGAACAGGGGCTAGGAAGCCGGGGAGAGGGATCTACGTTCAAATCCTGGCACTTCCTCCCCCGCTACGTGACTATGGGCAGATCATTCCACTTCCTGAGTCCTGATTCCTCATCTGCTAAGTGGCTTACTTCCTTGCTTACAGGTGTGGGGAGGCCCAGATCATGGGACACTTGCAAAGTGCTTCCCCAGTGTCTGGGACACAACAGATGCTCAGTGAGCACCTGCTTCTTTCTGATTTCTGTGGCACCTTGTTTGGGGACCTGCTGTGGAGCTGTTCCTGTGAATGCCCAGGGAGCATGCGCCAGGGACCTCACTTCCTCCGGGGCATGCAATGCCAGGGAATCTTGGGAGCTGCACCTGCGCCAGCAGGAAGCAGGTCTGGGTGATGAGTGGAGCGTGACTTAGAAGCCCCCACCTCACAGCTCCCTCAGAAAGAATGTTCCGCATGACTGCACCTTTTATCTTGATTTTTTTGAGAGGGGGTAAAAAATAAAGGCAAGAACTTCAAGGTCAGGTTCACTTCCCTGCAGGCTCCTCCTGGGCCCAAGTGAAATTTCAAGAATGCAGCCTCTGGGCCCAGTTTACATTCCCACCCTCTCTGGTATCCCGGATACCAGAGGGACCTGTCGCATTCCATCCCACCAATCAGCCTCCTCAGTTCCATCCTGCTGGGGGCAGGGCTGCCACCGGTTCTTGGGAGAAGCATCACGGCCCTATTAGCAGAAGGGTCATCCATGCATTCATTTGTGCAACACACATGTTCAGAGCTAACTGGAGCCAGGCACAGGGGATACAGTGTTATGGAAAAACAACCCAAGCCCCTGCTCCCGGGGAGCATGCAGGACAGTGAAGAAGACAGCCGTAAATAAGGGGAGCAGTGCTATGAAGTGGCTGTACACAGAGGCATAAGACTGTGTATAGGGGGTCTGACCTACTCAGCAATGTTAGAGCTGGCTTCTGATTGAGCTGACGGTTGAAGGGTGAGTAGGTGTAAACAGGTGGAGAGAGGATGGAAGAACATTCCAGGTAGAGGGACAAGCATTTGCAAACGCTCTGTAATGCCTTTGCAGACCTATCATCAGAGTACGGAAGGTGGGGGCTAGGGGGCAGGATGGGGCTGAAGAAGCAAAATCAGGGTTAGACTTATGTGAGCACTCTATGGGTCCTGTTAGAGCATCAGAATGTCTCACGTAGGGGATGGCATTCATCAGACTGCCTAACAATTTTGTAATAAGATCATCTTGGAGACTGGAGTGGGAGGGCAGAGAAAGATGAAAAGAAAGGACACAAGTTAGGGAATTTTAGTAGCATGTCCAAGTCCCCAAAATGATGGACTGGGGTACCTGGGCTGACTGGCGGTGGTGGGACAGGGGGTGTGTGTGTGGGGGGGTGTTGTATGAGGCAGATGGAGCTTGATTTGGCTTTTTTCTTTCCAGATGTCCACCTCCTTCTGGAAGGCCCTGGCAGCCAACCCAGCACTGAGCTCAGTGTTTCTGAACTGACACTGCCTCAGAGGAGCATCTCCGTGTTGCAAAAGTCACAGAGGCGCTGCCCACCATTAGTAAGCTTGCATCAAGATCACTACAGGGAGGGGCACCTGGCTGGCTCAGTCATTAAGCTCAGGTCATGATTCTAGGGTCCAGGGATCGAGTCCTGTGTTGGGCTCCCTGCTTGGCAGGGAGCCTGCTTCTCCCTCTCCCACTCCCTCTCTCACTGTCTCTCTCTGTCAAATAAATAAATAAAATCTTTAAAAAAAAAAAAAAAGATCACTATACGGAAAAGCCATCTTCCCTGCGGTGAGGCTCACATCACCGAGGCCACATTATCAGACTTAAAGGCTCTGAAGAGATGGTCAAGGATTGTAATGACATAAGCATTTTTCAGGCGCCTCTGCTGTAAAATGGACACCCCCTCCCAGTTCTAGAAGGGAGGGGTCTATAGATGTTTGACATATACAAGAGACATGCTCAAAAACATGAGGAAAGAAGGGAGACAGGGAAAGAAGAGGGAAAGAAGAGTTAACTATGTTAACTGGCTAGTAAGTAGTTTCTTTGAACACCCAGGAGCCTCATGGAGTTCTTGGTCTCGTGAACATGGAGATGCTGGCTGGCTTTCAGCCTGGGGAGATGGATAACCAAACCTGGTTACCCCACATCTGGAGTCCCACCATCTGAGATCTGCACGTCAGGAGGTCCAAGATAGGGTTGAGACTCTAAAGGTTTCTCCACTTCTTTAAAGTAAAAAAAAATTAGAGAAAATATGATGAAAAAGAAAAATGAAAAACACAAAACCCCCACAAACCCAGGCAACAAAAACCTTTTCCCTCCTCACCCACAGATAGGAGCTCCTAAAGGAACATGAAAATTAAGGTTTCCTCTGTGTCCTTCCAGCAATATCTTCCCAGACATACCAGAATGGGTATGTACCTAGCACACACACACAGGCATATGTACGTGTAGGCGGCTCATACACGCTCATACTCCACAGAACTGAGACAGCAAGCCTCAATGACATAACCGTTCTCTTATTTATAAAATGAAGAAAGAAAAACACTGCCAATAAACTATAGCCAATGCTTTCTTTACCTTAGAATATTTATATATACTGAAAAAGCTTTCACTTGGACTTATTTAGACATGCACTTAATTATACAGCTCTCTCTTCCATATATGGGAAGAAAAATATAAGCACAATACATTGGTTCAGGTATTGATATGACAAAAGCCCTTGTCAGCGTTGAGTCATTGACACTTGTGCCCTGCTCACAATGCCACTCTTTGTGCCACTGAGTGCTGGGCCAGCACTCGCTCTGATAATGTCTCTGTGGTTTTCTTACAAGCTCCTGAAAACAACTTTAAGTTCGGATCCCCGGGGCACCTGGGTGGCTCAGTGGGTTAAAGCCTCTGCTTTCGGCTCAGGTCATGATCTCAGCGTCCTGGGATCGAGGCCCGCATCGGGCTCTCTGCTCAGCAGGGAGCCTGCTTCCTCCTCTCCCTGTCTCTCTGCCTGCCTCTCTGCCTAGTAACTTGTAATCTCTCTCTCTGTGTCAAATAAATAAATAAAACCTTAAAAAAAAAAAAGTTCGGATCCCCGTATCTACCTCATTTTACCCAAAGATGCCAAAGAAAGGCTTTCTGATAAAAGAACAAAGGTCTGTCCGCAGTCGTTCTTAAGCGGTTTGTGGCTAAAACTCAGCAGGACCACAGCACCGGCTACGTTAGCGGGACACCAGCGTTTGTGTGGGTTGTGGGCAAAGACCGTGGCCAAAAGCATTTCTGAGATGTAGCCCCAATTTGAAGAGGTTGACACACAAAACAGCACAACACAACACAAAAAAACACAAGTTAATCTTAAAACGGATGAATTATACTACAGTATATACACAATCTCCCTCACGTGACCCTCACTTGACTTGGGGTTGCAAACTCAAGTCACAACACAAGCCAAGCAGGACACTGAGTGAGGTGGGAAAGGTGGGGCTCTATTAACACAAAGTAGTTCTAAAGTGGTGATTCTCCAAGGGTGGTCCTGAACCAGCAGCTCTTTGAATGTTTCCATGGAATAGAGAATTCTTTCAATCCCCTCCCTAAGATTAATACATATGAGTGTATAAGAATTTTTAACCCCATTTCTTTTAACACAGAACATACTATTCTGATTGCTATTTGTTTAATTATGTATCTTGGGGTTCTTTCCCTATCAGCACCTGTAGCTCGAGCTCATGCCTGTAACGATCTACATGGCACTCCATGGCATGGATGGCCCTTCACGTAGCTACACAGCTCCCAGTGTGACAGAGTCAGGCTGTTTCTGGTGTTGCTGCTCTCACACTCACGGTTACATGAGGAAGAGGCAAGGCTGGAGTCTGAAGCGTGACCCCCAGTGTGGGAGGGGGGTACTCTGGTGATCCCAAACCTGGGAAGGGCTGTGTGAGTTACCCATAAGGGACTGTCTTGAGGTCAGTTCGGGGTTCTGGGGAGGCAGGAAGGGATTGGTTGTAGAGGATTCTGGATGCACCAGAAGATTCAGCAGCTTTAGGGGTGAGGATGGTGAAGAGGGCCCAGCTCTTTTCCCCTCTTCCTCTTCCTAATCTGTAGAACCCTATATCTCCTAAACCCAGCCGCAGTCTGCCCACAGTTCCAGACTCCCTCACTGCATGCTGTTCTCTGCTCAAGGTACCTTTCCCCTGCCCGGCCAGCCTCACCCCCACCCCAACCCCCTTCTAGATGAACAGAGGAAAGAATAAGGCAAAGGGGGCCTCAAGGAATGAGTGCCTGTGGACGTGGAGGGGTGTCTTAGTTTCATTATCCCAGGATCCCCTCCCAATGACCCTCCTCCAGCACAGTCCATATACACATGGTGGGCTCTGTAGGGGTAACAGTAATGGCTACTGAACACTGTATGCTGAGCACACACAATCCCAAGTCATCCTCACCATTCGGAAGGTACCGATTATAAGCTCCATTTTACTCATAGGAAAACGGAGTCTTGGAGAAGGTGAATGAATACCTTTGCTCAAGTTATGCAACACATAAGTAGCCTCCTTGCACAGACTTCCCCAGTTTTTCAAGGGTTCCTTCCAAGGGGGTGTTTCTTAGGCAGCAAATTGAAACCCAGAAGTCTTTTTAGTGGCAAGTGCAGGTCCCAGGTCAATCCCCAAGACCCTCCTGTTCAGTGTATTATGTCCATGGATGTGGTGAAGGGATCCCAGCTTGGGAGGGGGGGCGGGGTGGGGCAGGAGTGGAGATTTCTTTCAGTAATCATGGGAGGAACTCAAGAGAGTTTTAACTAAAACCACAGTGTTTAATGAATATTGCTTTATATCATTTTACTTTCCCCTCTGTTTATCTTTCTACCCTTTTAATTATTGTTTTGCCCCATTCCTTCCACTTTCATTCACTGACACCCCCTTCCACCCCCACAGGGGTGGAAGCAAGGCAGGTCTTTCTAAGCTCTCCTCCCTTCCAGTGGGCCATGGGCACAAGGTCCAGGAATTCATACGATGTGGCAAAAAGGCAGTCTACTAATTCCAGCTTCATTAGCATGGCTCGTTAATTATCAATGCTCCCCTCCCCAGCCACCCCTCTCCCCAAAACACCCCAAACAGCAGATTAAGTTTTAACTTTTGCTGGCAGAACACCTGCTTCTGAAATTCCTTCTCCCTCCACCTCCTAGGATTTACAACACAAAAGTAAACATTTACACTGGTTAAGATTTACCAAAAGGAAGTGTGGCCTGGAATGAGTCCTTTGAAGTTCTGTCTCAAAAGAAGAAGGAGCCCTTTTTAAATATAGAAAATAAGAAACCGCAAAGCCTTCTAAGTGATGTCGGACTTGGGCTTGGGGGTAACTGGGCCTTCTCGATTTTTCACAGGGGCCTTAACGCCAGCATACGTTATCCTAAGTATAACTCCAAACCACAGGTCTCTCTGCTCCAGGGTAAACGAGGTTATCAGTCAATAATGCAATCAAGTGGCTTCCTGGAAACTCTTGGGTAGAACTTTCTTCCTGAGATATTACCAAGGGGGTAGAAAAGGGAATCCTGAGAGGGGAGCCAAAGGGCAAGGCCGACTTTACAGGTGGGAAAGATCCTGAGGCCCACCTATTCCTCCAGACAGAGGGGACTTTCTCACTGAGGCATGTCTGTCTTACTGGAGGTGGGAGAGATGGGAGCAGCCAGCCCAGGACAGATGTTGGTTAAGCAGACTGAGTAGCAGATGCCCCAGGCAAAGAGTCATCAGACACTAAGGTCATGCAGATACGTTTTGGGGGGGAAAAGGAAATGAAACAATTTCCTATCCCTACCCCAAGATTGCTGGTGTAGGCCAATGGAAATGCTAGAATCAGAAAAGGAAGGGTGACTTCATCTGAATGATGTTTGCACCCAATCAGAACCTTCTATTCCTTTAGTGCCAGCACCCAAGATGCAATCAACCAAGAATCCTGAGCACCTGGGGCAAGTCCCAGGCAGTGGTTGTGTGCACCAAGTGAAGGCAGAGTACATGAAGCAAGGACTCCCCAGGAAACAGCACGGTTAATAACTGACTTTGTCCCGGGTACCTGATGGCTGCTTTACCCAGTTACCTCACTAGTCTTCAAGTGCAGCCCAGGGAAGCAACTGTTCTTATCCACACATGCCGAAGAGATCGATGAAGCTGAGCTAACTTTTCAAGGTTGCCAGGGGTGCCTAAGCCCACACTCTTTCCATTGTATTACACCACCTTCAAATGGAAGATACGTATTAAAAGCTGACTGCATGATATGCTAAAAGAAGCAGTGAACCTGGATTTGACTGTGTGGGCCTGGCTCAGCTCCTAGCTGAGGGACCTGAGCAAGTCATTCAGCCTTCTGCGGGTGTTTCTGATCCTACTGCTGTCCTTGGCCTCAGCATTTCAGTGGTTTGCACACTGGAGGAAGGAGTCCACATCCACCCACTTTGCTTCAACTTCCTGGCTGATCCAGCCAAGCGATTAGAAGTTTTGTCGGCACGAATGCAACATATTTTGATAAAGCCTTTTCCTTGCTCCGGGATTCCCTATAAAGAAAGAAGCATGCTCCCTCCAATGTGAGCTTATATTGTCATTATCTGTCCTTCCAGAGTTGGGCAAGCAGCCACTCTGATGCTATATTATGTCATTTGACACTTGGGCTTTTGTTAGGGACCATCCGTAAGTAATGGCCTTTCATCATCCTTCAAACAAATTCAGCCCCAGCAAGGCCTCATCTTTACTTGGAGAGAGAGAGAGAGAGAGAGAGAGAGACATCCAGAGACCCTGAGCATTTATTCTTGCTGCCTCCAACTTCCTGGGGTCTCACAAAGCCACAATCTCACCCTGAGGAACACTGGTTCTGATTCTGAATTTGATCGAGGGACCAATTACAAACATATTTCTCTGCACTTGAAAGCTCCATTTCCCAACTTGTCAACTGGGTAAGAAAGAATTTATCTCATAAAGTTGTCAGTGGAGAGCTAATGAGACCCCAGAAGGTAAAACTCTTTTAATCATAAACATTCTAGCATTTACTATGTGCTGGACCCTTTAACACACCATTTGAATGAGTCAATATTAGACATACATGTCAGAAACAAATACAAAAATATAGGACACAGGGCGAACAAATGAACCAATTAATAAATAAAGGAATGGAAGGAAGGAGGGGAGGAAGGGCCTAGGAAGGCCAGTGGGGACCTGAGTCAAGCTCAGAAATTTTGGGCATTGGAGAACCATGAGAAGTTTCCGAGAAGAAGAGCAATTTACTCTGGAAAGCCCTATGGAGGAAAATTCCAACAGGACTTGCAACATGAGTTGCTGGAAAATCATCTTGTGAGTCTGGCTACTCTGTTAGCCAGGGAACGTTAAAATGGCCAATGGCAGAAATGATACCTTAACTCAGATGGTCACCACCGGGACACAAAGGACAAAGGACTGGCAGAGGGGTGGGGCAGACTTTAAAAGATCTCAACTACCGAAAAATCTCGATAGCTGTCCCTTCAAAAATACAGATTTATAAGGATAAACAATCCCAGATGTGTGTTTTTGTCATATCAGTGTCCCGAACCATTAATTTCTATCCCCATTTTCACCTCATCACCTTTAAACAAAACAAAACAGAAAGGAATCACTGCTAAACCCTCATGGTCACTGGAGCATTATTCACAAGATCCAAAAGGTAGAAGCAATCCTAGTGTCCATCAACAGATAGAGAAACAAGAGCTGGTGTGTCCTTAAATGGAATATTATTCTGCCTTTAAAAAGGACATTCTGACATGGCTGTGACATGGTGAACCTGGAGGACATGATGCTAACTGAAATAAGCCAGTCACAGAAAGACAAATACCGTACGATTCCATTTACATGAAATACCTACAATAGTCAAATTCATAAAAAGTAGAATGGTGGTTGCCAGGGGCTGAGGGAGAGGTGGATGAGGAGCTAGAGTTAAATGGGGACAGAGTTTTGGTTCTGCAAGAAGGAAAAAGTTCTCGAAGTGGATGGCAGTGATGGGTGCACAGCAACATGAATGAGCTTAACACCACGGAACTGGACACTTAAAAATGCTTAAGATTGTACATTTTGTTATGTGGATTTTACCAGAATTTTTTTTTAAAGTTTGGAAAGGAAGAAAGCAAGCAAGCAATCATTGCTGGACTGTCAGAAAATGGGACAGCGTGAAAACAATGCAGGTCTCTGCCAACCAGCCACACCCCAACTGAGAATCTCCACCTCTTCTTCCAGGCAACTTTCCTTATTGCTTAAAGATTCCCTTAACCCCTTCCCCCTGTCCCACCAGATGCTGACTCAGCCCCTTGTAGTATCTGAATGGCAGGAGTCGGCCTTAGGGTGGATGCAGCCACTTTATCCTGTGTCCTGGGACACCTGGAGTTCCCAGTGACCAACACTGACCAGGCCCATCACTCCAAGACCCCAGTCCTCTCCAACCTCAGGAACTACAGCCCCATGTCCTGGCTGGCATTTCATGTGAGAGTGGCCAATTCCAGAAAATGCTCTGTGGCAAGAAGAGATGAAGTGCCTTGTGGGAGCTCCGTGTAAGCGCTCCCGTCACAGAGCCCCAGGGCCTGCCTTCCGAGAGACACAGGAAGGGCACTAGTGCTCACGACGCTGAGCACAGAATGAGGCCGTGGGTTCAGCTTGTCTCTGCCCACCTCTGTCCTCATCACTGACTCAAACAAGATCAGGCCTCGAATGAGGAACTGCCTCCACCAATCCTTCCCCCTTGCAAAAAGCCGGAAAACCAGCTCCACTGGATCCAGTCCCTTACTCACGAATTTTGAACTCAGCTAGTAGGTGTATACATATTCAGGATTACTATGTTTTTTTGAGGAACTGACCCATTACAAACAAGAGCTCCCTGACTCTGTATCTAGTAATACAGATTTTTGGTATATTTGTGCTTTGTTATTATAGTCATTCCAGTTTTCTTTTGATTAGTATTTTCCCATCTTTTCTCACCCTTTTACTTTTAGCCTAGCTCTGTTATTTATATTTAAAGGGAATCTCTCGGAGGCAGCTTATACACTTGCTTTTTTTTTACCCCCAACCTGACAGTATCTTCCTTTTAACTAGAGTGTTTAATCCATTTACTTTTAATAAATTATTAATATAGCTGGATTAAAGTCTACAAACTTGCCAGGTGGTTTCTATTTATCTCGTCTGTTTCTTTTTTCCAACTCTAGAGAAATCATCCACAATACACTATTATGTTTGCTTTAAACAATTATCTTTTAAAGAAATGAAGAAAAATGTTTAAGTCTTTTATGTTTCCAGGGCTCTTAATTTCTCATGGAGATCCAAGTGTCCATCTGATATCATTTTCTTTCAGCCTGAAGAATTTCTTTTGACATTTCTTTTTGTGTAAGTCTGCTGGTAAGACTTTCTCTCAACTTTTGTCTGAAAATATCTTGATTTGACCCGCATCTTTGAAGGATTTTTTTGTTGGATACAGCATTGCAGACTGACAATCCCCTAGCCCCCTGGCTACACACTGTAGAAATATAATTCAATTATTTTGGGGCTTTGTTTCTGATGAGAAGACAGTAACAGGGCTCATTGTTCTCCATACATTGTGCATATTTATTAGCTGCCTGATTTTAAGGGTTTTCTCTTCTGTCTTTAGTTTTCAGCAATTTGATTATGATGTGTCTAGGTGGGATTCTTCCCATGATTCTCCTGTGCGGGGGCTGAACTTGTTGGATCTGTGGGTGGATCATTTTCATCAACTATGGAACTTTTCAGTCATTATGTCTTCCAATATATTTTCTTCCTCAATTTCTGTCTCACTCTCTCTCAAGAATCCAAATACACATTTCTTAGACTGCTGAATGTCTCATAGATTGCTGAGGTTCTGACCTTTTCTCCCCCAGCTGTTCTCTCTGAGCCCAGTTTGGATAGATTCTATTGCCCTGGCTTCATGCTCAGTGCCCTGTTTTCCTACAACATCCCATCTACCATTAGATCCATCTAGCGGATTTTTCATTTCAGATACTATAGTTTTCATCTGGAATTTTTATTTGGTTCCATTTCTCTACCGGTTTATTCTCCTTTGAATCTTAAACATACCTATACTACTTTAAGGTCATTTTTCTGCTAATTCCATCATCTGCCATCTCTGAGTCTGTCTTTACCGTCTTTCCTCCTATGTCTAAGTACCTTTGCTATTCTATGCTGGATATGGGGGATACTGAGCAGCTGAGAATCTGGATTTTGTGTTCTTTCTTTAAAAACTTTTGTTGTGGGGAGACTGGGTGGCTTGGTCACTTAAGTGTCAGCCTTCAGCTCGGGTCATGATCACAGGGTCCTGGGATCCAGGACCTGCTCAGCGGGGAGCGGGCTTCTCCCTCTCCTATTTGTGCGCTCTCTCTCTCACTCAAAAAAATAGATAAAATCATTAAAAAAAAAAAAGTTTTGTCATGATGGGCAGTTAATTTATTGGCAGATCAGCTTTATTCCCTTGAGGCTTTTTAAGCTTTGTGGAGCCATGAGGTGAGTGTAATGAAGGAAGGAACAGGCTAAGAATGGTGGAGCAGAGATACAGAGGGCCCTTGGGTCCCTGGTGGCCATGTGGAGCTACCACTACAACCCTGATTGCCTGTCTTGTGATTTTTTTTAATATGATAAAGAAATAAAGTTAAATCTTGACATTAAGCTACTGTTATTTATATATTTGGACTTGTGCTGCCAGCAGCTAAACACTCTGCTGGAAGTACTGAATATCTACTAAGTAGACCAGGTAGGTGCTAGGTGCTGGAGATCAAGTAATTAACAAGTTAGATGGAGTTCCTGACCTGTCAGCTTATCGTCTCGAGCAGGGGATGGCAAACGACCGCCTGCAGGCCAAACCCATGCACTGCCTCTTTCTGTAAATAAAGTTTTCAGTGGGACACAGCCATACCTATTTGTCTACATACTATCTATGACTGCCTTTGTGCTATAAATTTGAGAGGCTAAGACAGGTGGTACGGTCCAGAAAGCCTAAAATATTTACCATTACGTTCTTTATAGAAAGAGGTTATTGACTCTTGTTTAGGGTAGCAGTTCTCAGAACTTCTGGTCTTAGGACCCCTTCACTATCTTAAAACTTGAGGACACCAAAGAGGCTTTGTTCATGTGTTTTTTATTTATCAATATTTACCATATTAGAAATCAAAACAGAAAATTTGAAAATATGTACTCATTTCTTTGAAAATAACAATAGCAATCCCAGGCGCCTGGGTGGCTCAGTGGGTTAAAGCCTCTGCTTTCGGCTCAGGTCATGATCTCAGGGTCCTGGGATCGAGGCCCGCATCGGGCTCCCTGCTCAGCAGGGAGCCTGCTTCCCCTCCCCCACCCCTGCCTGCCTCTCTGCCTCCTTGTGATCTCTCCCTCTGTGAAATAAATAATAAATAAAATCTTAAAAAAAAATAGTAATCCCATTACATGTTAACAAACATTATTATAATTAATTTTATATTTATAAATGTAATATAGATTGAAAAACATTTTAACATATAAATTTATAATTTAAATGCTTTTATACTTAAATGTTTTTCTAAGCCCCCTCCAAAAAAATTAGTGAGAAGAATCACATTACTTTATATTTTTGCAAAACTCTTTAACGTACAGCTTAACAGACAGCTGAGTCCTAAGAGATGTATTTGCATCAACCTGTTGCAAAACCACGTCATGCAGCCTCTAGAAATTCCACTGTCCTCTCGTGATAGACACAACATAAAAACAGCAAATGACTTCTTAGTATTATCATGAAGTGTTGACTTTGCAGACACCCTCAGAGAATCTCCAGGACCTCCAGGGACCACACTTTGAGAATGGCTGTCTAGAAAAGTCCTAGGCTGACATCAAACAGAAAACACATGAGGTCTAATTAGCTAATTATCATCCAACGACTGATTTAAGGGAAAAGAATACTGCTCTATGAGGGAACGTAAACACCAAACCTGGCCCCATTTGGGGAGTCAGGGAAGGATTTCTTGAGGAAACGATGCTTCAAGCTGGGCTTGGAAAAGATGGTTAACCAGGTGAAGGCAGGAGAGGGGAAGCTCTCCACTCCTTTAGTGAGCTTGCTCCTCTTGTTTGGCTGAGGAAGTTGGGTTAGGCACTGGGGAAGGATCAGGAATGAGGATGACTTTGCCATGACATCTTCCCCTGCGGGGACCAAGTCAGAGATGTGCTCTGGGAAGCAGAGGGAAAAGCTGTAACCCTAGGGTCCTCCTGGCATGCCTGGAATTTACCTTGGGGACACACAAACCCTCATCTCTCTGGGATGAGGCTCATGCTCTACAGATGGGGCACAATAGAGAGGCCCAGATGCTGAGACACGGGGGACACAGGTAACGCGGGCCTGGAGACAGTTACCCAGGCCCTTAGGATGCCGTCTATGGTCATATGGGGAGCCACACAGACCCTTTGCTGTCTTCCTTTAAGGCCTTAGGAGCCGTTCCTCATCCAGATGGCTATTTGCTGTAGAAACTACTGGTTGAGGGACCACAGCCGCTCCCTTTCCAGTAGATTGCCAGACCTAGTCCCATTTCCCTACCAACTACCAGCTCTGCAAACATTCGCTCTCAAAACCAGATTCTGCCAGGTTTCAGGACGGATATCGGAGGCTGCCATGGTTCTTTTCTCCTTGACATGCCCACCCTTGGGGTGTGAAAACCCACCAGATTCTAGCCACCATCTCACCTCAAATGCTCCTACCTGAAAAAGAGTTGGCAGAGAAGAAAACTATCCCTGGCTGGTGGGAGGCAGCAGCTCCGACTCTGTTCACAGAGAGTAAGGACGCGAAGCAGTGAGCCCACCCATGGCCTATGTTCTACGGGACATAACCGTGTTAGCTCCCTGAGTCCTCCCAGTACCCCTGTGAGATCTGTTAACATATTATCTTATTTTACAGATGGGAAACTGAAGCACAGAGAGGTCTTGCAGCAGACCCAGGTAACAAAGTCAGTAAAGAGTGGAGCCGGCATGAAACCCAGGCACTGTGGCTTCTAGGAGTCAGCTCCTCGAACATACATTTTACTGCCTCTCTGTATTTGAAAGGGCATAAGGAGTTAGTTTTTTTATTTTTTTTATTATTTTTCAAAGATTATATTTATTTGAGAAAGACAGCATGAGAAGGGGAAGGGTCAGAGGGAGAAGCAGACTCCCCACTGGCCCGATGCGGGACTCGATGATCTGAGCTGAAGGCAGACACTTGACCACTGAGCCACCCAGGGGCCCTGAGGAGTTAGATTTTTTAAAAGTATCTGTGTAGATGCTCAACACTGCTTATCATCAGGAGAATGCAAATCCGAACCACGAGATACCATTTCACACGCATTCGGATGGCTACTATACACAAACCCAGAAAATAACAAATGTGTTGGTGAAGGACGGGGAAATGGGAAGGTCTGCACCGTGCTGCTGTGGTTGTAAAATGGTGCAGCCACTGTGAAAAGAGTGCAGTGACTCCTCAAAAAATTAAAAGTGGAATTGCCATATGATCCAGAAATTCCACTTCTGGGAATAAAGCCAAAAGATTTAAAGGCAAGGACAGGAACAGATATTCGTACCCCTGTGTCTGGAGCAGCATTATTCCTGACACTCTAAGGGTGAGAGCAACCCCTGGGTCTGTGAATGGATAAGTGCATAAACAAAACATGGCGTGCACAGACAACGGAATACTAGTCAGCCTCAAAAAAGGAAAGCAATTCTGCTGCGTGTGACAACATAGATGAATCTGGAGGGCATTACACTGAGTGAGACAAACCAGTCACAAGAAGACAAACACCATGGGAGTCCATTCACAGGAGACAGCCCTAGCAAACTGGTAGAAACAGCAAGTAGAACGGTGGCCACCGTGGGCTACAGAGAGGCCAGTGAGGAGCTGAGAGTTTAATGAGGACAGAGTTTGGGGCACCTGGGTGGCTCAGTCGGTTAAGCGTCTGCCTTTGACTCAGGTCGTGATCCCAGGGTCCCAGGATCGAGCCCCACATCAGGCTCCCTGCTCCGTGGGAAGCCTGTTCTCCCTCTCCCTACTTGTGTTTCCTCTCTCACTGTGTCTCTGTCAAAAAAAATAAAATCTTAAAAAAAAAAAAAGGACAGAGCTGCAGTTTTACAAGATGGAGAGAGTTCTGGAGATGAACGGTGGTGATGGTTGCACAGCAGTGTGAATGTGCTCAACACCACGGAACTGGATGCTTAATATGGTTCACATGGTCAATTTTATGTATACTTTACCCAATCGAAAATACATGTTTTTTTTTTAAAGATTTTATTTATTTATTTGAGAGAAGGTGCGTAGGGGCAGAGGAAGAAGCAGGCCCCCCGCTGAGCAGGGAGCCTGCCTCGGGGCTGGATACTGGGACTCCAGGATCACTTCCGGAGCTGAAGGCGGTTGCTTAACCGACTGAGCCACCCAGGCGCCCCCCAAACTACATGATTTTAAAAGTAAACTAATGTTTCAAAAAGTAAACTAAAAAGTAATACATCTCAGAATGTTTATTACTGTAATTACAGTAGGAATTACCCTGAATAATTTTCTTAAGTTGGGGGGGGAGGGGTTTTGACAATGTTTCTGAACTTCTGGAGCTGAGAGGGCCCTTGCAAACAGATGAAGTGCTGCGGCCCCGGGTTGGCATGCCAAGCCAAAAGAGGTGATTAGCAGTCTTAAACTACTGGTTTCTAATCAGAAAGTTAAAAAAAAAAAATCCTTTGTCAAAGAGAACAGGAACAAAGGGCCAGCAGACCCCGGTTTACACAATAAAAGCTGGATCATGCCTAGAAAGGCCCCTCCATCTCCTCACGGCTGTGTCCTCCTAACACCAGGATCTTCGTGACTTCGGAGGGCTATTGTACCGTACTGATAACACGTCACTCAGTGTGGCCTGGCCCCTCACAAAGGCGGTTAGCACCCCTGCACCCCTGCAAGCAGGACATTTAGGAGACAAATTCCAGGAGTCATTAGCAATTGCATCTCAGCTGTTCCCATACACTTGCCTCTCCTTCCCACACAATCCTGCTTCTCTCTGTCTCTCTTTCTCTCCAGTGAGTAAGGATACCGGGAATACTGGAGAACAAGACTCTTTCTGAAAAGACCTCTGTGTTCACTTTTCCAAACAGCTATACACTCTAAGAGGGCAGGGGCCAAAGAGGGAATGAGAAGAGGAGGTTGTGGCAGGGGGAGGGCCCTGGGTGCGGAGCCCGGGAGTCGACACGGATCATGCGTCCCGTGGGTCACCACGACCCCACCTCCTCCACACCGCCCTGGCCATGCTGCCCACCAACCACTGGGCAACACCCTCTGTCCTCACGGCTCTACAGAGCAGGGTCTGTGGGATCTGGCTGCTTGTGACTCTAGGAAGGAGGCAGGAACTTCCTCCAGCGCCTGGATTCCAGTCGCTGCACCCTGGAGAGTGCGAGAGCTTCACTAATTCTCAAATCAGGACACATACACAAAACCCTCTGAGAAGCGGTGGAGGACTCAGTGAGTGTTAGCAATGTTACATTAACGCGAGACAATGACCTCCAGGAGACCATGTGGCAGTGACGAGCACTGAGCCTCGGATGGAAACCCAACCCTCGTGCCAACTTGCTGTGTGATGCTGATAAACTCCCTGCTCTCTCTGGTCCCTGACTGCCTCATCTGGAAGGTGAGGACAAGTCAAACAGTAAATGCAAGTAAAATTGCTCTGTATGTGGCAGCTGTTGCAAACTCCAGGAAGTTTCCCTAGCATCCAGCAAGATTTTTGAACTTTATTATTTTTGAATATAAAATCCTGACCAAATGATGGCACAGTACTGCCTTCCTCCTAGAAGCAAATCAAGTGTAATCTGGGGAGATGAGAAGAGAAAAGGAGTAGATTCAGAAATAACATCCTTATGAAAAAAGTACGCAAGAAACTCAGCAATTACCTACAATCTTACAATACCTGACTCCCCCATGACATTACAGCAAACGCCTGAAGGATTCTGACACTGCCCACATCAACTAGACCGGACGCTCCCCTTTTATCAACTCGAGAAGCATGTGCTGAGGGCCTGCTGCACACTGAGCCTTCAGCTGCTCAGCTCTGCCCCTACAACTCAGCCACTCTTTTCTCTTCAACCAAGGAAGGTTCTGACCCTACTTTGGATTGAGAGCAGACTGCCCTTACCCTGACCTCACGCATCAAGAGGTCAGGCCGTCTCCTGTGCTGAGGTCCCCTGCGGTCACAGCAGTCTGGGCTAACCCTAGAGTCCCCCCAGGTGCCCCCACCTCCCTGCTCACCCGCCCCCCCCACACACACACAGATAAGCAAGCAAGCTCAGAGGAGGGACCCTGGACTTGTAAAGCAGGTTTTGTGGTGCTCCAGTGAAGAGTAAGGAACTGCAGGTTGTTTTTCAGAGAGAGGTGATGAGCAGCCTTCTTAGACCACAGACAGCTGGCTCTCCCTTCACTGACATGAAGACACCCTGTGTGACTCCCTTGTGTCAACAGTTACCGGTCTGGCAAACAGCAATATGGAGCCTTACGTAGAAAATAACGGTAGCAAACGCGAGAAACTCTGGGGGAAAGGACTCGTGGGAGTTCCACGGTCCAATAGCTTCATTTTTTAATGCCTCATGACAAGGGGGAGGTTTATGCATTCTAGCAGCTCTGGGTGTGGGGTCCGGCCGGGGCTGGCACACTGTCCTCGAGTCTTTTCTTACACATCAGGAGTCTTCCTGAGCGGCAGGGAGCTGGGCTTCCACGGAGGCCTCTGCCCCCCACAGGTGGGCTGTCTGGGTCCTGGCTCAGAGCCCTGGCTCTCTCTGGGTCCAATGCTTGCTCTCTGGCTCCAGAACCTGCCCTGGGACTTCAGACTGACCAAGAGAATCGTCAAGATGTGGCAGCTTCTCACCAGAAGGCATCTGTTCATCACCACCCTTTGCTCTGCGACTTTCCTGTTGCCTCTTGGGTGACTTTGGGAGTATCCATCCACGGGTTTGCTGGCACCGGTCGTGTGCAAGAGGCAGTGCTGGGCCTGGGGCGTGCTAACAGGACACTGCACCATTCAGTGGAGAGCACAAACGTGAAAGGGAGGCTGGCGCTGTGGTGGATACATGGGAGAAAGGTGCACAGCAGGGGCCCTCACCTGAGCTGGGACAAGGCAGGCTCCCGCTAGATGAGGCCTTTAAGCGGGGGGGCGGGGGAGGCAGCACTCAAAGAGAGAATCAGCAGGCAGGGCACACAGGCGGTTCATGCACAGCAGGGAGGAGAGGGCTTCAAGCTTAAGGCGTGTTAGAATTGTCTGGGTAGCATATTTAAAATGCAGATTCCAATAAATAAAATAAAAATGCAGAATCCTGGAAGCCCCCGCTGAGATTCTGATTCAGTGTATTTCAGGTGGGGGCCCAGGAACCTGTTTTATGAGCTCCTTGGGGGAGTCTAAGGCAGGAGGTCTGTGGACCACACTTGGAGAAACCCTGCTTTGAAGGAATGGAAAAAAAAAAGTCATTTGTGGCTTTGATGGAATATTGGTTTATTTTCCTGGAATGTTCCCAAAGGGACTTTGGACAGCTCACTAATGATTCGTTCTTCAGTCATTTTACACAGACAGATACCCCAACATCAAACAAACTAGAAGCGGATTCCGGCAGGGTGTCAGGAGCCCCACTCACATGGACGGCTGTCACTGTGTTCCACGGGATGACGGTGGGCATTATCTCAGGAAGGTGTCGGGGCAAGGTCCACACTTAGGCCAAAAGCCTGTGCACACATGAACCAAGGCCCAGCAAGCAATGATGGGAAAGCCTTCTGGAATCTGGCCCCACCTCCTTGCCAATCTCATGCCAGGAAAGGCCAAGCCGTCGACAGACGTCTTACAGACTTTCTCTACAGCCCGCAGCTGGCTCCCTGCCCCTCTGTCCTGGGTGCTCCATTGGGAGCCTGGTCTCCGCTACCCCAGTGCCACCCCACTCAGGCTCCTCCTGGCTTGGACCCGGGGCTGCTGGTGGGGACTCTGGCTCCACCAGCCTAAGTCTTGGCCGCAGGCACTGTTTCTGCTGGTACCCTCATGGCATTATTTTTCCCTACTCAGAGCTGGTTCCAGGGAGTCTGCCATTTATTTCACTGGCTCAAGCCCCTGCCTGGGAAGCTTATGGAGGGACCCCACACCTCCTTTTCTTGCTCTTGTCACAGTTCTCTGAGGGCTGGAACCCTGCCGTTGTGATATCAGCCAAGTGCCTGCTGGGCCACCTCCTCATCACGTGTTAGAGCCATAGGCACTAACCTCCCGACTTCCCACCTTCCAACTGCCCCATGTCCCCAAGGGCCATGTTCTGCCACCCTGGGGACTTCCCACACAGTGCCCATCTGCCCTGGCCCAGCTCCTACAGTCTCCCGACCTGCCTTTTCTCAGCAGGTGTGATCCCCTCTGAACTGACCTTCACACCCCATCTAGCTTCACTCCCTTATTCCACATGGAGCTCTGGAACACGCTGAGAAACTCTTTTCCCCTGACAGTGTTTATGACCGGTTGTAATAATCCATTGTTTATTGATATTACAACTATGTGGTGTGCCCAACATCAGAGCTTAGTAAGAGGCAGTCAGCCACAGAGCAAAAACAAAAAATTAAAACAAACAGGAAAACCAGGGCTACGCAGTAATAAGTCCTACTGAATGGTCTGGCCAGTGCTACTCAAACATCAACATGCTTAAGGACCACCGGGATCTTGGTAAAATGCAATTTCTGCTGCTTGCTTCGGCAAGCACATATACTAAAATCGGAATGATCCAGAGATTAGCATGGTCTCTGTGCAAGGAGGACACAGACATTCATGAAGCATTGTATATTAAAAACAAAAAACCAAAAATGTTTTCTGATTCCGTGGGCCTGGGGTGGAGTCTGAGATCCTGCATTCTTAATAAGCTCCCAGGCAGTGCTGATGCGCTGGCGCACAGCCCACACTTCCAACAGCAAGAGGGTAGGGATCACACTAATGAGTGGGAGTTTGCCACATGGGGGTGAGGCCAGGAGCAGGGCTCCAAATGGAACGTGTGCTCGGATCCAGAAACCACTGAGTCCTACTCATTGCCACAGAATCAGAACAATTGACTTAGAAATTCTGAGAAGGAATGACCTGGGATGGCCAGCGGCCCACAGACTCTCCAGGCAGGCAGCTGCTGTGGTTGGTACCACATGATCCCTGACCCTTGTCATGGTTTCTGGTACCAGGTGAGCCCAATTCAAGGTCAGCTCTGTGATTTTTCCAAATTAGCACTGAATTTTTGGCTACTGAGTTAACTGTGGTCACTGGGCTGAAGGGTTATGAGACAGGCTGGGGCCATGGAGCAGATAAGGGTCACCTAGCGCTCTGATAACGTCTTAGCTGTTTACATTTGTGAGTACTGAGTCTGAGACTTGCTGTCTGCTAGGTGCCTTGCGTGGAAGCATCTATGCTGTGGTTCTCACAAGAACCCTTCAGAGTGGGTGGCCATTTAAGAGCGGGCGCTCTGGAGCCAAACAGCCTGAGACCGAATCCCAGCTTGGACAGTTTTTAGCTGTGTGACCTTGGGCAAATAACTTAGCCCCTGCATGCCTCCACTTCCTCCTCTGTAGATGGGGAGAGTTACAGAACCTCCCTTAGACAGTTGGTTGAGTAAATATAAGACATTTAGTGCAGCACTTAGCTCTCAATAAAATCTTAGCTATTCTTTTAGCCTTATTTGTGTGAAGCAAGGAAACTGAGGCTCAAAGAGACTAAGCAGCTTGCCCAAGTTTACACAGCAAGTTAGAGGCAGAACTGAATGCAAACAAAGTCTGCGAATTTATGAACAAATTTTAGATCTGTTGTTTGTAGGTTTCGGGAGGCAGCAGAAACCTCTGGTGGCCTCCAGCTGCAGTCCCACCTGCCCGGCAGTGGGGATTCCTATTCCCCTTCCTTGGATTCCTGTGAGATCTAAGCTCCTGGCAGCTTCTTCCCAGAGCCATCTGCTATGGGCTTTTCCTGCTTTGGACTAGAAGAGACTTGACTTCAAGTAGATCCCTTCCAGGCAGGAGGGAAGGCCTCGTGGAGCAGGTAGCATCTCCTGTGGTCTGTGAGGGACGTGGGGCTCCCATGGATACCAGCAGGCCTGGGGACCGGGCCCACACTGGCAGAAGGGCTGGGCCTGTTTCCAGAATGCCGCTAACCCAGGTGGACTATACGCAGAGGACCAGTCCAGAGAGCTCAGGAACCGCAGCTAACGGTGCCGGCACCTACATGCTGCCGGCCACTCTGTAAAGTATTTCAGGTAGTTTAACTTAAGCTTATTAAAATTAGATGAAGTGTAGTTATGTAAGAGCATGTTTTGTTTCTTATCCACACATATACAAACACTGAAGTATTTAGTGGCAAAGAGACATGATGTCCAACTTAAGAGTAATAACCAACTAAAAAAAAAAACAGAAAGAGTAATAACCAACTTTTTTTTTTAAAGCAGGCTCCATGTCCAGCATGGAGCCCAACAAGGAGATCAAGAACTGAGCTGACATCAAGAGCTGGGAGCTTAACCAACCAAACCACCCAGGCGCCCCTATAACCAACTTACTCTTAAATGGTTTATATATGTAATGGCTTCATATAATTACGTTTGTATATATATGCACACATATGTAGACTCACATACACACAGGGAAAACGAGAGATTACAAGCTAAATGGGCAACATGTAAAAATCGGTAAATCTGGGTAAAGGGTATATGGAAATTTCTTATATTTTTGTAATCTTCCTGTAAGTTTAAAATTATACCAAAATTTAAAAGATACCAGAAGATGCACAGGAAAGATTTTTTTTTTAAAGATTTTATTTATTTGACAGAGAGAGATCACAAGTAGGCAGAGAGGCAGGCAGAGAGAGAGGAGGAAGCAGGCTTCCCGCCGAGCAGGCAGCCTGATGCGGGGCTCGATTCCAGGACCCTGAGATCATGACCTGAGCCGAAAGCAGAGGCTTTAACCCACTGAGCCACCCAGGCGTCCCAGGAAAGATTTTTTTAAAGAAGTCTCTTTAAAAATAGTATGAGGTCAATACTACTATTACCCCCATCTTACTAATGAGGAAAGTGGGGCCAAGCATGAGAGACATAGAAAATGAGGCAGGACCAGCTCTGAGAAGCTTTGATGGTCAGGCTCAGAAGGCTGTCCCTCAGCAAACCTGGGGGTGGGCCGGCAAAAGAGTGTGAGGAGAGGGGTCATCAGTACTGGATGATGCAAGACTGATCTGAAAACAGACCACAGGCTGGCTACAAAGGAGAGGCCCCTTGTTCGGTCTCTATTTTCAAACAAGCCTCAGTAGGAATAAACAGAAAAGGAAGCAGGTGTCAGAGCCTATAAAAGAAAGGGTGGCAGAACCTGGCAGCCAGCTGGGGGGAGGGAGGAATCCAGAGGATGGAAATAGGGGTGGCCTGTGTGTGGTGGGGGAAGTGGGTCCGTGGGTACCAGGAGTGAGGAATACCTACATTTTGCTGCACACCTTTTGGATCTTCAGAAGTGAACCAGGCATGTTTTAGTCATTATGGGGACATCTTCTCATGGGAATGGCAGAAAAGGCAAAGGCAAAGCTGTTTGAGACCAGGACAGGATTCAGATTTAAATGTGTCATAGCGGGGCGCCTGGGTGGCTCAATGGGTTAAATCTGTCGTAGAGTGCAGTGTTTGCCTGGACCCAGAAATGATGTCCAGCAGGAAACTGGAAATGGGCACGTGAGGTTTCGCTGGAGAGGAGGAAGCATGGGGTCCTAGGGCACTACTAGGGAAGAGCGATGGGAGATAAGCCCACAAAATGCTCTCCCTTTCCTGGAGAAGAGTGACCGCCGACAGAGGGTCAACACCACCACTAGAGGCCTGTGCACTGCTGGAGGGAATGTGAGTTGGTGCAGGCACGAGGAACAACAGCGTGGGGGGCGCCTGGGGGCTCAGTGGGTTAAGCATCTGCCTTCGGCTCAGGTCATGATCCCAGGGTCCTGGGATGCAGCCCCGCATCAGGCTCCCTGCTCTGCAGGGAGTCTGCTTCTCCCTCTGCTGCTCCCCCTGCTGGTGTGCGCACACTCACGTTGGCGCTCTCTCTCTCTCTCTCTCTCTCTCTCTCTCTCTCTCAAATAAATAAAATCTTTAAAAAAAAAAAAAAACCACTATGCGGGCTCCTCAAAAAATTAAATATAGAACTACCATATGACCTAGCAATCCCACTTCTGGGTATTATCTGAAGGAAATGAAAACACTAATTCAAAAATATATCTGCACCCCATGCTCACTGCAGCATCATTTACAACAGCCAAGACATGGAAACAGCCTAAGTGGCCACTGATGAATGAATGGGTAAAGACAATGTGGTGTATATATACAATGGAATAGTACTACCATTAAGAAGAATGAAATCTTGGGCGCCTGGGTGGCTCAGTGGGTTAAAGCCTCTGCTTTCGGCTCAGGTCATGATCTCAGCGTCCTGGGATCGAGGCCCGCATCGGGCTCTCTGCTCAGCAGGGAGCCTGCTTCCTCCTCTCCCTGTTTCTCTGCCTGCCTCTCTGCCTATTTGTAATCTCTCTCTCTGTGTCAAATAAATAAATAAATAATCTTTAAAAAAAAAAAAAAAAAAGAAGAATGAAATCTTGTGTTAACATGGATGGACCTGGAGGGCATTATGCTAAATGAAGTAAGACAGAGGAAGATAAATACTGTATGATCTCATATGTGGAATCCAAAAATAAAACAAAACAAGCTCACAGCTAGAGGACAGACTGGTGGCTGCCAGAGGCAGGAGGTGTAGTAGGCAAAATGAGTGAAAGGGGGTCAAAAGGTACAAGCTTCCAGTTATAAAATAAATAAGTCCTGGAGATGTGATATACGGCATGGTGCCCACAGTTAACAATACTACGCCACATACTTCAGAAACTGCTAACAGCAGATATCAAAAGTTCTCATCACAAGAAAAACAACTCCGTATTAAGGGATATTAACTGAACTTCCTCTGATGATCATTTTGCAATATATACAAATACTGAATTATTATGTTGTACTCCTAAAATCAAATTTACTGTCAATTAGATCTCCACAAAATACATAAAAATTACAGAAAGACAGCAGGAAAGGAGGGGGTCAGCCATGTTGTCAGATGCTACAGGGAGGTCAAGGAAGAGCTCACCGTGGGGCTCCGTGACCTTCCTGGAACTGTGATCAGAGGAGGAGGTGGGAGGAGGAGGATGTCGAGTGGTGGGGCTGTGGAGCCAGGGGCCCCGGGATATTCCTCTGTGTTCTTCAGAGGGAGGGGTGTAGGGTGGGAGCACACAGAATGAACATTTATTCTTGGAGAAGGAATGCCTGAGCACATTGGAGAAAAATCCACAGATGCCTGACAAAAGGAAGAGATTTCCTTGATATGAGGCCCAAGAAGTAGGCCGGGTTGTGGCAGAGGCCAAAGGGATTCTAGTCCTAGTTGGGTTCAGGGGCTCTCAAACTTAAGATGGCATCAAAATCACTTGAGGGTTCTTTTCACACACATGGAGTCTGCATTCCACATAATCCATGGGCCCTGATTATGCTGACTGGGGCTGGGCCTGGAAATCTGCATTCGAGCCACCCAGGAGGTTCCGATGTACGCAGTCAACAGATGATGCCGGACTCAGGGGAAACCTGGCTCCTTGGCCAAAGTTAAGAAGAAACCCTGTTGGTTGCCACTACAGTGAGGACCACAATCTACTCACCAGAATGAAGAAGACCTGTATGAAGAGGGAGACAGGCGATCATTATAGATGTATCTTATTTCAAGTTAACAGCAAACCCAGTTTTTCAAATTCTAGAACTTTACAACTTTATGGCTTGACCTCTGGTGTCATTCACAAGGACTTGCTTTCTAATACAGCATCCTCTTCATTTTCCTGATGTGCAATTATTTTATATTTTTATTATTTGTCTGTAAGCTCCATGAGGGGCAATGTAAGCCTCTATTCACTACAGGACCCCCTTCCTAGCACAGCTCCCACCAGGAAACAAATACACCAAGGTAATGACATTCTTCTGTTTCACTTCTACCCAAGTGCAATAGAATTGGAAGGTAATTCATTCCCAATTAGAGCCATTTTGGGCCTGATATGACCCAAATGACTTCTAGTGACCCCAAAACAAACATCCTACAGGATGTTCTAGCGGGCAAGCAAGAATCCTGCAGACGAATCCCATACGCTGGGCGAACACCAAGAGTCCAAGAGGAACTTGATTCTCGATAAGTCTTTTGTGCCAAAGTAATAAGAGATGGAGCCTTCTTGAACACAGTCAGTAAAAAGGGTGAAGCAAAGATACTGATCACCACCATGGACCAAGGAATTTGGTCGAGGACATCCATCCCTGGGGGGTGGATTTTGAAAAACCTACTGTATTCAGAAAAACAGCTCACTCACCCTGCTTCCTCAAAAGGGACATCTGCTAACACAGAAGTAGAGCAAACACAAAAGTCTGGCCTCTCCAAACAGATCCCGAGCAACTGGAAGTTGCCACTGCAGGAATCACCATAGTGAAAGGGGTTCTGGTCTGAATTACCAGGATTAAGTCAGGGTTGCTCTCCCTGACAGCCTTGCCTGACCTACACGATGGTGAAGAACATGCATTTTGGGGGCGGGCAGACTGAATCTGAATCCCAGTTCTGCCACTTATTAGCTTACAATCGTGGGCAAGTTTTCAACCCCCTATGCATCATTTTCCCCATCAGCAGAATGGAGATGGTATCGTTCTTACCTCACTGGGCTGCTGTGAGAATTAAATTGGATAATGCATTCAAAGCCCACAGCCCAGATCTTGGCACAGTCTAAGGTCTTAATAAATGTTAGCTATTATTAGTTCTTACCCACAGGCTATGATCTATACGGTGACAATGTCTGCACGCCCCACTGTCTTGGAGTCTCAAGGACACAGATGTGTGCGTGAAATCCAGACGGGGTTCTGCTGAGGTCGGACAGAAGATGCACTGGAGGCCCAACCCCCAAGCCTGCAACTCCACAGTAGCTTAGACCAATCTGTTCAAAAGCATTACTGCTGCAATGGGAATTTAAAGATTTTCACATTAAAGTAAAGATGAGCCTAAATCTCTCTGATCTTTAACATGCCAAGAAAGAAATCAGACAGAAGAAACAGAAGAAACAAGACAGGTACAGCAAGGTGACTGACATCCCCCAAAGATCTACTTCTCTCCTCCCACAACTACGTTTTAAATATTTCCTAAAGCATCTCATTTTTTCTATATAGAACTATAGAAATCTTTAGTTTTTAAAACCTTGTAGGGGGTACTTTCCTATAATCTCACTGAAACCCTGCAAGTGTTTATAAGACCCTATTTACCTACGGTCACGGTTCTCCAATCTGGCTCCACCCTGGAAATCCTGTGCCCAGGCCATACCCCAGTCCAATTAAACCAGAATGTCTGGGAGTGGGCCAGAGATGGGTATTTTTAGCACTCCCCTCCTGTGAGACCGATGTGCAACTGAACTTGAGAATCACTGACTGATCCTTCTGTCCCCCAGCTCCAAACACAGCCGCCTATGTGGAAAGGAGATCAAAGGCTATTCTTCCCCCGTGGTAGAGCGATGGAGACTAGGGCTCAGGGAAGGCAAGTGACTTGTTGCTCTGACCAGAAACAGAATCTAAAACTCCACACTGGGGAGCATTCATTCCCTGACTCCGCACACTCCTACTGCCTGCCAGCCACTGGGTTACCTAATAACCCCCAAAGGAGAACACGCAGGTGGTCATGTTGTTTTACTACAGAGTAAGGTGCCATGGGGCCCAGGCAAGGCACATGGGGAAGGCCTTTCTGAACTTCATTTGTGAGCTGAACCTCGATGTAAAGATGATGTCAAGCAATGGTCAGGTCTGGTGAAATGAGTGTGAAGGTCCATCTTGCACAATACAAGTCTGGGGGTGCTAAAATGGTCATAAGCCAATGAAGACCATTTCAACTGGCTGCACCTGCCAGGGCTCAGAAGGTTCTTTAAATCTGGTCAGTTTTTTGCCTGTGATCACTAACAAAATATCTTAGGTCATTGGGGTCCTGGGATTGAGCCCAGTGTCGGGCTCCCTGCTCAGTGGGGAATCTGCTTCTCCCTCTGCCTGTCACTCCCCGTGCTTATGCTACCTGTCAAATAAACAAAATCTTTAAATATATATATATATATATATATATATATATATATATATATATATATATATCTTAGGTCATTCTGGCTACAAACATTTGCCAGTGGATCTGAGACTTGAGGGGCAGTACAGTCAAGTTTTGGATTCAGTAGGTGGAATGTGAGAATCTGGGTTTCTTTTTTTCTCTTTTTTTTCTTTTTAAGATTTTCTTTCTTTATTTGAGAGAGAGAGAGAGAGAGAGAGAGAGAGAGCGAGCACAGGCAGGGGGAGCTGCAGAGGAGAGGGAGAAGCAGACTCCCCACTGAGCAGAGAGCCCATTGTGGGGCTCAATCCTAGGACCCTGGGAGTACAACCTGAGCCCAAAGACAGACACTTAACGGACCAAGCCACCCAGGTGCCCCGAGAATCTGTGTTTCTAACGAGTTCCCAGGAGAAGCTGATGTGCTAGTCTGGGACCACATTTTGAGAACTTGGGCTGGGTGACCAGTAAGGAAGCTAAAGAAATAGCTAAGGTCTCCACTGCAGCTGGCAAGTTTGTCTTATGTCAGCAATGGAAATAAAGCACTCAGGCTGGTTTTAAAACTCCTTGAGCTGTTAAGATACCTTTCAGGAGTCCCATCTAGCAAAAGTCATCGTTTACTGGAAAGATGTTTACCACTGACGCATGATCAGTTTTCCCAGAGAAACAGGAAGAACGTGGTCTACGTCCAAGAACTCTGGCACTCAAAATACATGAATTGAGCAGTAATTATATAATCATTGATAAAGCTGTAAAATGTACTGAGAAGGGGCTTCTGGGTGGCTTAGC
This sequence comes from Ailurus styani, assembly GCA_002007465.1. NCBI lineage: Eukaryota > Metazoa > Chordata > Mammalia > Carnivora > Ailuridae > Ailurus > Ailurus styani. The sequence goes on from LNAC01000017.1 coordinate 6,987,140, forward strand.
TTGTTCGGCGTTGGTCTTTGGCTCAGGTCACGATCTCAGGGTCGTGGGATCGAGTTCCCCATCAGGCTCCCTGCTCAGCGGGGAGCCTGGTTCTCCCTCTCTCTCTCTGCCCCTCCTCTCTGCTTGTGCTCTCTCTCTCAAATAAATAAATTTTTTTTAAAGATTTCATTTATTCATTTGAGAGAGAGAAAGACAGAGAGAGCACAAGTGGGGGAGAGGCAGAGGGAGAAATAGCCTCCCTGCTAAGCTGGGAACCTGACGTGGGGCTCGATCCCAGGACCTGGAGATCATGACCTGAGCCGAAGGCAAACGCTTAAGCACCTGAGCCACCCAGGCACCCAAATAAATAAAATTAAAAAAATAATAATAAAATATACTGAGGAGGACTTAACTGCTGCTTTTAGAACTATCTGGAGAGTGGAACTTGAATATAATGAGACACCTCTAATTTGGTTTTGGCCAACCCTATGAGGTATGTTCTAACTTATTCTCATTTTGCCAGTGAAGGCACTGAAGCTCAGAAGGTTTAAGTAACTTAATCAAGCCTACAGAACTAGCCAATGACAAGGCCGAGACGTAAAATCCAAATTGTACTCAAGGGGACCAGCGATGGACAATGCCTCCCTCAGAGGTTTGTGATGATTCAGAGAGAAGAGGGACTTGCCTCTTCCACGCACCTCCCCTGCACTCCCTAGGGCTGAGGTTGGACGGGGACGGGGGTGTCTGAAAGTTCCCAGGGGTGAAGGAGCCCGGCGACCCTTTCTCGGCAGAGCCGCTCGGCATGGATGTCCTGGCTCAGCGCTGCTGAGAACCAGAGACAAGGGTTTCCTCTGATCCTCCCCTGAGTATGGATATAGAGATCCTATACATTCTGATGTAAAGAGAAGTCCCTCTGGCTTCCGGAATCCCCTCAGGCTTCCCGCTTCCTGTGCTTTCTTTCACAACGGAGGGGAAAACCCTACCAGAATTTGCCAGCACTGGGCTTCAGGGCAGCCAAGGAACGAGGACAAGGGTGCGCTCGCGGCAACCACAGCCATGCAGGGCAACAGTGCCTGCTCCCAAGACCACTTCCTCTCGCTCTCCTGGCGTAAGAACGAGGGCCCGGTAGCCCCAGCCGCTTTCTTCGGTTTCCCGGTCTGTGAAACAGGAATAATACGGTCCTCTCCCAGGCTCCTGGGGATTCAGTGAATCAACTGCCAGCGGCTGTCCAGGGCAAAGACCAGCAGTTCAGCATGCAAATTCCCAGGCCCCAGAGCAGCCCTGTTGCCGCAAACCGGGAGCGGGAGTGGGTTTTAACAAGCCCTCCAGGTGGTTCTGATGCTTCCCCAAGTTTGACAACCTCTGCTCCACAAGGACAGGATTTCTGATGGTCCCATCTCTCCTGGGTCTCCAGTGCCGGAATAATGCCTGGTATATTACAGACACCCTAGCCATTTATAGGCACTCAATAAATATTTTTGAATGATTAAATGAGTCCAGATGAAACGGGAGGAAGGAAAACCAAGGTCCAGAGAGCCTGGCACTTCTAACTGTATTTGCCTAGCTTGATGACTCTCTCACTAATTTGTAGTAAATATTACAAGTTGCAGACAGGCTGCTGCGTCTCACCCTTGCGTTCCCCAGCTCCTAGGGCAGTGCCTAGCTCATCCTGACAGGCTCTTGGCAACACCCTGTTGAAGGCGCAAATGTCTCCCAGGTCCAAATGTAAGTTCACACCACAACTGCCAACAGGTGTAGCAGACGGGTCTGTCCCTCCATCTTCCTAAGATGGGTAAAAGAATTCCAGAGAACACCAAGCCCCCCAGCTGTAATGCAATTTATCTGTTTCACTGTTTGCCCTTCTCCCTCACCCAAGGGTACACCCTGCTGTCGCAGGGACTTTGCTCTGATCCTCAGCACTGGCAACAGAGCCTGAAGCCCAGTAGGCACTCAATAAATACCTGCTGAATGAATGGCCAAGCCCTGGCTGGGTGGGTCGGGATAAATGCCAGTGCCCTTCTGCACCACTGCCACGCTAAAATCAGCAGGTTGTGTTCTCAAAGGGCTCTCGAACAGTCCTGGAGGTGGGGGCAGGGGAGGAAGGAGGGACTTCTGGAGTGAAGAGACATGGTATCAAGCAGTCACAGATGAATTCCAGATGCCTCCAGGTTCTGCAGCAGCCTTTTCAGTTCTGCCATGACAACTGCGATTCATTACCCCTGCTTCACACACAGCCCCGGTGCCGGCTTGCTGGCAAGAGTCACTTCGCTCCAGAAATTCCAAAGAAGGGCTTGTCTCCGATAAGACTGGGGGCGGGGGGGGGGGGG
>LNAC01000017.1:6998170-7077315 GCA_002007465.1 Ailurus styani
GGTGCGGGCCCGGGTGCGCGCCCGGCCGCCGGGGCAGAGCGAGCCGAGCGCAGCTGCCGCCTGCCCTCCTCCGCCGCGCGGCGCGCTGCGCCCTCCACGCCGCCGCCTGCAACCACCACCTCCTCCTCTTCCCCCCCCCTGGCCGGGCGCCGTCGCCCCTCTCCGCTGCGGCGTTCTGCGCTCTCTCGCTTTGCGACTTCTGCCTCCGCCAGGTGCGGCTCGGGCGGTGCAGGTAACCGCGCTGCCCCGGAAACGGGAGGCGGAGCGCTGGGCGCCTGGGTTCCCGGGTCCCCTCCCCGCGCCCAGCGCTGCGAGGGCGGGTCCTAGGACCCAAGACGCGCCCCCTCGTGGGACAGTCGGAACCGCCGGCCGCCCCTACGCCGCCCCTGCCAGGGGAAAAGGAGACCGCCCCTTACCTGGGTCCCGGACGCGGACGGGATCCCCAGGTGGCTGGAGCGAGAGCCGCTACGCCCCTGCTTTCCAACGCTCCTGGCTCTGCACCTCGCGTCTAAGTACAGGTGGCCCCCAATCTCACAACTCCCCACTTCTCTTTTACGTAGAATCACGAGTCAGGCAAGAAGTGGTTAAATGGAAACATTCTTGCGATTCAGGGAACGTAAGTTTTCCTGGATCTCTGATCCCTTCCCCCAACACACGCACCATCTGTCTCCCTCTCATTCCATTCTTCTCCCCATGTTGTTTCACCATCCCCCCCACCCCCGTATTTGCTAATGTAGCTGGCTCTCCTCTGGGTCCCTAAAATTAGAAGTGCATACTATGAATCCCCTCCCCCCGGGACGACTTCAAGGGGAGTCAGGGGAAGCATTTTGTAAAGTAATAGTAATGACGGACTCGTTAGCTACATTGAGTACCGAGCCGGTGCCAGGCTGTGGGTTACAGCTTCGCATGCGGTTCTGTCCCATGGTACTTTAAGGTAGGTATGTTATGGATTTGGGGGAAGAAGAAACAAAGCAAAATTACATTTTGGAAAAAAAACAGAAGAAATTTTAAAATCAGACAGCATTTCTTGAGAAATTAAAAATATGTAATTAAATATAAAAAGGTGGTACGACTAAATTAAGGATCAGCTGGCTTGTCTGTGATTCCTGAATGTGTGTTTAACCGTTTTTGCCCTGGATATGTGGCAGGAAGCTGGCCTGGAGGAATGGAGCTCAGTGCAGTGTGTCCTCTTGACCGAGCCCTCCAGTCTCCCAGAGGAGCCAGCATCTTGTGCTGTATGGGCCAGAGTGTGCTGAGCAAGGAAGGAATCCCATGTTTGTGGGCTCATTTTCTCTTAATAGGTAAGACCCACCATAACAGTTCCTTACCTCCAAATGCCTTCTGCAAAGTCAGTTACTTCCCTGAGGCCTGACCTAGGGCTTAGTGTTTAGCCCTTCCTACCCTCCTTCATTCCTCAGATGCCATGCAGAGAAGTTCAGAATCATGGCCCTCAGACTGGCCTGCAACACCCAGAAGTAGGAGTTCCCCACCCTTTTAAGGGGCATTCCCATAGCCCTCTTCACTTCCTCTGCTTGGGCCAAGCTTTCACAATATAAAAACCTATTATTGATTAGAGCGATAGCTCAAAAGCAAAACCAACATGGTGCTAGGTGCTTTACACACATGATCTCGTATAATCCTCATGGAAACCCTCTGGAGTAGGGCACACTTGTACCCATTTTACTGATGAGAAAACTGAGGCTCTAAGATGCTATATTATTGGCAAGGGATATAGAACCAATAAGAAGACTCAGGTCTGTTTGACTTCAGCACTTAACCACTAACCTATACTTTTCTTTCTTTTCTTTTCTCTTCTTTCCTTTCCTCTCCTCTCCTCTCCTCTCCTCTCCTCTCCTCTCCTCTTCTCTTCTCTTCTTTTCTTTTTTTAATTATGCTGCAATTCCTGGACCTACCATGGTCTGGATCTGGAACACTATGGATGGTGATGAATGCTTGTCTCTGTTGATGCTTGCTTGGTAAATATTCTGCTAAGAAGCAAGAGCTCTGGAATCAGTATGTTTGGGGCCACACCTGCCCTATTTTCTCCTGCTGTGACCATGAATAACTGGCTTAACCAAAGTCTCAAGTCTTAGGTCTGAAAAACATCACATAGATTCCACAGGGCTTGTTTTAATGGCTATAGGAGATGAGAAATGTAGAGGGCTTGGCACTCAGCAGTAAGCCATCACCTCAGGGGCCTCCTGGTGGTACATTTGGAGTGCCAAGCCTGGCAGCAAGCGTGTCCCTATGAAATAGGAACCAATGAAGTATTTTCTGTTCCAAACACAAACCTGTGATGTCCTTTCCCTTCTTGAAAATTGGGCATGGTTGCTTGTGACAATCTTCCCAACTGCTGATTTCCTTTTTGTTTTCTCTTGCAAGCTAGCCTTCTCACTGGTTGGTGTCGGTTGTAAAGGGAAACATGTTGCAGACCACTAAATTCAGCTTGCTTTTTAGCCCAGGTGCCCAAGCCCTGGCATTTTCCAAATGTCTTTTTTCTTTGGACTTTGAGACATGATCAGGAGAGCAGGAAAGAGAGACCATAACAGGAGCTGACTCCTTAAAGCCTTCATCTGCTTTTGAATCCTTTCTGTCTCCATCAACCCCCCTCCCCCCAACAAAAGAGTCCTAGGTTATCTCAAAGAAGCTGCAAGCAGGGTGAGGTAATAAAACAGATGACTGCCTGCTCCATGTGATGGCAGGTGAATCATCCCCAGGCGTTCTTCGAGGCTGAGGACAAACGTGAAAGGGATTAAAGGTAAAACCAGCTCAGCCACGCAATAGGGCGAGCTGGACATTATTCTACAGGTGACTGAACTGCAGGAATGTGAACTGAAGACAAGAAGCCCAGCCTCTCCCGGCCTTCCTGCTGGGGCCGTGTCTGGCCGCCCGTGATCCGAGCTGGAGGTATGGCCGGTACTGGAGCTGAGCAGAAGTGACCACAGGACAAGCCTTTCCTCATTTGCTTTCACCTCCAGGGGCCCACAGGAGACACCTGAGCTTGGCACAGCTTGCCTTGTTTTTAAGAGACATCCCCTTAAACCCTTTCCCCCACTGCATGAGCAAAGAAGAAAGGCCAGTTTGCACACATGTGTTTCAGAGCATTTTAGAGTGGCAGGGTAACATAGATCATGAAGATGGTAAGGAGGAGAAAATAAGCTTTTTAAAAAAAGGAACAGACATGCCAGCAGGCAGCAGTTTCTTTTTTAAAAAAAAATATTTTATTTATTTATTAGAGAGAGAGTGAGAGAGAGCATGAGAGGGGAGAAGGTCAGAGGGAGAAGCAGGCCCCCCCCACGGAGCTAGGAGCCCGATATGGGACTCAATCCTGGGACTCCGGGATCATGACCTGAGCCGAAGGCAGTCGCTTAACCAACTGAGCCCCCCAGGCGTCCCCCAGCAGTAGTTTCTTATTCGCTTCTACATTCTTCAAGGAAATGGAGGCTGTGAAGACCTCTGCTGAGATTTTTCTTCCAACTCCATGCCCGTACCTCCCTACCCCATGCTGTGCCTCCCACACATCTCAGGGAAGGCACACAGTTCCATTTCTATGATTGAGCCCAGAATGTCCTTTTTCTATAGCCATGCATTATTTGAGGTTCATAATTGGGCCCATGGACTGTTCTTTTCAATGATGGGAAAACATGTCCTAAGTCAGAGAAAATTAGGATGGAAGAAACCTTGGCATTATGAGAGGTGAGGCAGAAGAGATGGCTTTTTAATCTATTTCTGGGTCCTCAATGCTTAATACGGTGCTTGAAAATAAATCAAAATAGGTCTGGCACAGCCTCTTCACTTTATAAGCGGATAGAATGTCTATGACTAATGACTCATTGCCCTGGTTCTTACTAGTTCCATTTTACAGATGTGTAAACTGAGACTCCAAGAAGTGAAGTGACTTACTTACAGTGACATTGTAAATAATAGGGCCAAGATTCCCACTCAGCTCCTTCCAGTATATAGGTTTTGGCTTCCGAATTCACAGCTATAGGGCCTCTAGAGTGCCAATGAAGGAGGAACTGCAAGACACAGAGGAACATCCAGGAGATTATCTGGAACTCCTGCTTTCATTTGGATTTCTATCTACTTGGCGCGGTTAGAGGTGGGAAGGAGCATGTTGAGGTCATAGCTGAGTTTACAAGGAGAGGGCAGGGTCGAGGTGGGAGTTCTAACTTCTAAGCGGAAGAGAGACCAACACGATTCTTGACCTCCACCAGTGCTGTCAACAAGACCTGCCTGGGGGCTTAGGTATCCAAGGGTTTAATAGGCTAAGCTTTCTCCATGGAAGGAGGAGCACTTCTCTCCCTATGCTGCTCGCACCCCCCCTTTTCCCCCCTTGTTTGTTCATTTATTAACTAAACTGAATTTCTTCTTGCAGGAGGCTACCACAGGGCTGGCAGGAGAGGTTCTGATTCTCCCATCCAAGACGCTTCTGGGTACTGGGGGCTGGGAACTGTTGAGTCTTTCACCCGGGGATGAGGAAATGAATTATGCACTGAAGGAGGAGGTGGAGATGAGATCCCAGTTTCAAGGGTGGGGGTGTGGAGAGGAGAAAGAAAGTGTGAGCAGAGGGAGGGAGTTCCTGCCGAGCAGTGCTTTCCACTACCCCCACCCCAGCAGCAGGAGAGGAGCCCTGGTGGGAAACAGGGGTGGGGTGCCAGTGCAGTACCCAGCGGGCTGGCTGAAAGGAGCCTCTCTCGGGTATTTATAGAGCTTGCATCACCATGGTACCCAGCCTCTGAAATAAAACTCCGGCCCAACTGCTTAGAGACGGGTGTAATGAAAAGCTCTTTACCTGTCCAGTGCTCGCCGTTTGATGCCTCCTTCTCCGAATTTTAGATGAGCAGTCTCGGAGAATTTTGTAAAATACTAGCAAGAAGAGTGTAAGGTTGGGGCTTAAGCCCAGATAAGTTGCCTCAGCAGGGGGGCTGGGTGGAGCCGTGGGAAATACACTGGTGGAGGGCGGGGGAGGGGGCGAAGAAACCCATGCCTGAAACTCTGCATCTTGGTCGGTGTGTGACTTTCAGCATGAGACTCTGCCTCTTTGAGCTCAGTTTCCCTGTTTGTAAAATGAGGGCAACAATACCCACCTCCCTGTCAACATGTGACAACTAAATGAGATGCTGTAGATGAAGTGCAGGCTCAGCCCCCTGGAACACCGAGGGTGGGAGGGGTCTCTGTGTACCCGACCGTGGGGGAAGCACTCAGGACACAGGGTGGTTTTGGTCCTATGGAGCTCAAGTTTAGCAGTGGTGAGCTACTCTGTACAAGTCAACAAATGAAATAATGGCATGTTGTGGTCAATAACAAGAGGGGAACAAATGGTGAGATGATAAAATTTCATAGGGCGGGGATTCGTAGAAAATCTACTTGAGGCAGGGACGGAGGAGAAAAGCCTTCTGAGGAAGTGACATTTATGCAGAAAGCTGAGGTAGCCAGCGATGGAAAGAGGCAAGGAATGTGCATTCCCGGCTATGGGAGCAGCAGGGAGAAAGACCCTGAAAATTTGGTGTATTCAACACACCAAGAGAGCCCTGTTTCCATTCCACTGAAAACCACAGGAGGCTGTTTCCACGAGGAGAATCCAAGCTAGGAGGTGGTTGCCCTAAAATCGTGCACGTTTCTCTGACCCCATGGCTTCCCACACTGCCATTGACCCTGATCTAGACTGAACAGAGACTTTTCTGCCCAGCCCTGGTTACTCATCTGCGGTAAGTAGCCATCAAAGGTCTGAGACAGTAAAGGTTGGATACTTTGTTTACTGGGTCTTTAGTTTTCAGAAGCTTAACTGTGGGGGCACCTGGGTGGCTCAGTCAGTTAAGCCACTGCCTTTGGCTCAGGTCATGATCCCAGGGTCCTGGTATGGAGCCCCGAATCCGAGGCTCCCTGCTCAGTGGGGAGTCTGCTTGTCTCTCTCCTTCTGACTCTCCTCCCTGCTTGTGCTCTCTTTCTCTGTCTCAAATAAATAAAATCTTAAAAAAAAAAAAAAGCCTAATTGTTGTCTTGGCATGGATTTCTTTGGGTTTATCTCGTTTGGAGTATACTAAGCTTCTTGAATTTTCAGTTTGATGATTCCTGTTGAAGTCTGGAACTTTTCGGCCATTATTTCTGATTCTTTTTACAGTTCCACCCTTTCTCCTCTCTTTCTGGGACTCCCACCTTCTATTATAGTTCCTCAGGTCCCTGGGGCTCCATTCTCCTCCCCCACCTCGCCAGTCTATTTTCTCTCCGTTGTTCAGATTAGGTCATGTCATGTTGTTCTCTTTTCCACATCACTGATTCTTTCCTCTGCCCCCTTCCTTCTACTCTTGAACCCACCCTCTGAGCTTTTCATTTTAATCTTTTTAAGATTTTATTTATTTGAGAGAGGGAGAGCATAAGCAGGGGGAGTGGCAGAGGGAGAGGGAAAAGTGGGCTCCCTGCTGAGCAGGGAGCCTGATGCTGGGCTTGATGCGGGGCTTGATCCTCGGACTCTGGGATCCTGATCCAAACTGAAGGCAGCCACTTAACCGACTGAGCCACCCAGGCGCCCCCATTTTGATTGTTAACATTTTCATTTCAAACCTTTCCATTTGCTTCTCCTTTATGTCCTTCATTTCTTTGCTGAGGCTTTCTGTTTCTTTCATTTTGTGCCAACTGTATTTATCATTACTCATTGAAACATTTTTATTATGACTGCTTTAAAATTTTTGTCAGAAATTCTAACATCTGTATCATTTTAGTGTTGGCATCTACTGATTGTCTTTTTTTCATTCAGCTTGAAATCTCCCTGGTTCTTGGTATGTTGAGTGATATGCATTTATTTATTTAGTTTTAAGTAGGCTCCTTGCCCAGCTTGGGGCTTGAACTCACGACCCTGAGATTGAGAGTCACATGCTTTACTGACTGAGCCAGCCAGGCAGCCCGATGAGTGATTTTTTTTTTTTTTGACCGAAACCTGGGCATTTTTCTATTATGCTCTGAGACTCCAGATCTTATATAAACTGGTTTTAGCTGGCTTTCTCTGATACCGTTCCAGCAGGGGTGGGGGATGGTTGCAGGTGATGGTTACTGCCAGGAGGTGGAAGTCCAAATTCCCACTTGGTCTTGTTGACACCAGGGGGCCTTTGGCCTCTCTGACACAATCCTAGGAGGGTATTGGGGTTCCTTATGAAAGCTTATTAAAGGTGGACATTTAGGGTTGCTACTTGGCCTTTGCTAGTGTGACTGAGAGTAAGGCCACAGTTTTTTTCTGTGGGATTTAGCTAGAGTAAGGTGGCTATTGTCTAAAAGATTTCTGTGTGCTAGTCTGCCCCTTTCCTGGTCCTCTGGCTGACTTTTGTTGAAAATTTTTGTCTGGACCAATTGACATTTGAGTTTTTGGTTTCTTTAGCATTCAATCTGGGATATGTGAGGCAAAAAGAAAATCCAGGGAACTCATGTCCTTCCTCAGGTCCCTCGCCATCTGCCTCCTTTTCTGCACTTTGGGTCTTCTTACGTTTGTTTTCTGTATAGTGTCCAAAGATCTTGGTTTTACTTAACAGAAGGAATAGGGGAAAGTACGCCTATTCCATTTTTCTGGAAGCAGAAGTTCGTGGCTTACTCCAAGCCAAGAAAACTCAGTGTGTCTAAACTGGAATTTACCCCTTTTCCTCAAATTTGTTTCTCCTCCCCTGTTCCTCCTCCCAGTTCCTCTTCCCGTCTCTCATGACCCTATTTCCATTCGTGTTGCCTACAGTTATCTAAGTCGGAAACTGAGAATTCTGCATTCATGACCATCCATACTCTCTTCCTTCTTTTTGACATAAGCCCTAGCTCAAGCCCTTTTGTCTAATTCTTGTTATTTGAATGGTGTCTTAACTGATCTCACGACTTGGATTCTCACCAATCTTTGCCCCTCCAGAATACCTCCTAATCTTTCCAAAGTGAGTGTCCACAGGTGCATTCTTCAGAATTAAACTGAATATAGGCAAATACATTTGGGAAATGTTGGCTTTAATAAAGAGATTTCTTCACGGTGGGACTTCTCAGAACTTTCAGTGTACCTACATCCACAGTGAATAGCTAAGAAAATGGTATAGAATTGCCCAACCTTATTTGACTAAAATACCTTTTTTCTTCCAGAGGCATCTCTGGAATACAGTGATCTACAACAGAGGTTGTCAAATGTTTTCTATACAGAACCAGATAATAAATATTTTTGGCTTTGCAAGCCATATGGTCTCTGTTGAAACTACTCACCTCTTCTGTTATAGCAGAAAGCAGCCATGGACAATGTGCAAACAAGTGGCTGTGTGCCAATAAAGCTTTATTTACAAAACAGACCTCTGGCCCACAGGCTTTTGTTTACCCACCCCTGTTCCAAAACATTATTTTAATTACAAAGGCCTGGGTGGCATCCTAGACTTATCCATTTTCTTTATTCCCTATGTACATTCTACCTCTAAGAGCCTTGGGTCCTGTCTCCGAAGTACATATCTGTTGCTGTCTCCATCTGCACTTGTGCTACTTTTTTTTCTCTTTTTTTAAGTAGGCTCCATGCTGGGCATGACACCCAATATGGGGCTCAAACTCACAACCCTGAGATCAAGACCTGAGCTGAGGATCAAGACCTGAGCTGAGATCAAGAGTTGGGGGCGGGGCTCCTGGGTGGCTCAGTGGGTTGAAGCCTCTGCCTTCGGCTCGGGTCGTGATCTCAGGGTCCTGGGATCAAGCCACAAATCGGGCTCCCTGCTCAGCAGGGAGCCTGTCCCCCCCCTCTGCCTACTTGTGATCTCTCTCTGTCAAATAAATAAATAAAATCTTAAAAAAAAAAAAAAAGAGTCAGGTGCTTAGCAAACTGAGCCACCCGGGCACCCCTCCACTTGTGCTTCTTTGGATGCAGGCCACCATTGCCTGCACCACATACGGCCTTCCAGCTGGCCTTCCTCTGCCCGCTTATCTGATCATTCTGTGGAATGTGCCAGAACACCTTATGTTAACCCCTCAATGGTTCTTCACTGGTCTTAGGATAGAGCACATGTTGTAAGGTCCAGTCTGGGCTGCCCCAGTGCACTCTTCCAGTCTCGATTCCGTGTCTCCCATCCTTACACTTTGGGACTGAGCTCATGTATGTATGTGGCTTGCACAGACGCACTCTCCGGGCTGTCCAGAATACTCTTCCTTTGTCTTCAGCTGGCAGATTCACCTTCGGCAAGCAGCTCAGATGTGCCTTCTTTCCTCACTGTCCAAGGTTGGGTTATGTGTCCCTCCATCTACTTTATCCTTTAGTGATCTAGCCTCATTCTTTTCTGTCTCCTCTCCCTACTCCCTCCCATTCTCCTAGTTGGACCATAAACCCTGTGAGGACAGGGTTTTCCCCCCCGCCCCCCCCCACATCCCCAGTGCCTAAAATAGGCTTGGCGCACACTGACACAGACAAGTGCTAGAGGACATACCTGCTCAGAACCTAAGACTTCCTGCCACCACCTTTTAACCATTCTTCCTCCTTGTAGGGAGCAGATGGCATTAATCTGTTGGAAGAATTAGGAGCCCATATGCCCCTCTAAGAAGTAATTTGCCCATCTGTGGTGAGGAATGAGAATGCAGCATCCAAGGGTCCTTATGGAAGGTTTTTCTTTTCAGTTTGAGTCTGACGGCTCTTTCTTGATTCCTTATTTGAGAGCTCTCTAACTTTCTTTACAGAGTTCTATATCCATCAAATCATGAGTAAGAAGCCAACTGGAGTGATCCACAAGTGTACCCAGGAGTACTTAAAAAAAAAAAGCTACAGAGGACATCCTTGGGACAGTTGGGTAAATGTGAGCATGGACTATATTTAGACAATATTATGTCAACGTTAAATATCTCACGAGTGGTCACAGTACCGTAGTGACATAGGAGGATAACCCTTGCTCTCAGGAGGCAGAGACAGGAGCATTTAGGGTGGAGTGTCATGATGCCTACAACTTATTTGCAAACAATTTGGCAACCATTTGAGCATTTCAGAGGGAGGGAAGGAGAGAGAACACAAATATGGCAAAAATGTTCATAGGTAAGTAATAATATTAAAGGTATGGAATTTTTTTAAGATTTTATTTTTATTTATTTGTCAGAGAGAGAGAGGGAGGGAGCACAAGCTGGCAGAGTGTCAGGCAGAGGCAGAGAAGCAGGCTCCCCACTGAGCAAGGAGCCCCATGCGAGACTCGATCCCAGGACGCTGGGATCATGACCTGAGCCAAAGGCAGCCGCTTAACCGACTGAGACACCCAGGCGTCCTGAAGGTATGGACTTTTATATTTTATTCAACACTCCTCTCCCTGAGCACAGCATCTGGCATGAAATACACCTCCACAAATGTTGGCTGAACTGCAGGAACAACTGGGTTGCCTAAAAGTGTGCCCTGAGTTGCTTAAGATGATCTCTTGCCTTCCTATCTATGAACTTCTGATACTGGACTTTGAGCAGCTTTGTAACCGAAAACCAGCCAACAGTCCTCTCTCTCTTGCTGAGCCAACTGGTCTGAGCTCCAAATGTATTTCATATAGCTTAACATTTTTATAGTGTCTTTTTAAAGGATAATAAACAAAGACAGGGAAGAAACTTGCCCATTGTACTCCAAATTAGAGAAAAGAAATTTGGGTTTGGATGTGACTGCGAGTCACAATTTCTGACCCAGAATAAGGATGGAGACGCTCTCCGGCTTATCTTCTCGGCCGGCTCCCTGGGCGTCCCTTTAAGAGCTGAGCTGCAGGTGCCATGCAGCCTCTCTGATGTCTACCCCCTGATCCAGCTCAGGGACTGAAATTGCCTGGAAGGCTGAAGACTTGCACCTGCATGCAATTAGCAGGGATAGGGGGAGGGGCAAGTGGAACCCCTTCTCTGGCCTCAGTCTTTTGGTGTCTTCTGTTCCAGTTCACGGTGATCAAACATAAGGTCCAGCCCAGAAAAGGAAGCCCATACGTTTGGCAGCCCTGGAGGCAAGGGGACAGGCCTTCAGAGACCGGCCTGCCTTGTGACATGGCCATGGGCCAGAGAATGGGATGAAAGCGGGCAGATGGTGCTCCGCTTCCAAGGCGGCTCATCTCTGTAGCCAGGGGCTTCTCTGGGGGACAACCATGAGGCAATAATAATGACGATGGTGGCCACTGACTGAGCACTTAGCCCGGTTCCAGGTGCTGATGGCACTTTCCATATCCCACTCATTCTGGCCTCAAAATTCAAGTAAGCCAGGATTGAGACCCAGGCCTGCCTGACGTGAAAATGCAGTGGTGTACAGAAACAACGCCCACCCCAGGAATGTAGAAGGGTCCCGTGGCACATGGGATTGTGGTAAAGTTCTAGATTAATCTGAACGGTGAATGGGGTAACTGCTGCTGGGAGGGACGTGTATAAGAAACTCCTCCCTTGCATAGGTTCTCATGCTTAGCTCCAGCACCTCAGAAGAGAAACTCATTTCCGATCAGTAGGTTAATAAGTAACATGGTTGCCCCTAGGAGGGCCAAGGGTCAGCTGTGTGCTATCAGTGAGTGCCTTGGTTGGGCTGGGGCACTACTGAGGGAGGTGGGAGGCCAATTCTGTCTCCACTCGGAACCACCCGCGTGGACACAGCCCACGGCCTGGAGTGCGTTCAGCAGAGCCCTCCTATCAGCAGGGAGGCCAGGAGCTCCCCTTTTCCAGGTGGCGGGGAAGCTCTCCATCGGTGTGCATCCTCTGCTGAAGAGCGAGCTAGGGCTCCCATCACAAATGCGGCTTCTGAGCTGCAAAGCTGGCCAACAGTAAGTCCAGCGCCTTCGAGGAATGAATGAATGAATGAATGAATGAATGAATGAATGAATGTGTTTTGGAACCTTCGAAGGGTCATGCACAAGTGAGTGACACATGATAGAGGCTAGGATTTAGCCGTGACCAGGAGCTGAGAACAAGCCTCATTCTTTGGCTTCACCTCTTGCACTAAAGGTGAGCTGGGCTGACTTCTTCCCATCTCCACTCAAGATCCGGGGCCTGGAATGTGGGCTGTGTGTTTTGTGCCTGGAGGGAGGGAGCGTGTGTGTCTCTGCGAGCCCAGATCTCTGTGTAGCCAACAGAGCAGGCGGCTATGGCTGCAGAGGTCGGCTGTGTTGCTAAATCCAACAAACAGGTGACATTCTTTTGTCCCTTGCTGTGCCCTTCAACGGAGCTGCTGCCTTGGAAAACAAACAGTAGCACATGTGCACACACTTATTTCATCACGTTTATCCGTCTACTTACTCGCCCCACCTTCCCGTCATACAGCACTTACAACTACCCCCCCTCCCGCAAAACACGCCACAGTTGCACCTCTCCTGAGGGGCGGGAGCAGGCGGGGGTGTCTTAGGTTGAACTCCCCTGGGAAAGATTCTGGGCTGGAGCGCTGCACGCAGGTTGTCTCTTAGAGAGTGCTCCAGGTACACCTGGGAGGGAGGGAGGTCCCAGGACTGCGCACCAGAATCTGGCAGCGTGGGGCGGAGGTCAAACTGTGAGGGCCCAGTGAGGACGACCTCAGCCAATCCCCTTTGCGGCTCTGGAGCTGGGATAGCTCTGCACGGGGCCATGGGGCACGGTCAGCCTTTGTACCCCTGTATCGACCTGATGCTGGGTGACCCCGCCACACACCCCGCTCCAGGGCATGTAACCTCCCTTCCGAGAGGGCAGGGGTGGGGGTGTTATGAAGTGTCTGCAGGCCACATTCCAGGGCCTGAGGGATGGGGGGGTGGGAGGGAGGAATGAATGCCTGGGTCCCCAACAGAGGGATCTGTGCCCACTGCAGGGGGTGGTCCCCACTGTGGCCCAAACAGTGTCATTGTGAGCTGGTTAAACACACCCTTAAAATTCGGAAGATGTAGAAGACGTTCTCTTGCTGCTTCTGCCAGTTATTATTAATTTTATAATGGAGCCAGGCCTGAGTTCATGACCCTTGAGTTTCAAAGTGCCCACATCTTGAAGTCAACAGAAAAGCTTTTTTTCAAAATTGTAGTTGACACAATGTCATATTAGTGTCCGCTGTACAACCGAGAAAGCTTTTTAACCCGCGGATCTCCTTTTTCTCCTCCTCTTCTCCGGAAGGCTCTTGGACAGTTTTATTCTCTTCTGTTACTCCTCCCCAACACAACCCCACCCCGTTCTCCTGGAAATGGACTGCTTTCCATGAAGTAGATACCCCACTCTGGCTCATTTCAAGCCCCCTGGGGGATGTCGCTGAACACAGCCTGGGAAGAGACCCACACAGCGGTCTCGTGAGCTGTCCCTGTGCCTCCCAAGTTCAGGCTGTGTGGAACCTCAGGGAGAGGCCGGGTTTGAGGCCCCGAGGCTGTGGGGTGAGGCCTGTGTGTGCTTGGTAGGGAAGGGCTGGCCTGCCTTCTCTGTTCTCAGGACGTCCTCCAGGCTCCATTTCAGGGGCCGTGTGGCCAGCAGGGCAGGGGCAGAGCGGAAAGGAGGAAATAAAACCTGACCCCGTCATCTCGGGTCCTGGCATCATCCCCCAAGTGCCGGGGGAAGGTGTTCTCACGCGCGGTGCTCTGACCCTTGTCACGCTCACGCGGCTGCTCCCTGCTGCACACACAGCCTGCGGCTCTGTCTCAGGAATGCTCAGGGTCTCTGGCTTCTTCTGAGCAGGGGCACCTCCTCGGGGAAGACTGGTGGCCGGTCGTGGTGGAGGGAGGGTCTGGGAGGGGTGGGGGAGAGCCATCTGTTCTCTCCAATCTGGGCTCATGAACTCAGCTACCAAGTAACTCCCTGGGTGGTGAGCTCAGAAGAAGAGAATCAGGGCAGAGCTTTTCTCGAGTTCCAGGACCCCTGGCTGGGGAGGGGGAGGTGTGTGTGGGGGTGTTCCTGGGATGAACATAAGCAAGTACTGGTAAATAAATGTCTCCTTCGGGAGAATTAGCCTGCCTCACCAGAGAGCAGAAGCTTGTCCTTTCCAAAGGCTGGGGTCTGGGGTCAGGGAGGAATGAAGGCTGAGGGAGTAGAGGGAGAGTGAGCTGGTGCGGTGGTTCTCAACTGAGGGCGATTTTCCTCTGCATAAGACACTTGGCCACGTCTGGAGACATTCTGGGTTGTCAAAGCCAGGCAGGGAGCCGCTAATGGCATCTAGTGGGTAGAAGCCAGGGCTGCTGCTAAACATCCCACATTGCACAAGCCCCATGCCAGGCCGCATCCCAGAGCCACCTGGCTCCAAATGTTGCTGATGCCCAGATTGAGGAAACCTGCAGGTAAACCGAGGCCGGTCCCATGAGCAGAATGACTTCTCCTTACAGAGCATGGTTCACACTGAGGGGAAGTCACGCTCCCCTTGTGTTGAAGGAGGGAGGGAGAGAGAAAGTGAAGAAGTGGGGGACATCCAGCCTCCTATACAGTTCAACCCAGAGAAAGGTTCTCCAGACTTGTGTTGGAAAGAGGCTTCCTGTCTTCGCAGGGGAAGGGAAAAAGCCCATGCTAGGTGGGCAAGAATCTGGGTGGGAAGCCATGAGGGGCTGGATGCCTTTTTGGCTATTAAGATGCAATCTCTGTGTTCCCAGTGCACTACTTACACACACGTCCATGTCCTTCCTCCCAAACACCACCATGCACTGTGCAGTTCTTTCCCCAGCACTTCCATGTTGTATCACTACTGTTTGCTTGTGTTCCTCACTAGTTCCTGGACGGCTGTGTTTTATTCATCCTTGTATCCCCAGCACCTGGCTTTGTCAACCAAACACTCAAGATGTGTCTGGCACTAATTGTCTATAGAACGGGCAGATGTGTGATTTTAGTAGATATTGTATCAGCAGCTTCCATGTTTCTGTCTAGACAGTTGTCTTCCTTGGGGGAACCACCTTTTCCCTCCCTTTATGGCCCTGATGGGATTGGTGCCCATTCAAGTTCTCTGGGAGTTAGAGGGAGAGCCTCTCTGCCATTTCTGTGGCTGCCACGGGGATGAAGGTGAGGAGCTGCCAGCAATCATCTTTCCCACAAGTGGAGAAAGCCCACCTGGGAATAAAGCCACACCCCAAGGGAAGCAGAACTGGAGGTGGAGCAAAGACGTCTTTTGAGTCCCTGGATCCAACCATGTCTGAAGCCATCCTTTTTTTGAACTTCCCAGTTTTTGCTTTGAGTTAGGGTTCTGTCACTTCACTTCTCTAGTCTCTGGGTTAATCTAGCAATGCCACCTGGGGGCAGAGCCAGGCAGTGGTCATGGTCTCCATCTCTAGCTCATGTGGGCAGGGCAGACTGCCTCTGGCCAGAAGCCCCATCTTTGAGTAAAATCTGCCCCTATTTGGCTGAGATGGTATGAAGATAAGGGGCTGTGGGGGGAGTGGCCTGGGAGTGGAACCAATGGGTGGTAGACTGGGAATAGGGGGAGCTCCTGCCACCTGTGAGGGGCCTGTAGCCTCTGGTCACTGCAGCTCTCCAAGCTCCTCACAGTCTCTTAGGGAGTGGCAAAGTTCAAATACAATCCATTTGGAAAAAGGGGTTTATGAATGCATCAGTGCAAGGAGATTGTTTTCACTGGCACTGGAATTGGCTCAGAGGGAGAAGGGGACCAGGGTGGGGAGCCATTGAAAGAATATAGAGAAGCGAAGGGGAGGGAGAGAGGATGAAGGGGATGTTTTATGCAGGTGGCCCCCCTTGTAACACTAAAGACGGGTGGGGGAGGGGAATGGGCTAGAGGAGATTCCGTTCTGTTCTCCCCAGGCCTGGGGACCCTGGAGCCCTGGCGAGGGCTGTAGAACTGGCTTAGGTGTGGGGGGTCACCTCCTAACTCCATTACCCTCATAACTGAGAACCCAGAGAAAGGACCCAAGCCAGGCATTCCTAGTTCCTTGCTGGCAGGATGGCTACTGGGAAAGTCATTCCTGCGGGGTCGAGAGCCTCCCATCCTCAGGGCCTGCTAGCAGATCAAGGCACTTTTGCTTTATGTGGCTTAGGTGGTAGGAGGATGGAGGGGGCAGTGGAAGCTTGACTCCTTCACAGGTCAGGCTTCAGGACTGGGATGTGTGTGCAGTTAGTCTCGGGGGAGGGGGCCCACCTTCATTCCTCACAGGTTGAGAATAATAGTCACTGGTGGTCGGTCAACAGCCATCCCCATGTGCTAGGTACGGCAATCCTGTGAGATGGTATTGCCCCCATTTTACAGGGGAGGAAACTGAGTCTTCAAAAGTTGAGAGCCCAGGCTTAGCTAGAAAGGAGAGCAGTGGGCTTTAAAGTGGAGTTTGTTTGTTTGTTTTTGTATGTTTGTTTGTTTTGACTCTAAAGACCAGAATTCAAAAAAATGTTCATTGTTTTCCTTGGTTAGTAGCTTACCATTCAATATGCACTTGTTAAGTGCAAGGCACTGCAGAATGCTTTGCGTGTAAAACTGCCTGGACCCGCCAGGCGCCGCTCTCGGAAGATTTTACGGGGAAGGTCGCCATCTAGTGGCCAAACTGCAAGCCCAGCATTTACCGGGACGAAGTGATCAGGGGGAAGGTGGAGCTTTGGGAAACAGTTGAAGTCAGTGGGGGAAGAGACCCCACCTGGAGCAGCCTTGCTTCGGGAGGGCTGCTGCAGAGCCAGAGTGCCGGCTCTGGGCGTCCGAGGAGGTTCAGGCTGCCTAGCTGCCTCAGGTCGGAAGGGGGGACTTGGATGTGGGTGTGGTAGACCAGAACTATA
The DNA here is from genome assembly GCA_002007465.1 of Ailurus styani. NCBI lineage: Eukaryota > Metazoa > Chordata > Mammalia > Carnivora > Ailuridae > Ailurus > Ailurus styani. The sequence continues at coordinate 7,014,776 of LNAC01000017.1, forward strand.
TCTCGGAAAGTCCCACTTTGGGCCCCTCACAGGATTCCTGAAGGTAAGCCTTCTCCCAAGGTGTTGTGTCCTTTTACCAGAGTGAGGTGGGGAGGAGGGACGTTGGTATATCTGAGTCTTTCCCTGCTGAGCGGCCCGGGGTTCCAGCCCTTGGTGTTTGACCTTATACAGACCCTGCCCCCACCTATGAGGGAGTTCTATAAACTTGTCCTCATTTCTGGAATGGCGTCCCGAGGAGCCCTCCCTCTGCCTGCACCCTCTCACCCCAGTTCAGGCCCTCACCTGGGCTGGTACATTTGGGCTGTGGCACTCTCCCAGCCTCTGCTTTGCTGGCTTTTTCTCCCCACTTTGCTAATCGAAGGATTTCCTGGTTGTGGAGCATCCCACATAGGCCCCCTCATGCCCTGCAGGAGAATGTCCAGTTTCCTGGCCTGATTTTCATTCCTGGCTCATTCTCTCTGACACGCACCATCCCAGGCCGTGCATCTCCTGTGCGGCTCCGACCCCGTGCTTCTTAGTCCTGGCTGCACATTCTAATCACCTGGGGAGCTTTGAAGCCTACACTTTCCCAGAACCCAGGACCTGGAGGTCGTGGATATGTTTAGAAAGCCCCCAGGTGATTCTAACATGTAGGCAGGGGGCTCACGTGTAGCCACTGTTCCGGCCTTTCTGAACTCCCTGGCAGATTTGCATAGTTTTTCTTCCTCCTGCACGTGGCACACACTGTCCTCTCTGTCCACAGTGCCTTCCTCCAGCTTTTCTAACTGGCATTCCCTCACCTGGGAAGGCTCAGCACAAATGCTCGTGGAGAGCTTGCAGTCCTTTCCTCTGGGCTTCACATATTGTGCATCACTTCTATGTACCCGTGAACCTGCTGTGTCCCATCGATCGGCTTGTTCTCACACCTTAGACGGTGAGACCTTGACCATGGTGGACTTACCTTTGTATGCCCAGTTTCTGACAGTGCCACGGACAAAATTATGTGTGATGATGGAATGTTGATGGATGTCCCAATGAGTGTCCTGCTCAGAGAGCCAGTCTTCATGTGGCTGAGACCTTCAAACTTCCAAATGCCGAGCTTTCTGAAGAGCCCTTGAGGCCATGAGCCAGGGTCTCACACTGGGAGTACCTGTTCATGCTCCCAAGGCCTCGGAGAGGAGAGGTGGCCGCACAGAGTGGGATTTGAGGGAAGGGCCTCCTCCCGCCTCCCAACCCCTGCATAAAAATATCTCCTATATGACGGATGGCTCAGTCTTCAGTTTCCATGCTTAGAAAACCTGTGCTTGAAGCAAAGATTTAAAAATAATAAAAACCAACATTTCCTGAGGACTTAGCTTATGTCAGTGACCCATACGATATCTCATTTAATCATCATAACAGCCTTGTGTTTACCTGTCCTCACGTCCGGGTGAGGAAACGGTGGCTCTTGGACATTGAGTTACGTTCCAAAGACTGCTTGGGCTCACCAATACCCATCTCCTCCTCCTCTGAGGGTCGTAGATGACCTTTTTCTAGTCTCCTTTGCAGTAGGTGGGTCTGTGGATATAGGAGAGTGGAGGTGGGGGGCTAGGCCCCTTGTCAGGTTGTGATCTGTTAAAAATGAGATAGTCACATACATGGTCTTGGATCTTTCTCCCTCAACCAGCTCAGTGGAGAGAATGTCAAAGATTCTGAGGATCTAGAAGACTGAGCCACAAGATGAAAGGAGGCTGGGGCTCTGAGTGATGGCATGGAACAGAGCCATTCCCATCCCTGACCCACAGAGGAGGGCTATATGAGTAAGAATTCAAGTTTTCTGTGTTAATTTCTGTTGGGTTTATCTCTTCAGCAGCTATTGCTGTGTACCCTGCTTGATCCGTGTAACCATGTTCAGTGAGTGGTCCAGTCAGCATTTGTTTCCAGGCAGGCTGACTTCAGAGTACACAGCTCCATCCCCTGCACTGCCTTTCCAGAATTTTGTAACAAGGTGCAGATACCCTGGGAGAGGTCAGGCATTCTGTCCTTCATTCTAGGACTAGCCTGAGGAAGGCAGGAGCGGATTTTTATCCAAGGCTGTCTTCCCATGTTGTGGGTTTGTGTGTGTGCATTGTGAGGGGTTGGACTGGGCTGGGCGTAGTAGGAAACTCATGAATAATTCAGAGATGGCTGGCGTGCAAGAGGAGAGGTGCAGGCTCTGGTGCATTTCTGGTGACATGGGATTCCCTGAGTGCCATACTATGCGTCCATCTACGGGTCTGGTTGGGGCAGAGGAGCTCTGGGTTGCGTGAGCTCCCCACGGGTTTCTTGCTCGTGATAAACTCTGTCGTGGATGGTCCCACCGGCTTCTCCTCAGGGAGACACAACACGGTGGTTAATCCCTTCGTAGCTCCCACCGAACCAGGGTTCAGGCTGGCCCCGTGACCAGCTGGAGCTGGTCTGTGAGTGCAGATCAGATCCAAGTGGACCTGACACCCATGCGATCAAACAAGGCAGGTGGCAGCTGGACCAGAGCACACGGGAGGAACGGTCTCCTGGCTCCCCGCTGAAGGGAAATGGACCAAACTCACTGCACTTGGCAAAGGTGTTCCTATGTGCTTCTGAGAGGGAAGTTGTCCGAGACATTTTTGTTCTCCTGTTTGCTTTACTGAATCACAGCTTTTGCTCTGCTGCCGATGCTAACAGGGCCCATGAGACCTGACAGCTGGTGTAAGGCAGGCTAAACTGGCTTCTCTCTTCCCACCCTCCCACCTGGGGAAGCAACCCCTGGCCTGGCTGCGTGACTGGGAAGGGAGCAGCGGCTCTCAGAGCGCTGGAGGGGGCTCTCAGTGCTGTGATAACTAGACTTCCTGGGGAGCGTGTGAAATCAGCCACAACTGGGCTTGAATCCAATTCCACCACTTACCAGCTTGGGGGCAGCGGCGGCGGGGGCAGCGGTGGTGGTGGTAGTAATTACCCTCAGTCTCCTCCCGAGAAGTGGATGCTGTGAGGAGCTCATCCTTGCAGTCTAGCCCCTCTCTTCACTTCCACTCCCTGCTGTAGTCCCAAACACCAGGCCAGAGGCCACCAGCCTTCTCTGTCGTCTCACGCAGATGACCACGTCTGCTCTCCACAACCCCCCCAACCCCGTTCTCCACACTGTATCCAGAGCACTGGTTTATGACATTAAGGCAGACTCTCTCTTGTTTTTAATTAAAACAAAACAAAACGAAAAAAGAAAAGAAGAGAAAGAACCCCCCAGTCTTTAATCTGTGCATCTTCTGATTCCTGCCAACCTCTTCTGTGTTCCAGACTGGCTCACCACTGGCCCTTTGCATATGCTGGTGCCCTGGGTCGGGAATGCATTCCTTTCTCTTTGCCTGGTCAGTGCTTACTTTCAGACCCCAGCAACTTCTGGGCCATTCTCACTCTAGGTCACCTCTCCAGTTATGTGCTTCCATGGCTTTATACATCTTTTAAAAAAACAATTTTTTTTTCATTTTCAGTTTTTTAAATTTATTTTTTTTTCATAGCTTTATACACCCTCTTGGTGCTTAACACCCCTGCCATTTTCACTACTTAGTGTAATGCTTTATCATTTGTCTACATTCCTGACCCAAGTTTCAAGAGGCGAGGGCCCACACTGATGTCTACCCACCTCTTTTAGCCCCAGAACTTAGCACGGGACCCGGCACATGACAAGCTCTCCGTAGAATGCTGCTGAATGAATGAAAGATGAGGATTAAATGAAAATGTCACATGCAGAATACTTGGCACTATTCTTGGCATTAGTAAGAGTCAATAAATACTAGCTATTGATGATAATATTACTCTGTGGGTTTGATTGAGAAAAACTCGTCTAAATCATAAGTGTTCTCCTTACCCCCACTGTGCCAGTTTGGGGGTAAATGAGTCTGGAAGGAAATAGAGACACACAGATACATGCACGCCTCTCAGCGTGGCAAGAGTGTTTGCCCTCACTTCCTGCCAGCACTTCCCAGGAATAGAACGTGGCCTCGGAGAGAAGCCCGGCTGTCCCTTGAGGGCTGGAGGGATCCATCTGTGCATGGGTAGGTGTGAGGCTCCTCCAGCCCCGGGTCCGGACTTTCCTCTCACGCCTGTTCCATGCAGAGAGGGGCTGCAGGCGTAGGCAGAGATCACTCTAGCATTTAGAGCAGTCTGGGGAGCACTGAGCTGCCTCTAACAAAAATCTCCTCCCAAAGTCCGAAACAGTAGCTCAGCCTGGGCACCTCAGCAGTCCCCTTTCCTCTGGCGGCCTCTACCTTTTCCTCACCTGAAAGCATTTGTCACAGAAGACCAGTGTCCACAGGAGTTTTAGAGACTTTATTTATGTATAAACAATTTAAACACTTTGCCATAAATTATCTTTGCCTGTCCCTAGTCTTTGCTTAGCAGCAAATTAAAATTAATATAAAAACTCGATGAACAATTCATACATGTATATTACAAAAAAGTTCCTGTACCAAAGTTCTTATTAGACTTTTTTTTGTTTGTTTTTTGATTTTTTTTTTGTTTTTGTGGGTTTTTTTTTTTTAAATTTTTTATTTTTCTCTCTTCGTGGTGACTGTCATGTGATTGTCTCAGTTTCTGGACCAAACAAACACACTAAGAATTTTAAATCTGAAACAGTGATTGTGCCTCGAGGCTTATGTATGTACAGGGTGATCTGAAGTGGTGCCCGTTAGCAAAAGAGTGTCACAATGCCACACCTCTACCGCAACTGATACCCACGAACTACGGAATCTAAACAGACTACACCCTGTAACTGCGTATTACTGTCCACAATGGAATCTTCAAAGACAAAAGAGTATGAAATTTATCTGTAGTGATTATAGCCACCATTTTGAATTAAAGTTTACACTCTGCGCTCAAATAAATTAGCTCAGGCCGGACTAAGTTGGGACCTGAGAGTTAAGTGCTGAACGGTATTATTTCGCTTTGATTTTTGATATTAATTTCCTTTTTTTGTGTGTTTTTTAGTTTTTTTTTCTTTAAAAATTATTTCCAGTGCTCACTCTTTCACTTTTATTCCCCCCCCTCCCCGGTCGCTACACACAAATCACCCCCAAAGTCGTGTTTTAAATGCACCTGTATTTGTTTAAACGAAAACGTCTGTAGTATTTGTCCGACAAGCAGTCTGGTTCGGTTTCCTCAGCTGGTCTGTGACGCCGGCCCTGCTGGACGTGTCTGCGTCGCTCACGTGTGGATGAGTGAGGTAATAGCGTATGAGGCCTTCTTGTCTTCACGTCTTTGTGTTTCGGTCGGTGTGTATGCTTTGCTTTTTGTTTTTTGTGTTTTTATTTTGTTGTGTTTTTCTGTTCTTTTGTTCCTTTTAGACATTTTGCGTCTTTTTGTTGTCGTCGTTTCTTTTTCTGTGTAGACCCAGAACAAGTGGGTCATATTTTAGGGGAACTTGGAACATTTTGTGTGTGTGTGTGTGTGTGTTCATTCATTCGTTTGTTTTGTTTTCCTCAGAATTTTCGGCCAGGCTTTAGTCTACTTCAGGATGTGGGACTTCTCGCTTGGACAGTAGCATTTGAACTCAAAAAATGTGAGCTTTCTTGCCACTTGGTATCCTAAAGCAGCCCGGCCTCAGTGCCCCTGTTAGGTCTTCATCTCCTTAGGAGAGGAGATAACAGTTACGCCCGCTGAGCCATCCAGACAAGGAATGGCAGCAGATTATTTTGTTACCTCTTTCCCATCTCATTCTGTCTTAAAAACTGGATGTTGCTGCTACTGTCTGCAAGCTCTGGGTATTGCTCTACAGGAAGCACGTAATATCCCTCATAACCTTGCACGCGTCCCGAGCTCAGGAGCTGCTGCTTCTCGCCTTCAGTCCACAGGCGGCTCCCCTCTCTCCCGTCCCTGGCTTTCTGCTGCTCCTTGGCCCAGGCGGTGCCCAGGGCCCTCTGCCTCGCCTGGTCCAGGACGCGGGCCTTCTCTTCATCCAGGGTGTCGGGGGTGAGGCCGTAGCGGATGCTGAGCAGCAGCGTGGAGTACTGGAATTCAATGTTGGTGAACCTTCGAGTCCTGCCATTGACCAGCAGCGTGGGCTGCGACACGGTCACATTCACGCCGCTCTCCAGCACCTTGCGGCCGATCGTGGTGCCCAGCGTGACCAGGTCGCCGTCGGCCGAGCCGATCTTCACGAAGTAGTGTGTGTCCTTGCCCTCGATGCTGTAGTGCATCTTGTCCAGGTAGTAGGCGTTGTTCAGCACAGAAGCCACCTTGCGGCTGTCCTCGCTGGCGATGCTGGACACGCCGGTGGTCACTTGCCCTTCTTTGATGGCGAACATGATGCCCTTGCCAATGATGGGTGTGGTGGTGGCGAACCAGTGGCCTGCTTTCTCTCGGATGTTGGCATGGAGCTTTTTGGAGATGACCTGCCCTTCCAGAGCCATGAAGGCCTGATTATGCCTCTCTGTTGTCTGCTGGACACCTGTGATGAGCTGTGGGCAGAAGGAAACACAGAAGCCTGAGATGACGGTCTGGGCAGCTCTGTGCATGGGCAGAGAAGCTCATTAAAGAAAGGTCAGCAAGGGAAATGCTTGGGCTCCCTGCCAGAACTAGTCTTCCATCTGTAATGATACGGGCGCCTACCTTTTGAAACTAGCCCAGGCTGGCTGGCTCCCAGTGCTCTGACAGTGTGGCCTGTCCACCTTGTAAGTATAACCAACTAAAAAGACGGTGCAGAGGTTTGCCACCTTGCTGACATCGCACCCGGGCACATCCACTTACCACGTCTCTCTGTTACTGGAGAAGAGAGAGTCGCTCTGCACTCCAATGGTTTGGCAGCTGCCTTACACACTTCAGACCCAGGAATATCCTGACCTGAAGGGCAGGGGGTTCCTTTGAGAAGCTACAAACCCTGCTGCTGTGACCTAGATGGTTTTCAAGGCCAGTGCCCTGGGTATTCATTAACTTCCTTGGGTTAAGACCTTGCTACTCAAAGCATGGCTAGCAGTAGAGGAATCGCAGGGACCTGCCTTATTAGAAAAGCAGAATCTCAGGCCTCACTCCAGACCTACAGAGTCAGAGGCTTCGTCTTAACAGGACACACCCTAGGTGGTTGTGTGCATGCTAATGTTTGAGAAGCACCGGACTAAGAGTTTCTGGCATCATGGGCCAGAGGGAATATTCCCGGGCTTTAGTCATTTGCTTTGGATCTTGGCCCTGGATCTGCAGAGGGACGAAATCACCATTATCTCCTTGGCCTTGAGCTCTCTACTCACAAATTACAACTCATCTCAATTGGTGGTTGGGGGACAGGCTGGGATAATGGAAGAGGCTGTGTTTGGGAGGTAACGGCACTTAGATAAATGAGAGAAATGATAGCTATTCATCTACTGAGTGGTCCCCACAGGGCACAACTGAGAGAATGTTGTTCTCAATTACCCACCAGCTCCTCCTCGTCCCTCTCGAGTTACACAGTGTGGATGATTATTCACAGCAGCTGAGACCTTTTCGACTTTTCCGTGGCCGGGTGCTGTCCTGTAACAGGGGTTCTCTGAACGCCGATGCCCACCCCTCCTGTCTGACCATGCTGGAGGTCTCAGCAGCACCCAAGTGGAAACTGAGCACCTCACGGTCATCGCTGAAAGACCTGAGCACAGATTATGTTCTGAAAACTTAATCTGTATACATTTGGGCCATAAAACGCTGAGGTTTTATGTCAGGCATAAAAATATTCTTTAATGGGATAGAAACTACAAACCACAGTTATATGACGTCCCATAAAAGCCACAAGGGTTGTGATCTGATAGGCAGTGCAGATGGTGGGTTGCTGCTAGATTTCTCTGTGCTGTTGTTAATCAAGGAGTGACTCAAGGGTATATAGCGAACAGATAATGATACCACAATTAAAGTAATAATTGAGGTCGGGCAGAAATATGTGCTGTGCCAGACAGGTGACAGCACTGACATTTGCTTTCCTGGGAAGTCACAATGTTTCATGCACCTTTTTATACCCAGCTCTGATGTTTGCCTCCTCTACCGACGTGCCCTTGGCTCCCCTGCGGTTCCGTTTGCAAAAGGGAATGAGGACAATCACTCAGATTCTTGGCAGGAACCCACGCTTACCTGTCCATTCTCACTGGCTTGACTCTCTGACAATTCATAGGGAGGAGGCACGAAATACATTTTGGCTCTTGGGAAGCCAGGAATTATGTTGCTAAGCTGAAATCCAAACATCACAAGCCAGCTTTTCACATCTATGGTGGAAACAAAAATAAAGATTTCTGAATCATGATGGATGGAAAGCAGTTGAAGGATCTTGGAGAGAGAATGAAACAAAATGGGTGGTTGGCTGTGGAGTCCAGCAAGGGAGAGAGGCGAGAGCTCGCAAGGGTCTCCAGGTCCAGACCCAGAGCCACTCTTCATGGGTCCTGGGAAGGATGCCCTTCCAACCTTGGTCACTTGATAACCCTCCTGGGGTGATTGAGGGGGCCAGTGCTGGAGTAAGATCTAGTTTCGACTCCCCTTACTGTGTGACCTTGAGTAAGTTCTTGCCTCCCTCTAAGCTTTGGGTTCCTCAGACGTGAGTTGGGATGATAGCTGTACCAATGTCGTTGGGTTGCTGTGAAAGCGGAAGAGAAGTCCTTGTCACCACGCCTGGCACATATATTGCGCGGTAGATAGGAACTCCTTCAATTGGAGCATCTGTTATAGGCCAGTCGATGTGTTTGGAAGCTAGAGATACAATGATCAACTAGATGCATAAGGGATGATTATTAACACTGTGCAGACATTGATGGGGTAGGGACTGTACTGCGGCTGGCTATTATGGAGAGGGGGTTTCAAAAATATGTGGAAGGCACAAAGTCTTCTGGCTCCTGAGACCCTTTTCCCAGTTGCCTACTCTTCAGAGAGAGGCTAGAGAATGCTCTTGTGTGTTCAGAGTATGACTTCCCTTCTCCTGCCAGGGTCACGGCTGAGTCCCTTGCTTTGGAAATTATACCTCTTGCCCCACAGGTCGTGCTCTCAGAGTAAGACTGCAGCTCCCAGGCTGCCTTGCCTCCTTCCACAGTGATCCGTAGAGAGCCCTGGACATCCATCCCTTGCAGCTCTCACAGCCCCGCCCAGGCCATCCGCCTGGAGTCCAGCAGGAATCCCCTTCTGCGGCTCCTTATCCCTGTTTATAACGAGCACCGTAACGTCATGCCCTACGTCTCCCCATTTCTTCTACCATTCCTGGGCCTGGAGATACAAGTGCTCCTTGTTGCAGCCATTACTGATCCCCAGGCCTCTCACCTGCATTTCTTGGTGCTTTTCTGCTTCACTGTCCTTCTCTCTACTTCTGTTCCTAAATTCATTCTTAGTGATTCCATTATACAAGCACTTGATCCTTCTAATGTCCTGCCCTCTTCATTCCTTTGATGACCAGCCCCTGGCCTTGTTCATCCTCTGGACCGTGTCATCACCAATAATTCTGATCCCCCATTACCTTAATTTCTTTCACATCGCCCTCTGACCACCACCTGAACTCTTTCTAGTTTACTCCTTTTTGTAACCTGACACCTGTGCTCTTTGATCCTTTCCCTTCCTCCCTAGGATCTTCAATCCATCCTAAGCTTTTTGTCCCTATTCCTCAACACCTTGGTCTCTTTTCTTACCTAGCACACGTCCAAGGCCAATCATTAGAATCATTCCTTGTGTATATTCTCAGATCCTGTGTCCCTTTCTCACTTTATCACACTTGCTTGGTGAAATCACAATTTTGGTTAAATCCACGTGTTCACCTATTCCTTCTTTGTACCTGTGCAGCTGAATGTGGCTGGAGAAACAAATGTAACTACACTGACTGGTGTCACTTTAAATTCCTGACCGTGAACTCCAGTTCTGCCTTCCTGCTGCCTGACATTGTTCCCTTCCTTCATCAGTCATTCTCCTATTCTGCTAGAGGATGTGACATCTTCTCCTCTCTGCTAAAACCATCAACATCTGCTTTCCCTTCTCCCTAGAGCAGCTGACCTTGTTTCCTTTTCTGAAAAAACCCAGTGCAGCCAGAGGGGGAATTCCCCTAAACTCTCATCACATTTACTGGTCTTCCAGCATCTGTATCCCTATTTCCTGCCTTCTTGTTACTCTAGATGAGCCGTGGAAGTCAGCCCTCCCTGTGTGCGGTAGGTAGCATCTTCTGTTGTGCACCCAAGGACAGCACTCCAGCAACTCTCTCTCCCCCGTGGCATCAAATTACTCCTCTTTTCAGTGGATCGACCTTGTCAGCATAAAAACATGCTACCAAATGCCCACTTTAAAAGAAATTCCTCTCTTGCCCCTTTTTTTCCCATTTGCTACCATCCATTTCTCTTACCCTCCTGGACAAAAAACTTCTCAGGATCAAAATAATTTTCTTTACTCCTAGTCTCCCAATCTCCTTTGAATCAGGCTTTGTCCGTAACTACTCCACTGAAGCAACTCTTGTCAAGGTCATGAATGACCTCCATGTTGCTAAGTCTGACGTTAATCTGGGTCCTCATCGTTTTTGACTTATCAGAAGTACTTGACAAAGGTACTTGACAAAAGCTCCTGCCGTTATTTTTTTCTTGGCTCTCTGGAAAATACAGTCACTTGTTTGTCCTCCTCCTACCTTGGTGGCCACTCCTGGCCCTATTTTGGTTCCTCCTTATCTGCCTCCTGATCTCTTTAATTTTGGAATGCCCTAGGTTCAATCCGTGAAGTTCTCTACTCTGTCTGCTCTCACAAACATGGTGAGCTGATCCATCCTTAGGACCCTATATACTAGCTACATATTGTTGCTGACTCCAAAATTTATATCTCCATCCTGGACCTCTCCTTGAACTCTGAACTACTAAATCTAATTATATTTCAAACTTTTGTCCAAAACTGAACTCCTGATCTTCCTCCCCAAACCTGTCCCATCCATAGACTTTTCCATTCCAGATAATGGCCACTCCATCCTTGCTCCCTTTCTTTTCCTTACTCTCCATGTCTAAATCCATGGGCAAATCCTTTACTTTTTTAAAATTGAGGTAAAATTCACATAACATAAAATTCATCATTTTAACCATTTTAAAGTACACAATTCAGTGGCTTCTAGTACATTCACAGTGTTGTACAACCATCGTTACTATTTAATTCCAGAACATCTCATCACCCCAAAAGAAGCCTTATACCTAGTGGCAGTCATTCTGCATTCTCCTTTCTCCTCAGTCCCTGATAACAACTAAACGGCTTTCCATCTCTATGGATTTGCCTATTCTGGATATTTCTTATAAATGCAATCATACAATATGTGGCCTTCTGTGTCTTTCCCTTAGCATAATATATTCAAGGCTCATCCATATTGTAGCACATATCAATAGAATTCATTTCTTTTCATAGTAAAATAATATTCCATTGTTTGGGTATACTACATTTTGTTTATCCATTCATCAGTTAATGGGTATCTGGGTTTTTATTTTTTTGCTTTTATGAATAATGCTATTAAAATGTGTGTACAGATTTTTGTTTGAAAACATGTTTTCAGATCTCTTGCTTATATACATACCTAGTTGTGAAATTGCTGGGTCATACGGTTAAGTCCTTTACTTTTACTTTCAAAATAGATCCAGAATCTGTGTCCACTTGTCATCACATCGCCACCTTGATCCTGGCCCATCATCCCTCACCTGGACTTCTAACTGGCTCCCTGCTTCCACCGTTCTGTCCCACATGCCTTATTAGAATGAGCCTTTAAACCTGGAGCAGACCACGCCATTCCTCTGCTCAGAACACCCAGGGAACCCCCATTTTTCTCAGCGAAAAAGCCGAAGTCTTCCGACTGGTCTATAAGGACACTCACCCGTTATCTGTCTGAGCTCATGTTCTCTTGCTTTCTCCCTTGCTCACACAGCTCCAGCCTTGGTGCTATTTCTTGAACATGCCAGGCACACACTCACCTTGGGGCCTTTGACAAGCTCCTCTGCCCAGAGTGTACTTCCCTACTCTCTCACTTCTTTCAAGTCTTGTTCAAATACTGCCTCTTGAAGAAGGCAAACCCAACCACCACATTTAAAACCCTCTCCCCTTCTCCACCTCCAGCAATCCCAAGTCCCCTGACTCTGTTCATCCTCCAGCCCCAGCCTCCAAAGCAATGACAGCCTAACATGCTGTATGATTTGTGTGTTTATTGTTTACCGATGTCTCCCTCCCTGAGAATGTGAGTTCCATTAGCGCAGGGAGTTAAAAATTTTGTTTTATCCACTGATATCCTCCCAGATCCTCTGATAATGCCTGGCACAAAATAGGTGCTTGATAGTACACATGGAACGAATGAATGAAAGAACACCGAATATACGTGGCAAAAGCTACCCTGAATAATGTCACAGAGGAACTAACGGTGCCTGAGAGAATGTTTCTAAAGAGGTTAAGTAACGTATTACTGCCTCCTGCCCTGGGCCTGTTGCAAGGAGTTTAATGATGACTTTGCTACTAAACACGTAGCCATGAAAGAACCTTGTGATGAGAGGGAATCTGGGATCCACAGTCCATCCATCGTCCTCGGCCACAGACCGGTTCCTTGCATAACTTGGGCTATTACTAATATGTGTAGTTACCATGGAAGAGTCATTTAAGAATACGGGTTTGCAATTGCCTTGTGTCTGCATCTAGCAGATAGGTGCGTGGCTCTAATCCAGCAACGATCACATATTTACAGAGCTCCTGCTCTGTGCAAGGTAGGTGCTGACTGCTGTTGAGGATGGATCTCCCAACTGTGGATGTTCCTGGTCACTCATCATGATTGAGTTGCCATCTCCAGGTATCACTTGTAGTAGTATTGACTTACTGATTAAAAAAGATAAATTTGCCTGTTTCATTTAAGTCCGTTTTAAAAAAGAAACTTCATGTTACTACCATAAATGGGAAAGCAGACTCACTTGATGCAAACAGAAAATAACTGTAATATTAAAACAAAGAAAACAAAGTAATGCAATTAAATTAGAGCATGATTTTTGTTATCTGCTACTGAAGGAGTCTCAGACCTACTCTCTTTGTTAAAAGGGGAGATTGGAAGTGTTAATGAGGTGTGAAGTACATACCAACATCAGGTGGAGACTTTCTCCTCGACTGAGATGGAAGAATAAAAAGAGTACCAGAACTTTCCCCATCTGTGTTTCCATGTTATTTAATGTAGTACCTCATCTGTATATCATCAACAATCATTCCATTTTTCTTCAGGGATATGTAGGATATGTGCGGAATTCCAAGAAAGGCAAGAGAGTCCTTGCCCTCCAAGACTCTCCCCATCCTGATCTTTTCTTTGCCAGGAACCCTCCCTAGTCCTCAGGAGGTGATGCCTTTGAGATTGGACATTTGAATGGCTGGTTTCATGAAGGCCCATAGCGATGTCATCTACCTTCTATTCTTAAAGTTTCTAACATGGCTTAGTTTCTGAGTCTAAACCTATTCTGAAATGTTTATTCAAGTAGCTCATCTCCTCCACTCTGCAGAAAACACTTCTGGTACCACACAAATACCCCTCTTCCTTTTTTTTTTTCCTTAAGATTTTATTTATTTATTTGACACAGAGATCACAAGTAGGTGGAGAGGCAGGCAGAGAGAGAGGAGGAAGCAGGCTCCCTGCTGAGCAGGGATCCCTATTCGGGGCTCAATCCCAGGGCCCTGAGATCATGACCTGAGCCAAAGGCAGAGGCTTTAACCCACTGAGCCACCCAGGCGCCCCAACCCTCTTCCTTTTTTGAGGTAATTAGTGTTATCTGGTGACAGGCTCCCCACACAGTCTGTAGAGAGGGAGCCTTTGGGGTAGAAGCTGACGAGGAGGCTTCTCCTGATGGCTCATTACTGTTCGACTCTCATGTTCTTCAGGGCACGTGATGATGCTGTGGCCACTGAGCAGACTCTCCATCTCCAGAAATGCTGTCAGAACAGCATCTTAGGTGTTAAGTGTAGATCTAAGATGAGGGTTAATGTGAGGATGTTGAACTTCCTCCTCCTCAGAGAAATTCAACTCCATAAAATCCCACTATGCTCACATGTGCCTGGAGTTTATAAGCCCAAAGACCACTGGGGAGCAGGGGTGGGGAGAAAATACAAGTCACTGCAGATGATTTCTAGGATGATTGCTTAACTCACATTTGTCTGGGGTATCAGGTTTGCCAAAGCAGTGCCACAAATGGAATTTGGATCCATTTCAGGGTGGATCTGGGGACCCCTCCCCATGTTCCTCAGAAAACAACACAGAGGTGGTATCTCCACTCTGCATCTATGAACTCCTCATGTCCAAGTCCACGGCTGCTTATAAGTAACAAAATGCATCCCTACCATTTATTAGCCTTAGCACTGTACTAGGCACCTTACACAGCAGGCCTCATTTACTTTGTACAGCCCCATGGCTTGAACACTGTGATTACCACCATTTTGCCGAAGAAGAAATGAAGCCTCAGAAAGTTTGAGATATCATCTAAGTGACACAGCAAATGATTAGCAATACCAACATTGGGGTCTCGAGATGTACTCAGGTTCTAACGTCAGGACGAATGGGCTTGAATTATAGTCCAGGCTTGGGGCTGGGAATGAGTCCCCCATTTGTCCGGGACTGAGGAGTTTCCTGCGATGCCAGGACTGGAAAAGACTGAAGCCCTGCAGGTTGTCGGGGGAGGCAGTCTGTCTCCCAGTCTGTTTTTCTACATCCTTTCCTCTAATATCTGGTTATCACAGATGTATCAATTGTCAATATATTACCTTAAAGAATACCAGTTGGGCAGGGTGCTGCTGTGGAAGCCTTGAGTGGGAAAGGAAGCCCTCCGGCCCTCCTTCACCCCCTCCTGGTGGCTACACCTCTGCTCCAACCCTGGGGGCCTCTGAGCTCACAGGTACTCTCTGCTGTTCTCCCTTGTGTTTGCATTCTCAGGAGGAAGCAGAACCCCCTCCAGCCTCAGTGGCTGCCTCTTACATTCAGAAAGCTGTTTCCAAAACATCAATGATTTTTTTTTTGAGCACCAGCGAGGGAAGGTTCTGTTCTCTGTGTTCCTCCTGACTACATCTTAATTACTTCTTCTGCTTAAATTGTGAGCGGCAAGTTCAGCCACTCTGCTCGTCTCCTAAGTGGCAAATTAAGACTAATTTAGACGGGGTTTACAGATTAGCCAACATTCCAACAGTGGAGAAAGCTTTGGTGTTCTCTGCTAGGATCCTCTCTCCGGGGGGGGGGGGGCAGCTCGTCTTGCACGGGCAGCAGGTGTGGGCTTGTGCCTGGTCTGACACTCTGCTCTGCCTGGGCCCTCCTTTCCCCAGCTTTGACTGCTCACATCAGCTCTATGCACGTGCTTCTCTAACACTACCTTTTATTTTAGATGCTTTCGAATGGTTTCTGGATTCAATTTTGTTGGATTTAGTTCAACTTGATTTGATTCCTGTTTATTGAGTCTCTGTGAAGTGCTGGAATGAGGAAAGTCATACTGCTGTTCAGAAAATTCTGATAATTTTTTTTTTTCCTTTGCAGAACTAGGGGAGTAGTTGAGGGCATCTGTGAGTTTGACTGCTCTGTGAATGATTTTGTTTGGACCTTGGCCACTCTAGTGTCCATTCAGCCCACTCTGAGGGCTTTCTTTTTATTTGACCCTGGCTGACTTATCCCTCAGTCATCCAGTGCCCAGCTGTGTTTTGGGAAGCATATTCTGGAGGATGAGGGAATTCTTCTCCCAAGGTTGCCTTCCCATTCACACTGTTTCCTATGTCTAGAACACTTTTCCTCTCCCTTCCCCATTTCATAAAGGTCTCTGCTCATGCCACCTCCCCAGAAGGTCCTCTGTGAGCACTTTAAATATAGGAGATGCCTCGCGCCAGGCTCTGTCTAACCCCTTATCCTATTTTATCTACATAGCACTTATTGTTACCTGAAACTATGTATGTACCTGTGCGTGTATGTTTTCCTGAGGTCCTTTAATTTGAAAGTGAAGTCAACTGGGAGATAACCGTCATGTTAAGCCATGGGGAAGAGACCATGGCAAAGTACCATGGCAGGTCCTCTTGATAAGGTATGGTGGGGAGAACAGGAGGGAACTAGCTTGGTCATAGCTCCTGGGCTCCAAAGGTACCAGCTGCTTTGGTTGTAGGGGAATGGTGGGTTCAACTTCAAAGGCTCTGGAACGTCAGGATGAGATATGGCATGGCCACAAATTGACCTTTAAGGTCATCCTTCTGTAGCCTGGGGCATTGAGGGCAGCCCTGTGCTTGGCTAGCTGCTGCTTCCTTTCTTGAGGGTGGACAAGTGACTTCTGGTCACCTGAGGGTAGGGACCCTTTGGGTTTGATGTCTCCTTGGCTCATGGACAAAAACTGTAAGTTTCCTGACCTTGGGGCCCTCGGAGTTGGGGTCCCTACTGTTGCTCCTCTACAATGCATGGACAGATAGGATGACTCTGGCTTCCTTGCTGAAAGTTGGTCCCTGCATCCATCCGTCCATCTGTCTGTCTGTCCATCCATCCATCCATCCATCCATCCATCCATCCTGATTTCCCCATTTCCCTGAAGATAAGGACTTTATCTTGATGTCTACTGCATCTCTCATACTTAGTATATGTTAGATATTATGAAAATATTTGTCAAGGGCGCCTGGGTGGCTCAGTGGGTTAAAGCCGCTGCCTTCGGCTCAGGTCATGATCCCAGGGTCCTGGGATCGAGGCCCGCATCCAGCTCTCTGCTCGGCAGGGAGCCTGCTTCCTCCTCTCTCCTCTCTCTCTGCCTGCCTCTCTGCCTACTTGTAATCCCTCTCTCTGTGTCAAATAAATAAATAAAATCTTTTAAAAAAATATTTGTCAAATAGGTGAGTGGATGGATGGATGGGGAGATATATGGATGGGATAAGAGATAGGGACCCTTATTTTACCAATTTCTCACTTATCATGAGACAGTAGATTATTTGCCCTCCTTGGCCCCTCAATCCATACCCTTCTCCAAGCTTCCTATGTCCTTTTGACTCATATATATATATATATATATATATATATATATATATATATATATATTTAGCTTTGAGCTCATTTCTGCCAACCAAGTTTCCCTTCAATCTTCAGGCCCAGTTTGACATGGAACCCTTCTGTACTATGTCGCAATTTTCAAACTTAAAGTCATCACACACACAACATACACAGCCCCCTTTGAGAGAAGGGTGTTTGTCTTGTTCATTTCTATCCTGAGAATCTAGCATATGCCACTCTATAAGTGCTTATTGAATAAATAACTGAACAGACACCTATATGGTAGCACAAATCTAATTTGGTTTTGCATTATCATTGGCTGTTTGTATCTTGCCAGCCTGCTGTGAAGTCAGGAACTGGGTCTTAGTCATTTCATATCTATACTAACTCAATGCTTCATTTGTAATGATAATGATGATAGCACGAGCAGATACTCTTTTGTAAGCACCCACTGTCTAAGTGCTAGGCACTGAACTTTACCTGCGTAAGTTCATTTACTTCTCACGATCACTCTGTGTGTTGGTTTTATTAGTACCCTTTCACAGAGAAGGAAGCTACAGCTCAGAGACATTAGAAGCCTAGCCCAAAGTCTTTTGGCTTAGAAGTAGAAGAGAGAACCTGACACCAGAGTCCCATTACTTCCCCCTTCATAAGGCTGCTTTCCTCTCTTGGGGTAGGAAGTGCTCTTATAAAAGTTATTTCAACTAAGTGGACTTGAAGATGGCTAGGACATCTTCAAACAGATCTGAAGACTGCTTTGTACTGCTGTCACCCAATGGTTCTAGATCCTGTGCAGACCAGCATTTATAGGTCTCCAGGATTCCCCTATCATTAGAATTAAGACCTTCTTTTGAAGTTCCCGACAGCCTGTCAGGACAACCACCCCACAGGAAGCCACTGACCAACTGAGATGGTTAAGTCCTCACCTGTCACGTAGTTCTTCAAATCCAGCTCATTGCTGAGAGGATTGTTGCTCTTGAACATATACAGGTTAAAGGGGGCTGGTTCCTTGCCCACATTTTTCCACATGGTGTAGTCTGGAGAGGTCCATCGTCCTGCCAGCACATCATAATCACGCTGAGTGAAGTGGACCAGCTTGGTCAGGGGATCATAGAGTCCACCATGGAAGCCAATAACCATCTGGAAGTCAGGGTTGGAGTCATAATAAATCTCCCCATAGGCCGTATACTGCAGTTGTTTGATCATGAGACCATTGATGCTGAACACAGCCAGAGGAGTGCCTGTATTATCTGAGGCAACATAGTACTCCTCCCCACTGCTGCTCTCCATGGCAAAGAGGTGACCTTGGAGGTCATAGTAGAGTGAGGTTATCTCTGAATTGGAATGATTATAGACATGGGTGATGCGGGTCGGGTTGTGGAGGTCAGAGTAGAAATATTGCAGGTGGTGGCCCAGGTTGGTCTTGTAGGAAGCCCGCCGCCCCACACCATCATAGCGGTACTGGACACTCCACCCACTGGCCTTGTTGTAGGCTCTTGTTAGGAGGCCTTTGGAGTTATACTCAAAGATGTCAGCCCCTCGCTGGCACAGATAGCCATCATCATCAATTTTGTACTGCACATCACCAAGTCTGGTTATCCGATCCCGAAGATCATAGCGCAAGGGCATAAGACGTATACTATTTCCCGGGTTCAGCAAATGGAGGTTCCCATTGAGGTCATAGCTATAGCGCCAGGTTGGGCGGTCATTGACAGCCACACTCTGGAGCTGCCCATCCCCATCATAGTCATAGGTGTATTTAGTGGTATTAGCATAAGGCCCCAGTTTCAGCTCCCTCTTAATCACCCTTCCCATACTGTCATATTGCACCGTCATCCAGTACATGAGGGACCGAAACATCTCATACTGGACTTCCTTGATCCGCCCGTGGGTGTCAAAGTGTTTGCTGAGGGTCATCACAGCTGTGGTGATGATCTGGTTGATATCATAATAGATGACTCCAAACTTGCCAAAGTGTTCCACCTTGCCAGAAATCTCATCATACCGGTAGAGATCAACGGGAAGGGGAGTCTCACTTATGACGGGCTTGATGCTTGCAATCCGGAAGCTGTTGTCATGATAGGTGTAGTCAAACCTGGCATTGACCATGCCTTCCTCAGAGAATCTGTAGATCTGCTTGTCCACAAGTGGGCCAATCTTCCGGTACCTGATTGTGCAGGAGAAACCCCCACTTTGGAGACTGACCATTTTTAAAACGCCAGTGGTCTCATCATATCCAAAAGTGACAGCGGTACTGTCATAGACAATCTCTGATAACTTGGAGAGTTTCCCATACTTGTAGAATACCTGGCGCCCGGTACCCAAAAAGGACGTCTTGAGGATGCGGCCATCATCACTGTAGTCAAAAATGACTGAAGCATTGCTTTCAGGGGGATTATAAATGTTGCGGATGTAGCCAATGGAGGTATGGGTGGACATGCTGTGCCGGGCAACACTGGGCATGGTGACGGCGTGGAGACGGTCAGAGGAGTCATACTCAAATATGTACTGACGCTGACTCTGAAGCAGGAGGACCATAGACTGGAGGAAGGAAAGGGTGAAGGAACACGTGAGTCAGCTCTTTAAGACCAAGTACTCGAATGGACAGAATCTCTTCCATTTCCCAAATTGGTAATTCAAAAACCATGAAGGATGGGGAAGTTTAGACCAGAGATTATGAATAGATTGATTTCACTGGGCACGCTAATTCTGATGGATTGTGGTGGCTACGTAGACCAGTGCTTCCCGAACTTTACTGTGCATGTGAAATACCCAGGGATCTTGTTAAAAGGCAGATTCTGGTTTAGGACTTTGGTGGGAGGATGAGGGATGAGGGGGGAGGTGGCCTGGGAATATGCTTTTGTAACAAGCTTCCTGGTGATCCTGATGTTGCTTGGACCACACTTTGAGTAGAGAGGGCTTGAAGGACTGAGGTGAGAGGCACTGAGTTTGCCTCTAGGGCTTGATAACAAGAAATCCTAAGATTGTTTAGAAATGACTGCCACTGGCCCAGTATGGGACACCCATATTATGTTTGGCCACCCCAATTATATCTAAAGAGAAAGTATATCTTCCATTTAGAAACTACGGAAAAGATTAACCCAGAATCCTCAATTTTGGGGGGCCAAAAATGGCCTCAAACTTGAGGCAATTGGGAGATTCTTGCCTCCTCTAGTAACCATCCTAGTATTTTATGGCATAATGAGAACAGGATTCAGGGACGACCAAAGGGGCAGCAGCCCCCCTCTTATGGAGGAGGAGGTCACTGCTCTGTCTGCAAGTGACTGTGGTAATGGAGAGGCATGAAAGGAAGAAATAGAAATGGAATCTGTGTCGAGATGTGTACAGGGGAGAGGCCCAAGCTGAGCAAACCCCTGTCTAATGACTTAGAGGACCAGGACAGCCTTCAAAAGTCTTGACTTGTGTCCCAAAGGGACCTCTTTTTACTGCTGCTCCAACCTGACCCTTTCTGACACAGAGACCTGAATCTGGCACTTTCAGACACGGAATTATGCAGAGAATCCATTGGCTGTTTCAGTCAATAGGCTAAGTAGGAGGATGTTGCTCTTTGTGCTGGAGTTTTAGGCAAAATTCCCTACCCGGATGACTTAATTTTGGGCAAGCAGAAATGAATCATTGCATTTCCAATACATAAATAATGATTAGCTGTGATGCCAGTGGGATGATTCTGTCTGCTTCAGCAGCACTTTTTTCTTTTCTTTTTTGGGGGGAATAAAACAACAAAAAAAATTCTTTTTGCCATTACCGAGAGTCTAGCACTTTTTTTTTTCTCCTCTCAATGATAACAGAGAGGAGTTATGCAATTTTCCTCCCACCTAGTGAAGATGGGAGCAGGAGGGGAGACCTTGTAGAGCCAAAAGAAAGATGTTAAATGTCTTGTGCTAGAGCGTATCAGGTCAGCTTAAAAAGAGCAGTGTGAATAAGGGAAAGCCCCAGCTGAGTGAGGACAGCTCGTTTACCTACCTTGTCAAGGTAGGAGTAGCTCCACACTTTCCCATCGGCAAACATGCGGGACACGATTCGGCCTTGCTTGTCAATGTCTGTCCTCTCACTCATGGCCCCACGCTGAAGGCCAGCCAAACGGCCATTGAAGAAGTACGAGACATTGACTGCTGCCAGCCCACTGCTAGGGAGCCAGAGGAAGGGGCGGCCCACTTGGTCATAAATGATTCTCAGGGTGAACTTCCGGTGATCATCATAGATCTTTTCTGTCCGAATATTCCGGTCATAGTCAATGGACAAGAGGTTTCTTCCATGGACCTAGGAAAACACAATGGGCTTGGTTTGAGAGACATCACCTGGGCACGGCAGCGTCTATGGAGGATATGGCTGACATGGCCAGGGAACAAGTGTTCACAGGAGGAAGAACTAACCTTGAAGTTATTTTGAGTAGCGTTTTCTAAACTTCTTGAAAATGGTAATATTCATAGGGTGCACTAAGATACAGAAATGAGGCTGCTTATGGTCTGAGATGACTAATCTGGGCATGGCTGCAGTGAGCAGTTACGTAGACCATGCACTGCCCAATTATAAAGAGTGTCATCTGGTTGTAGAAAGTGTGAATGGTGAAAATTGTGCACTGTACAAATTAGCCATACATCATAGCCCTGGACACTGGGGTTCTGACTGCCCTGCCCAGCCATCTTGAAGGGCAAAATAATTTGTTTATTTGAACACTTTCAGTCCTTTTCTGGCACATCACCAGCTGAGTAGCTAATGATCTTTAAGAGTAGGTGCCAAGATTTTTTTAAGGTACCTAGGAGGGTGGGGGTGGGGGAATGACTTAGAAATCTGTATTTTGCAAAGATCTGGGAATAGGAAGGCCTATTGCTATGTGAACTTCTTTACTTCTGTCTAGAGAAAAATCTTGCCACTGTCAAGGATGCAAGACATCAGTGCGGAGACCTCAACAGGGCTGGGGAATTCCAACAAAGGAACTGATTTACTTAGATTTGAAAGGAATAGTGGAACACATCTAGACATAGTTTAATATTTATTTAGAATCTGATCTGATCAGAGAAGAGAGCCTGTCCCAGAAGGCAGAGCTGGGTGACTAGACTCTGGTTAGGGGCAAAGGAGAGGGACTCTTGAGATTCAGCTAGTCCTGAGTGGATGGCTGGAAGTGAATAAAATGAGGCCGACTGAGCCCGGGCTCTTTCAGCATAATTGACTGCAAATCCAGATGTCCCTGGGGTGACCACTGAAGGCAAGGAAAGATGTAAACAGGCAGAAGGAAGAGAAGTGAGAGACATCTGGTTTCTCCTTACCTTACCTAATAATTCAATAGCATCTAGTAATAACAGGGATGATGGTGATGTTGATGGTGGTGGTGGTAATAACTTTAACACATGCTGGTGTTAGCATACCCAGGCATTGTGTTAGGCAATTTGCATCTCTTATCTGAGCCGGTGTTTGACAAATAAGGAAACTGAGCCCAAACCAGAGAGGTTACATACTTGCTCAAGGTCACATAACAATGAAGTGGTAGGTTTGGTCTGGAACTTAGGTCTTCACTCCTGAACCAGTTAACCATTTAGACATTTAACCAACTTTACCGATTCCTGTATTATATATGCATTGAGTGCCCTGACTTGCCAAATGATGAAGAAACTGTGAAGCATTGCCACAGCCCCTGGAGGCTCCCGGTAATAGTTTGAGGGGAGACATGGAATAATTCTAATGCCACAGATATCTGTATTCTAGGGAGCAGCTTTGTACTCAGGTAAAGAACTGCATTTCACAGCTTTCTCCAGAGATAGGGGTGGCTAATGTAATATAAGTGGTAGCTGTCAGCTGGGTCTCCTGGGAACTTTAAAGGAAGCTGACTCCACTGAGAAATAGGCACCCATCTGTTCTTCCACTTTCCTCCTTTTCCTGGGTAGAAGGTGTCTGTGATCCTGGAGCTCCAGCATTCAACTTGTAAATACGGGGTGACTTTGAGGATGGAAGCCTCAAGGATGATGGCTCATCCAGGGAAAATCTAGAGCCTTGCTGACCTATGTGTCTTCTACTGGTCATCCATACCAGCTGTGAGTAGCTTACCTCTAGACTCCTTTTAGGTCATAACAAATAATAAAGCCACATCTTACTTAAGCTATTGCTACTTCTAATCTCTGTTACTAGCAGTTGAAACTAATCTAAACCGATATAAGCCCCTCATGCTTTGACAGGTACTGTGCTAGGTACTTTACATACTTTATCCCAGTTTAATTCTCACAACACAGGTAGAAATTATTTTATATATGGGCAGTTGAGCTCAGAGGGGGTCATACATCTAGACAAGAGGTAGAGGCTGGATTTGAACCCAGGACTACTTGATTCCTCAAAATATTGCTATTTCTACAGAGTCATCTCGGAGAGAAAGGGATAAAACACTTGAGATAGAAGATTTCCGAATGAAAATGCATCAAAGCATGGAGATAGGAACAAAGGTGGTGGGTCCTTGGGATTATAGGGCACCCACTCCAAATGGAAGATTCATGTAATCAAACAGGCAGCCATGGGGAAGAACAGTCAAGAAAGCAAAGGGAGAGTGGTAGGATTTTTAAAAAACAGGTCCAGGGACACCTTGGTAGTTCAGTCGGTTAAGCATCTGCCTTCGGCTCAGGTCATGATCCCAAGGTCCTGGGATCGAGTTCTGCATCAGGCTCCTTACTTAGCAGGAAGCCTCCTTCTCCCACTGCCTGCTGCTCCCCCTGCTTGTGCTCTTTCTCTCTGACAAATGAATAAATAAAATCTTAAAAAAAAAAAAAAAGGTCCAAAAGTTAATGCTGTCGGAATTATTGAGGATCTTGAGCCCAGATTAGAGTCACCATATTCAAAGCAAACCACAACCTGGCGTCAGAATGATCACTTCTTCTGGAAATAGAAGTCGGGTCATGTTGGGTTGCTTCATTTGGGACACGTGCAGAAGGCCATCAAGATTCTTAATCCTGTGAGTCTGAAAATTTCAGTTCAGGACCTTGCCAACATTTTATTAGGCAGAATGAATAATGTGGCAATAATGAGGAAGGATTTTCAGGGTTTCTTGAGCCAGCTGCTGATGACTCCTTATCATGCTTATGTATTTCCTATCTCCTTGGTCATCCTTCTATCCTCCTTCCCTTTCCTTACTAATTTCTCTTTTTGCTTCTCTTTGCTAATATACAGCTCCCTGTGCATTTATTATTTATTGAGCATTAAATCTCTGCTAGTGTCGGGTTTGGTGTCTACTCTGGAATTCAGGGATAAACACCACCAACAAAGCAATGTCCTGAGAATTTATGATGGGCTTAGTGTGTTCTCAGAGCTACCCTTGTTTTATCTTATTTAATCCTCACAACACACCCAGGCACGCACTATTATCCCCACTTTGCACACAAGGTACGGATAGGTTTAAGTGCCTTGTTCAAGCTTATACAAATAATAAGTGCTAGAGCCAGGATCCCCATCCGGAGCTCAGTGTCTTCCCCCCTAGGCTGTACCACCCCTCTGACCAGCTGCTCTCCACGACGTGTGCGATTCTAAACCGCCTGGAATGCTCTCTCAAAGCACTGCTGCTGGGCTGAGCCCATAGCTACTGAATCAGCCCCCTAGGGATTAGGGACTGGGTGATTCTGATGCATATTCTTGGTTAAAATACACGTGGAGTGATACAAATCCCTATCTTCAGTTACCTGAAAGAAGCTAACAGGTAAATCATAAATATAACCATAATATAATCATGTGCATATCTGTCTGCATATATATATATATATATATATATATATATATATATGAATATATACTATAACATGTAACCATGGGAAAGGATGTGTAAACCATTAATATAAGCATGACCATCATTATAACAATTATATTAGTATGTGAGGGTGCTAAGATTGCAGAAGAATCTGAATGGGTAAAATCAGAAGAGGGGTCCCTAACCTCTGACTGCCAACATTTGGTTTTATTGCTACTACTTAGAGTTGACAAGGCCTCTGACCCCTGGCCTGGGTACACCAACCATAGGTAGTAGTAAGTGCTAACTATTAGCCATTGATAATTTAAGGTGGGATTTTATTCCCCAATTTACCACATCCTTGGGAAAGGGATTTTGTTGTAGCATTGGTACAAATTAACTTCCTCCCCCTAACTTTATTGAGATATAGTTGATACACATCAGTGTATACATTTAAATTATACAGCATAAAAGACTTAAGGGGGTAATGAAATGAAATCCTTAATAAGTTAATACCTGTCATCTCATAGATGTTTTATTTTTCCTTAAAATAAATTGCTTTGTGATGAGAACTGTTAGGATTTTATTCTCTTAACAACTCGTCTGTGTATCATGCAGCAGTGTTAACTACAGTCACCATGATGTACCTTACATCCCCAGTACTTATGTATTTTATAACTGGAAATTTGTACATTTTGATCACTTTCCTCCAGCTCTCCTTCCACCTGTCCTCCACCTCTGGTCACTAAAAATCTGATCTCTTTCTCTGAGTTTTCATTTGTATTTATTTTTTAAGATTCCACACATAAATGAGATCATATAGTACTTGTCTTTTTCTGACTTATTTCACTTAGCATAATATCATCAAGAGTCACCCATGTGGTTGCAAATGGCAGAATTTTCTCATTTTTTATGACTGAATATATTCCATTATAAATATATAAACAGCTTTTGTATTGCTTCATCTGTTGAGGAACACAGGTTGTTTCCATATCTTGGCTATTGTAAATAATGCTGCAGTGGAAATGGGAGTACAGATAGATCTCTGACATACTGCTTTTATTTCTTTGGGATATATTCCCAGAAGTAGAATTGCTGGATTATGTATTATCTATTTATAAAAATGCTGGGCATCCTCCACACTGTTTTCCACAGTGCCTGTACCAATTTACAGTCCCACCAACAGTGCACAGGAGTTCCCTTTTCTTCACGTCCTTGCTGACATTTACTCTTATCTTTTTGATGGCCATCCTAACAGGTGGCAGGTGTTACTGTGGTTTTAATTTGCAATGCCCTCACAATTAGTGATGTTGAGCATCTTTTCATGTATCTTTTGGCTGTTCATATATCTTCTACGGGAAAATGTTCAGGTCCTTTGTCCATTTTTATTATGTCTGTACGTTACATATGTATGTATGTATTCATTCATTCATTCTAGTAATCTCTATGCCCATATGGGGCTCCAATTGATGATTCCGAGATCAAGAGTCACATGGTCTACCAACTGAGCCAGCCAGGTGCCCCCCCTTTGTCTGTTTTTAATTTGGATTATTTTAATTTTGGCATTGAGTTGTATGAGTTTTTTTGTTTTTTGTTTTTTAAGTTATTTATTTGTTTGTTTATTTGAGAGAGAGAGAGAGCCTGCACCAGTGAGAGAGAGTACGAGTGGGAGCAGAGGAAGAAACAGACTCTCCACTGATCAGGGAGCCCGATATGGGCCTTGATCCTAGGACCCCAGCATCATGACCAGAGGTGAAGGTAGTTGCTTAACCAACTGAGCCACCCAGGCACTGCTATGAATTTTTAAAAAAATGTATTTTGGATATTAACCCCTTATCTTATATATAACTTGCAAATATTTTCTCCCATTCTGTGGGTTGTCTTTTCACTTTGCTAGTTGTTTACTTTTGCTGTGTAGATGCTTTTTGGTTTGATTTTTGTCCCATTTGCTTATTTTGATTTTGTTGCTTTTGCTTTAGGTGTCATACAAAAAAATCATTGCCAAGATTTTGGCATCTTGGCATTTGGCAATCTCAGACTTTTTCCCTATTTTCTTCTAGGAATTTTATGGTTTTAGGTCTTATATTTAAGTCTTTAATCCACTTTGAGTTAATCTTTGTGAGTGGTGTAAGATATGGGACCACTTTCATTCTTTTACATGTGAATATCCAATTTTCTCATCATCATTTATTGAAGAGACTATCTTCTCTTCTTTGAGTATTCTTGACTCCCTTGTCAAATATTAGTTGGCTATATATCCTTGGGTTTATTTCTGTGCTCTCAATTCTGTCCATTGGTCTATCTATCTGTTTTTATACCACTACCATATTGTTTTAATTACTATAGCTTTATAGTATAGGTTGAAATCAGGAAGTATGACACCTTTTGGTTGTCTTTCTCAGGATTACTTTAGCTACTCAGGGTTTTTTGTAGTTTAATGAATTTTTTCTAACTTTTATAAAAAGTGCCTCTGAAATCTTGAGAAAGATTGCATTAGCTCTAAACATGGCTTTTGGAGGGCACTTGGATGGCTCAGTTAAGCATCTGACTTTTGCTCAGCTCATGATCTCAAGGTCCTACGATTGAGACCTGTGTTGAGGTCCCTGCTCAGTGGGTAGTCTTCTTGTCCCTCTGTCTCTGCCCCTCTCCCCACTTATGCTCACTTGCTTTCTCTCTCAAATAAATCATTAAAAAACCCCAAACCCCATGGCTTTTGGTAGTATTGACATTTTATCAATATTAGTTCTTTCAATCCATGAACACAGGATACCTTTCTATTTATGTCTTCTTTGATTTCTTTCATCAATGTCTTACAGTTTTTTTTAACATTTTTTTTTAAAGATTTTATTTATTTGTCAGAGAGAGAGCACAAGCAGACAGAGTGGAAGGCAGAGGGAGAAGCAGGCTCCCTGGCGAGCAAGGAGCCCAATGCCGGATTCGATCCCAGGACCCTGGGATCATGACCTGAGCCGAAGGCAGCTGCTTAACTAACTGAGCCACCCAGGCATCCCTGTCTTATAGTTTTCAAGAAGGAATCTTTCACCTCCTGAGTTAAAATTTATTCTTAAAAACTTTATTGTTTCTGATGCTATTTTAAATGGGACATTTATTTCAAGAAAATTCAGTGTAAGTGTATAGAAATGGTACAGATTTTTGTATGTTAATTTTGCATCTTGCAACTTTATTGAATTAATTGATTAGATCTCATAGTTTTTTAGTGGAATCTTTAGGATTTTCTCTATATAAAATCATGTCACCCACAAATAAAGACCATTTTACTTCTTCCTAAGTCTGATGACTTTTCTTATTTTTCTTGTCTGATTGCTGGGTCTAGGAGTAGTAAGAATGAGCATCCTTGTCTTGATAACAGAGAAAAAAATTTCAGTCTTTCACCATTGAGTATGATGTTAGCTGTGAGCTTGTCATAAGTGGCTTTTATTATATTGAGGTACATTCCTTCTATATACCCTCTTTGTTGAGGTTTTTTTTTAAATCACAAATGGAGAGGTGCCTGAGTGGCTCAGTCGTTAAGCATCTGCCTTCCGCTTAGGTCATGATCCCAGGGTCCTGGGATCCGGCCTCGCATTGGGCTCCTCGCAGGAGCTCTTCAGGAAGCCTGCCTTTCCCTCTCCCACTCCCCCTGCTTGTGTTCCCTCTCTCGCTGTGTCTTTCTTTGTCAAATAAATAAATAAAACCTTAAAAAAATAAAATCACGAATGGATATTTACTTTTATCAAATGTTTTCCATATCTATTGAGATGATCATATGATTTTAAAAATTCTGTTAATGTGATGTATTACATTGCTTGATTTGTGTATGTTGAACTGTCTTTGCATCCCTGAAATACATCCCACTTGGTCCTGGTGAATGATCTTTTTAATGTGCTTGCTGCTGAATTCAATTTATTAGTATTTTATTGAGAATTTTTGCATCTGTTTTCATCAGGGATACTGACCTGTAGTTTTCTTTTCTGGTAGTCCCCCCCCCCTTGTTTTGGTATCTGGTTTACTTAGGGTAATGCTGGCCTTATAAGATGAGTTTGGGAGTGTCCCCTTCTCTATGATTTTTAGGAGAGTTTGAGAAGGACTGTTGTTAATTCTTTTTTTAGTGATAAAATTCATTAATAAAGGCTTTGGGTCTGATCTTTTCTTCTTTGGGAGATTTTTGATTACTGATTCAGTCTCCTTTTATCCATTTAAGAATTCATCCATTTCTCTAGGTTGTTCATTTGCTTCGTATATAGTTGTTCATTGTAGCCTTTTAATGAATTTCTGTATTTCTGTAGTATCAGTGGTAATCTCCTTTTTCATTTATAATTTTGTTGATTTGTGTCCTCTATTTTCCTTGATTGATGTAGTTCAGGGTTTGTCAATTTTAAAAAACCATGCCAAAGAACCAATTCTTGGTTTGGTTAACCTTTTCTATTTTTTGCCTTTTCTCTATTTATTTCTGCTCTTCATTATTTCCTTCCTTCTAGTAACTTTGGGTTCAGGATGTCCTTTTTCTAGTCCTTAAGGTATAGAGATAGGTTGCATATTTGGGGTCTTTCTTCTTTTTAAACTTTTTTTTTTAACTTTTTGACTCTTTTAACCTATTTTTCCCACCCCTTATAAACTGCTTCTGGCAAAACCAATCCATTCTCTGTAATATGAACTTTTTTTCTAAATTCCAGATATAAGAGAGATCATATGGTATTTGTCTTTCTCTGACTTATTTCACTTAGTATAATGCTCTTGAGGTACATCCATGTGGTTGCAACAGCAAGATTTCATTCTTTTTTATCACCAAATAATGTTGTATTATATAAAAATACCACATTTTCTTTACCCATTCATCCATCGGTGGACACTTTGTTGTTTCCATATCTTGGCTATTGTAAATAGTGCTCCAATAAACATGGGGGATCATACCTCTTTCCAAGTTAGTGTTTCCCCCCCCCAATTCCAGAAGTGGAATTGCTGGGTCATATAGTAAAGTTCTATTTTTAATTTTTCTGAGGAAATTCCATACTATTTTCCCTAGTGGATGCACTAATTTTTATTCCCGCCAACAGTGCACAAGGGTTCCCTTTATCTACATCCTTACCAATGCTTAATATTTTTGTCTTTTTGATAATAGTCAATTGGACAGCTATGAGGTGATATCTCATTGATTCCAGTTGCCTTTCTCTGGTGATTAGTGATGTGGATCATCTTTTCAAGCACTCTTGGCCTTCTTGTATGTCTCTGGGAAAATATTTATTTGAGTTCTCTGCCCATTCTTAAATCAGGTTATTTGCTTTTTGATATTAAGTTATATAAACTTTGCTGTACAAAAGATTTTTATTTTAGGGACACCTGACTGGCTCAGTTGGTAGAGCATGTGACTCTTGATCTTGGGGTTGTGGTTTGAGCCTTACATTGGGTGTAAGAGATTATTTTTAAAAATAAAATCTTAAAAAAAATTTTTTTTATTTTGGTGTAGTTCCAATAGTTTATTTTTGCTTTTGTCTCCCTTGCCTGAAGAGACATATTCATGAATATGTTGCTACGACTGATATCTAAGAGATTACTGCCTATGTTTTCTTTGGGAGTTTTAGGATTTGGGGTCTTAATCCACTTTGAATCTTTAATCCATTTTGAATTTTTTGGTACGTGACATAAGATAGTGATCTAGTTTCATTTTTTTGCATGTAGCTGTCCAGTTTCTCCAGCCCCATTTACTGAAGTGATGGTCTTTTCCACATTTATATTCTTGCCTCCTTTATTGTAGATTAATTGACCATATATATGTAGGTTTTTCTCTAAGCTTTCTGTTCTGCTGATCTATGTGTCCACTTTTGTGCCAGTACCTTACTGTTTTGATTACCTGAGCCTTGTAGTATATCTTGAAATCAAGGAGCATGATACATCCAGCTTTGCTCTCCCTCAAGATTGTTTTGTTTTTTCAAGGTCTTTCGTGGTTCCATACAGATTTTAGGATTCTTTGTCCTACTTCTGTGAAAAATGTCATTGGTAGCTTGATTGGGATTACATTGAATTTGTAGATTTCATTGGGTAGTATGGACATATTTAACAAAATTAATCCTTCCAATCCATGAGCACAGAATATCTTTTCATTTATTTGTGTCATTTTCAACTTTTCCATCACTCTTACAGTTTTCAGAGTATAGGTTTTTCACCTCCTTAGTTAAATTTTTTTCCTAGATATTTTGTTTTTTCTTAAAATGACTGAAGTTTATTTCTTATTCAGGCTAAGTCCAGGAGACTGTCCAAGGTAGCTGTCCTTTCAGGATGCTTTTAATATTATGGCACTTTTGTGTTGATACAAACTTCCCTGACATCTCTTTCACTTCATTTTTAAAAATTTATTTATTTTTAATTTTCGTTATTGAAGTATAGTTGACATATAATATTAATTTAGGTGTACAACATAGTGATTCAACAATTCTAAACATTACTCAATGCTCATCATGATAAATGTAGTCACCATCTGTCACCATATAATGCTATTACAATATTATTGACTATATTCCATATGCTATACTTTTCATCTTCATGACTTACTTTATAATTGGAAGTTTGTATCTTTTAATCCCCTTCTGTTTTGCCCTTACCCCCAACTCCCTCCCATCTGCCAACCACTGGTTTGTTCTCTATTTATGAATCTGTTTCTGTTTGGTTGGTTGGTTTTTCTGATTCCACATACAAGTGAAATTATGTGGTATTTATCTTTCTGTGTATGCCTTATTTCACTTAGCATAATGCCCTCTAGATCCATTCATGTTGTTGCAAATGGCAAGATCTCATTTTTTACATGGTTCAGTAATATTCCATTACATATATAATGGAATATTATAGTAATATTCCATATTACTATATTCAATATTACTATTACTATTACTATTCAATATTCAATATTACTATAATATTCCATTATATATGTAATAGAATATTACTATTACTGAATATAATATATATTACTGAATATAATATATTACTGAATATTACTATTACTGAATATAATATATAATATATTACTGAACATACATGTTCCAATATATATATTCCATTATATAAATGTGATTGATATATACATATGATATTGATATGTATATATCAATCACATCTTTATCCATTCATCTATTGATAGACCCTTGGATTGCTTCTATATCTTGGCTATTGTAAATAATGCTGCAATAAATGTAGGGGGCACATGCATCTTCTTGAATTAGTGTTTCTGTTTTCTTGGGCTAAATTTCCAGTGGTGGAATTACTAGATCGTATGGTATTTTTGTTTTTAAAATTTTGAGGAACCTGTTTTGCACAGTGGTTGCACCAATTTTCATTCCCACCAACAGTGCATAAGAATTTCCTTTTCTCTACATCCTTGCCAACACTTGCTATTTCTTAGCTCTTTGATCTGAGTTATTCTGAGTGGTGATATCTCATTGTGGTTTTGATTTGCATTTCTCTGATTATTAGTAATGTTGAGCATCCTTTCATGTGTCTGTTGGCTATTTATATGTCTTTTTTGGAAAAATATCATTTTAAGTCTTCTGCCCATTTTTAAATTGGATTATTTGGGGGTTTTTTTGAGTTTAATTGTTTAAATTCTTTATATATTTTGGATATTAATGCCTTATTGGATGTATCATTAGCAAATATCTTCTCCTATTCAGTATGTTGCTTTTTGTTTTGTTGATGGTTTCCTTTGCTCTGCAAAAGATTTTATTTTAGTGTGGTTCCCATAGTTTATTTTTGCTTTTGTTTGCCTTGTCTAAGAAGACCTATCCATACATGTGATGCCAAGGCTGTTGTCCAAAAGATTACTGATTAAGTTTTCTTTTAGAAATTTTTTTCGGTTCTCACATATAGGTCTTTCATTCATTTTGAGTTTCTTTTTGTGTATGTGTAAGAAAGTGATCTAGTTTCCTTATTTTGTATGCAGCTGTCCAGTTTTCCCAACATCATTTATTGAAGAGACTGTCTTTTCCTTATTGTATATTCTTGCCTCCTCTTTCATAGATTAATGGACTATATAAATGTGAGTTTATTTCTGGGCTCTCTATCCTGTTCCATTGATCTTTGTGTGTATTTTTGTGTCAATACCATACTGTTTTGATCACTATAGGTTTGTATTGTATCTTGAAATCAGGGAGTGTGATATCTTTGGTTTTGTTCTTCTTTCTCAAGTTTGCTTTGGCTATTTGGGGTCTTGTGGTTCCACCCTAATTTTAAGATTGTTCTATTTCTGTGCAAAATGCTATTGTATTTTGATAGGGATTGCTTTGAATCTGTGGATTTCATTAGGTAGTGTGGACACTTTTCATTAGGTAGTGTTAGTTCTTTCAATCCATGAGCACGGTATATCTTTACATTTGTTTGGATCCTCTCCAATTTCTTTTGTCAGTGTTTTACAGTTTTTGGAGTACAGGTCTTTCACTTCCTTGGTTAAATTTATTCCTAGATATTTTATTCTTTTTGATGCAGTTATAAATGGGATTATTTTCTTAATTTCTCTCTGATACCTTGTTATTAGCGTATAGAAATGCAACATTTCTGCATGTTAATTTTGTATCCTGTGACTTTATTGAATTCATTTGTTCTAAGTTTTTTGGTGGAGTTTTTAGGGTTTTCTATGTGTAGTACCATTACATCAGCAAATAGTGACTGTTTTATCTCTTCCTTTCCAATTTGCATTTTCTTTCTTTCTCTTGCCTAACAGCTCTGGCTAAGACTTTCAATACTATTTTGAATAAAAGTGGAAAAAGTTAGCAGCCTTGTCTTGTTCCTCCTCTTTGAAGAAAAGTGGCTTTATACCATTGAGTGTGATGTTAGCTGTGTGTTTGTTATAGATGACCTTTATTATGTGAAGGTACATTCCCTCTGTGCCTATTTTGTTGAGAGTTTCTGTCATAAATGGATGTTGAATTTTGTTCAAATGCTTTTTCTGAATCTATTGAGATGATCATTTTTATTCTTCATGTTGTTAATGTGGTGTATCATGTTGCTTGATTTGCATATTTTTAACCATCCTTGCATCCCTGGAATAAATTCTACCTGGTTGTGGTTTATGATCCTTTAATGTATTGTTTAGTTTGGTAATATTTTTGAGGTATTTTACATCTATGTTAATCAGAGGTATTTGTGGTTTATGATCCTTTATTGTTTAATTTAGTTTGGTAATATTTTGTTGAGGTATTTTGAATCAATGTTAATCAGAGGTATTGTTTTTTTTTGTTGTTGTTTTGTTTTGTTTTTTGAGGTGTCTTTTTTCTGGTTTTAGTATCAAGGTAACATTGGCCTTATAAACTGAGTTTGGAAGAACTCCTTCCTTTTCAATTTTTTAGAATAGTTTTAGAAGGATAGGTACTAACTCTTCTTTAAATGTTCAGTGAATTCACCTTTTAAATTATCTGGTCCTGGATTTTTATTTTATTTTGTTTTAAATTATGTATTTAATTTCATCACTTATAATCTCTCTATTCAGATTTTCTATTTGTTCATGGTTCAGTCTTAGAAGGATGTGTGTTTCTAGGAATTTATCCATTTCTTCTAAGTTGTCCACATTGTTAGTGTATAATTGTTAACAGTAATCTCTTATAATTCTTTGCATTTCTGTGGTGTCAGTCATAATTTCTCTTTCATTTCCTTTTTTATTTGGGCCTTTTTTTCCTAATGAGGCTGGCTAAAGAGTTACTGATTTTTGTTTATCTTTTCAAAGAACCATATCTTAGTTTCATTGATATTTTGTTATTTTAGATTTTAAAGATTTTATTTTTATTTATTTGTCAGAGAGAGCAGGAAAGAGCACAAGCTGGCAGAGTGGCAGGGAGAGGCAGAGAGAGAAGCAGCCTCCCCACTGAGCAAGGAGCCTAATTCGGGACTTGATCCCAGGACCCTGGGATCATGACTTGAGCAGCCGCTTAACCAACTGAGCCACCCAGGTGTCCCAATATTTTATTTTTTTTTAAGTTTCTATTTCATTCCGCTCTGATCTTTATTATTTTCTTCCTTCTATTATCTTTGGGTTTCTTATGTTTTTTTCTCTGGTTCTTTTAGGTATAAAATTAGATTATTTCTTTGGAATTTTTCTTGTTTCTTGAGGTAGGCCTGTATTGCTATGAACTTCTCTCTTAGGACTATTTTGCTGAATCTCATGGATCTTGGGAAATTGTGTTTCCATTTTTATTTGTCTCAAGGTATTTTTAATTTCCTTTTTTTAGTGACCCACTGGTTGTGTAATAACATGTTGTTTAGTCTCCATGTGTTTGTGTTTTTTCCCCAGTTATCTCCTTGTAAATGATTTCTAGTTTCATACCATTGTGGTTGGAAAATATGCTTAATATGATTTCAGTCTTTTTGAATGTATTGAGACTTGTTTTGTGGCCCAACATGTGATCTGTCTTGGATATTATTCCAAGTCTACTTGAAAAATAATGTGTATTCTGTATTTTTTGAATGAAATGTTCTATATATATCTGTTAAGTCCATCTGGCCTAATATGTCATTTAAGACCAATGTTTCCTTATTTTCTGTCTGGATAATCTATCCATTGATGTAAGTGGGTTATTAAAGTACCCTACTATTACTGTATTACTGCCAATTTCTCCTTTTATGTCTATTAATTTTTGCTTTACATATTAAGGTGCTTCTATTTTGGTTGCATAAATATTTGTGAGTATTAAATCCTTTTCTTGGATTGTCTCCTGTATCATTACACCATGCCTTTTTTCTCTCTTTTGTGTACAGTCTTTGTTTTAAAGTCTATTTTGTCTGAAAAGAGTATTGCTATACCAGTTTTCCTTTTGTTTCCATCTACACAGAATATCTTTTTCCGGCCCTTCACTTTCAGTCTGTATTTGTCTCTAGGTCTGAACTTAGTTTCTTGTAGGCAGCATGTAGATGGGTCTTGTTTTTTTTTTAATCCATTCAGCCACCCTGTGTATTTTAATTGGAGCATTTAGCTCATTTACATTTAAAGTAACTATCAATAAATATTTACTTATTACCATTTTGTTAATTGTTTTTGTAGTTCTTCCTCTCTTGGTCTCTTGTGGTTTGATGGTTTTCTTTAGCATTATGTTTGGGTTCCTTTCTCTTTATTTTTTGTCTATGTATTTTAGGTTTTTGGTTTGTGGTTACCATGATGTTCATATATATTTGCATACATATAGCATATTTACACACATATGTCTATTTTAAGCTGATAATTATTTAAGTCTGAATACATTTTAAAAGCACATTTTTATGGCTTCTTCCACATTTTATATTTTGATGTCTTATTTTATATATTTTAATTTTGTGCATCCCTTAACTACTTAATAATACTTTTGTCTTGTAACCTTCATACTGACTTTTTAAGTAGCTGACTTACTGCCTTTACTATATATTTGCCTTAACTAGTGTGATCTTTTTCTTTTATATTTTTTTCTTATTTCTAGTTATGCTCTTTTCTTCTTGGCTTAAAGAAGACCCTTTAACACTTCTTTTAAGTCTGTTTAGTGGTGATGAACTTTATAAGATTTTGCTTTGGTGGAAACACTTTATCTGTCCTTCAGTTCTGAATGATAATCTTGCCAGGTAGAGTATTCTTGCTTGCAAGTTTTTCCCTTTTAACACTTTAAATATATCCTATTACTTTGTTCTGGCCTGAAAAGTTTCTGCTGACAATTTTTCTTTGGCTGCCTTTAAGATTTTCTCTTTAACTTTTGCCATTTTAATTATAATATGTCTTGGTGTGGATCTCTTTGGGTTCATCTTGTTTGGGACTTTATATTCTTCTTGGGCCTGGATGTCTGTTCCCTACCCCCGCCCCCCACCCCCACCCTGCAGGCTGCAGGTTAGGGAAGTTTTTAGCCATTATTTCTTCAAATACATTTTCTGCCCCTTTCTCCTTTTTCCTTCTAGGACCTCCATGTAAATATCAGTATGCTTGATGTTGTCCTAGAGGGCCTTTAAACTATTCTCATTTTTTATTTTATTTTATTTTTAAAAATATTTTATTTATTTATTTGAGAGAGAGAGAGAGAGCATGAAAAGGGGGAGGGTCAGAGGGAGAAGCAGACTCTCCGCCAAGCAGGGAGCCTGATGCGGGACTCGATTCTGGGAGTCCCGAAGGATCATGACCCTTGCCAAAGGCAGTCACTTAACCAACTGAGCCACGCAGATGCCCTATTCTCATTTTTTAAAAATTCTTTTTTCAATTTGCTTTTCTGGTTGTCCTTCAGGTTGCTGATCTGTTCTATATTATCTAATCTGCTATTGATATCCTCTAGTGTATTTTTCAGTCCAGTTATTGCGTTCTCCAACTCTGTGACTTCTGTCTGGTACTTCCTTACATTTTCTAACTCTTGGCTGAAATTCTCACTGCATTCCTCCATTTTTCTTCTGAGTTTAGTGAGCATCTTTATGACCATTACTTGGAACTCTTTATCAAGTAGATCACTTATTTCTCTTTCATTAGGTTCTCCCCCTGCCCCACTCCGAGGTTTTATCTTGTTCTTTTTTTAAATTTAAATTCAATTAGCCAACATATTCTTGTTCTTTTGTTTAAAACATAGTTTTCTGTCTCCTCATTTTGTTGGACTTTGTTTCTTTTTATGAATTAGGTGGAATAGCCATCTGTCCTAATCTTGAAAGAGTGGCCTTATGTAGAAATATCCCCTGCATAAACTGTGTGTGCATGGCAGGATGGCTGGAGCCTGGAGTGGGTGCAGATCAGGGATTCATGGTGTGCTCTGTGTCAGGGCTATCCTGCCAGGACAGTTGAGCTGAAGCAGACATGGGCTGGTGGCTAGGGTCTCAGCATGCTTGGCTCTGAAGCTGCCCTAGTAGGATGACTGTTGTTGGAGTTGCTGTGGGCCAGGGGATCCCACAGTGTGTTACATCAGTGTATGGATCTTTCACCATCTATTTTATAAAAAAAGGTTTTATTTATTTATTAGAGAGAGAGGGAGAGATTGAGAGAATGAGTGTGAGGAGGAGCAGGGGGAGAAGCAGACTGCCTGTGGAATAGGGAGCCCGATGCAGGACTCAATCCCAGGACCCTGGGATCGTGACCTGAGTCAAAGGCAGATGCTTAAGTGACTGAGCCACCCAGGCACCCTGATTTTATTCTTTTTGATGTAATTATAAGTGGGATTATATTCTTAATTTCTTTCTGATAGTTCATTAGCATATAGAAACACAAAAATTTTTGTGTATTGGCTTTTGTATTCTGTAACATTTCTGAATTTGTTTATTCTAACAGTTTTTTGATGGAGTCTTTAGGGCTTTCTTCCTTCCTTCCTCCCTCCTTCCCCCCCCCTTCCTTCCTCCCTCTCTCCTTCCCTCCCTAAGATTTTACCTTTTTACTGTCAGAAAGAGAAAAAGAGAGAGTACAGCAGGGGGAGTGGCAGGCAGAGGGACAAGCAGGCTCCCTGCTGAGCAAAGAGTCCAATGCAGGACTCCATCCCAGGACCGTGGGATTTGGACCTGAGCCAAAGGCAGATGCTTAACCTACTGAGTCACCCACACATCCCTAGGGTTTTCTAAATATAATTTTATGTCATCTGCAGATAACAGCAGTTTTACTTCTTTTTCAATTTGGATGTCTTTTATTTCTTTTTTTGCCTAACTACTCTGGCTAGGGTTTCCAGTACTATGTTGATTAAGAGAGGTAAGAATGGGCATCTTTGTCTTATTCCTGATCTTGAAGGAAAAGCTTTCAGTTTTTCACCATTGAGTTTGGAGTTAACTGTGGGCTTTTCATAAATGGCCTTTATTGTGTTGATTCCAGGACCCTGAGATCATGACCTAAGCCAAAGTCAGAAGCTTAACCAACTGAGCCACCAAGGTGCTCTCAATCTGAATTTTCTAAGACCTGTTTTGTGGCCTAATGTATGGTCAATCCAAAAAAATGTTCCATGTGCACTTGAGAAGAATGTGTATTCTGCTCTTGTTGGATAGAAGGTTCTGTATATGTTTGTTAGGTCCATTTAGTAAATAGTGTTATTCAAATCTACTGTTTCCTTTTTGTTTCTGTCTCAATGATTGTTGAGAGTGGGGTATTAGAGTCCCTATTATTGTATTGCTGTTTATTTCTCCTTTTAGTTCTGTTAGATTTTCTTTTATATATTTAGGTGTTCTAGTGTTGGGTAAATATTTTTAATTGTTATGTCTTCTTGATGGATTGACTCCTTTATTACTATATAATGATACCATTTTTAGTTTAAAGTCTATTTTGTCTGCTAGAAGTATAGGTCCTCCCACATTGTTGTTGTTATTACTATATGCTTGAAATCTTTTTTCCATCTCTTCAATGTGTATGTGCTTTTAAGCCTAAAGTGAGTCTCCCATAGGCAGGATATTACTGAATTTTGTTTTTTATCCATTTTGCCATTCTATGACTTTCCAATGGAGAATTTGATATGTTTATATTTAAAGTAATTATTTATAGGTAAGGACTTGCCACTTAAAATACTGTTTTCTAGCTGTTTGTAGATCCATTGTTTCTTACATGCTTTTTTTTTTTAATGTCTTGTATCAGTATGCTTAGACTTCTTTAATATGTTCTTTTGTATATTCACTACAGGTTTTTCTCTTGTGGTTACCATGAGGTTTACATAAATTATCTTCAAACTATTATACTGTATTTTAAACTGGTATCAACTTGATTTTAATAGAATTGCTAAACTTTACACTTTTATCTCACATCTCAGGTTATTGATATTATAGTTAACATATTTTTATGTTATGTAATTAATAAAAGATTATCGTAGTTATTGATATTTTTACTACATTTGGTTTTTAACTTTTAGAGTTGTGAATTCCATACCACCATTAACATAGAATCTAACACTGACTACATATTTACCATTAAAAGGAGTTTTATGCTTTCTTCTTCTTTTTTAAAAATTTTATTTTTAAGTGATCTTTACACCTAACATGGGGCTTGAACCTACAACTTCAAAATCAAGAGTTGCATGCTCTGCCCACTAAGCCAGCCAGGCTCCCATCTCTTTTTAGTTTTTTTTTATGATGTTAATTAGCATCCTTTTATTTCCTTTTTAAGAACTCCCTTTAGCATTTCTCGTAAGACAGGTATAGTGATGATGAACTTCCTCAGCTTCTGTTTGTTCAGGAAAGTCTGTATTCCCTTGAGTGTAACTTCTTTTTTCTTCCGGCTCTCAAAATTGTCTTTGTTTTTTGTTTTTTGTTTTTGAGTAATCTCTACACCCAACATGTTGCTTGAACTCATGACCCCAAGATCAAGAGTTGCACACTATACTGACTGAGCCAGACAGGCACCTCCATGTCTTTGACTTTTGACAATTTAATCATAATGTGTTTTGGTGTTGGCATATTCAAGGTAATGTATTTGGGAGCCTTTGGGCCTCATGGGTGTCCATTTCTCTCCCCAGGTTTGAGAAGTTTTCAGTCATTATTGCTTTAACCCTTTTCTCTTTGTCGTCTTCTTCTGGATTTTCCCTAATGCAGATATTGTTTCTTCTGAATATGTTCCATAAGTTCTGTAGGCTTTCTCCACTCTTTTTCATTCTTTTTTCTTTTTACTCCTCTGACTAGGCAATTTCAAATGTCCTATCTTCCAGGTTATTGATTCTTCTGTATGGTCAAGTCTAGTTTTGAAGCATTCTACTGAATTCTTCAGTCACTGTATTTTTCAGGTCTAGGATTTTTTTTAATGGTTTCTATTTCTTTGTTGAATTTCTCATTTTGTTCATGCATCATTTTCCTAATTTTGTTCCATTGTCTGGGTGCTTTTGTAATTCTCTAAACTTCAAGAGGACTATTCTTAATTCTTTGACAGTTAATACATAGCCATTTCTTTAAGGTCAGTATTGAAACTTTATTAAATTCCTTTGGTGGTGTCATATTTACCTGATTTATTGTGATCCTCGAGTCCTTACATTTGTAGCTGCACATTTGAGTAAGTAGTCTCTTCAAGCCTTTAAAGATTTGCTTTGGTAGAGATAGTTCTTCCTTAGTTAGCCCAGTTTGGGTTTCTGGATGT
Source organism: Ailurus styani (assembly GCA_002007465.1). Lineage (NCBI taxonomy): Eukaryota > Metazoa > Chordata > Mammalia > Carnivora > Ailuridae > Ailurus > Ailurus styani. The sequence continues at coordinate 7,055,408 of LNAC01000017.1, forward strand.
GCCTGCTGGTAACGTCCTTGGGCAAGTGTGTCTCGCTTGCTTCAGGGTTAATTTCTGGGCAAGGCAACTGCCTGAGCTTTGAGGTTGGGGGTGAGGGAGTGTGCTGCTGGTTGAGAACAGCTGGAGCAGACTACTGGCTTGGTTCTTTGCCCAGTTGAGGCTATAGGATGGGTTCTGTGGTTTCTCGGTTCTCTGGCCAGGCTTCCTAGACTGTTGGGACTGGGTACTATATTCAGCCGTAGGTTGAATTCAGCTTCTCTGTGCTAGAAGGGCAGCAGAATGGGATTTAGGTGCTTCACAGCTTCTTGTTTGGACTCCTGTCAGGGAAGAGTTTTCACTGAATTCCCTCTCTAGGCGGGGCCATTCTTTTTGTTTTGCAGATGGGGAAAACCAAGGGATGTGCCTTCTTTTCAAGCGCCATTGTGAGAAGGGCTCTGCAGTTCCTGTATGCTCTGGTTAGGTGCCTTGGTAAGGCAGGCTGAAAGCTGTATTCAGCAATAAGCAGGGCTAAGAATTAGTTTCCTTGTCTAGGTGCAGCAGAACTTGTTCCAAAGCTTGTAAGGCTCCTTGTGGTCTTGACTCAAGCAGACCCTTGCTGCAAGTTCCCTGACTGAATAGGGCCGCTGGCTTTGCTCCCTAGGCTATCAGCTTGTGTGCCTGCCTCTAGGCTTGAGCTTGCTGAGGTATGTAACCTCCAGGCATTCCCACCAGCCTTTCTGGCCAGTCAGGGTGGGGAGTTGCTCTCAGTAGTGGGTGTGGCTTTAATTCAGCTCTTTTGCCTGAGTATGTGGGAAGGCCCACTCTGAGAACCTCCAGAATTTTCTGAATGGGTTTTCTGGTCAGGAATGGTCAGGAGCTATACTAAACAGTGAGTGGGGCTGTGAACTCACTCCTGCATGGGCATAGCAGGGGAACCCTCCCTGTCTGGTACTGGTTTTGCTTGGGGTGATCAGCTCTATCTTCCTCTTAGCTTGTCATTACTGGGGTATTTAGGTTTCAGGTGTTCCCACCAGCTCATCCAGTCAGATTGGGCTGGGAGCCACACTCAGCACACATGGGGTTATGATTCAGTTTCCCTGCCTGGGCAGGGGCTCTAGAGCCTGTGAAACTCCTCATTTGAGGACCTGAATCAGGCAGATTTGCACCCTGTTGAGTTCCGTGGTCAGACTGCACCAACAATTTGGCTCTGCAGATGAGGTGCTGGTTGGGAGTACTATTTGGGCTCTGTGGGTAGGAACTGGGTCTGCCAAGATCCGTGTGCTGGCTGTTGCAAGCTTCACCTTCCTTCTTTATCACAATCAGTTTCCTAGGGGTCAAGCCCTGCAGATACTCCTGTAGTCACTGTGGGGTAAGACTGGAGTAGGGGCTTTCACAAAGTAACTCACAATGCTGTGTGTGTGTATGGGGAGGGGGGGCCCTGGATGTCCCCTCTGGACTCTCTTCCCCCCATGGAGGACCTAAACGCTCAAGGGAGACCTCTTTGCATGGTATGACACTGGCCTGGGACAATGTGGTCAATGTGTAGCTGTTCCTCTCAGACTTCTACTCCAGTCTGTCCTGGTCTCTGTGGTCAGGGGAGAACTTCAGCCTCACCCCCACGTTCTAGGATTGTCTCAGTGGTGTCTTGTCCATCAGTAGTTGTTATTCTGGTGAGGGGGGACAAAGTCAGGAGTGACTTACGTCGCCATCTTGGTCATGTCACTCTGAGTTAACTTTTGAAATGTATAATTCTTATAAAAATGCCCAATCCTGGGCGCCTGGGTGGCTCAGTGGGTTAAAGCCTCTGCCTTTGGCTCAGGTCATGATCTCAGGGTCCTGGGATCGAGGCCCGCATCAGGCTCCCTGCTCAGCGGGGAGCCTGCTTCTTCCTCTCTCTCTGCCTGCCTCTCCGCCTGCTTGTGATCTCTCTTTCTCTGTGTCAAATAAATAATAAATAAAATCTTTAGAAAAAAAAATGCCCAATCCTTCTAATAATTAAATATGATAATCTTACTGGCAGCTGAAAGTTCAGGCCTGTTGTGTAACCTAATCCAGTGTCTTTAATTACGAGGGTGCCATTTGTGAAGAGGAGGTGCCTCAGCTGCGGGGTGTGGGATGTTGGAGGGTTGGACAGGCATGCTCAGTCCTTCATGGGCATCTGCCCCCACTTGAGAGTGTGCAGGAGCTTTAATTTAGCCACACTGTTCTCTTATTCTGAATTAAATTACCCATCTAACAATATTTAAATTAACCTTGAGGCTTCCTGGAGAACATAAAAGTTATTTTGAATTATTTTCACTGCCAGGATCAGCACAATTCCCTTCCCAGCCAGCTTGGTAGGTATTCAGTGATAAAGAAACCAATTTTTAAATTAATACAATTTTGTGTTTGTAAGGAAGCCATTATTTTTAATTATCGGGCATTTTCCTCAGCCTGGCTTCCCCAGTTAATAAAACTCAGCTCTTTAGCATGGTTTTTATTTTTGCAGAGGGCAGACTTTGGGAAGTAGTTTCCCCTGTGGAATCTCCCCCCAGAATGTTTTGATCTCACCAAGTACACGCCTGTCACAAGGAGGCTCGTAAAAAACCCCGAGAAAAGGAAACGCTGTCGTCAAAATGGCCCTGCTGGGCCCATAACCAGTGACTCTAACTTAGCTCGAGGGGCAATGGCGGGAGCTGGTGATTTGAGAAACATGAAGGAGGAAATTAACACTGGGCTGGATCCCCTCCAGGAAAAGGCATTGTAGCACAGCAGGAGTGGTTTCAGTTAGACTTAGAGAGGAATACTTTGCCTATCATGTTTTGAGTGTGGGAAACCCCACAACGGTGAGTGAGGGAAAGCATGAGATTTTCCACGGCTGGAGACATTTAAAAGCTGAATTCCTGCCTTAGAGAGTTTAGGTATTCACCTACCCAGAGGGAAAGCCAGGTCTAGAGGACATCTTCATTTCCTTTCTGGGTCAGTCCTCTGGGATTTATAAAGCTGCTCTCCCCAGTTGCCATACAACAAGACTCAATGCTACATGGGATCAGTGCTTGTGCAGACAAAACAACTTGCTATAAATTTAATATTAGCTTAAATAATGCATAATTAGAAGGGGAAGCCTCTGCAAACACATTAAATAATGTATTCCCTAAGCAAACATTATTTTTTGGATGACTTGCTGTTTTGGATGATGGTAAGGTAGAGAGGTGGAAAGACCTGAATTTGAGTCGTGCTTTTGACTCTGCAGTTTTGACACTGATTAGTTTTGTCACTGCAAAGCAGTCTTTCACCTTTAATGCCTCAGTTTCCTTATCTGTAATGGCCTGTGAGCTTCTGGTGGGTAGGGGCTTTATTTTTCTTAGTGTCCATTGTTATTTTCGAAAGTGCTTGGTACTCAGCGAACATTTGTGGATAAGGGGGTTGAATCGGACCCATTATAAGAACCATGGCAACTCTCATGCTCTAAGGTTCTAATGTGGAAAACTGGCACGAGAAATGTGACTAGGACATCTGTGATCTCCAAATAACTGGAAGGCTTCATTCCAAAGAACAATTAGAGTCATTCTGGGAGGCTCCCCAATCCTGGAATTAATAGAGGTTAGAGAGAGTGGATTTTCATGATGTCAACTCAAAATCCCATTCATTAATTCACTAAATATTTATTGAGCACTTACTATGTGCTTGTTACTGTGATCAGCACTCTTATGGTCTTTGCTCTCATGGAACTTACAGGTCAGAGGAGGGTAAAGATACATGAGCCAACCATGAAAACCTTAATGCTATAATGAGAGTAAACACAAAGAACTATGGGAAGGAAGAAGGACACTTAGAACTGGGCTCACGAGGACCATTTCCTAGAGGAAGTGCTGCTTCAGTGGGAGCTTGAAGGATGACTAAGACTTTACAGGAGAGGGCAAGAAAAGAGTTGGGGAGAATATTCCAGGTAGGAAGTCAGCAAGTGAAAGCTTGTGTAGTAAGCAAAGGCCCCACACAGGGAGATAACTTCATTTCAGGTGCTGTGGGAATATTCTAGAGCTGGGTGGGCTGTTGGTACAGATACGGTAGAGAAGAGAGGCATCTGGTATGTAGGCTCAGCCTGGATGACCTGAACAGGTTTGTACTTGTCACCTCTCAATCTGAACTTTCCAGAATCCGAGTATGTTGCGTGTCTCCTACCTCTAAGGAGGAAGATAGATAGTCTAGTCTGCAGATGAACGGTCCTTTTCATTCACCAATGTGTCCTTCTGGGGAGGACTTGTATATTTCTAAGATCCTTACCAGGGTCACTAAGGGCCTGTCTCTTTGACCTTGCCCCCAGCTGCTTTGCTCCCCCCATACTAGCTCTCCTTCTGCTCAGGGAATAAGGAACAGTCTCGTCTGTTTCAGGGCATTTGCCCATGCTGATCACTACCATAGAAGGCTTGCCTCCCATCCCATGCCTAGAAAATTCCTACTCTTAGGTTCTCAGCTCAAATATCTTTTTGTGAGAGTGGCCTAACCTAATCAGATATTCCCTCTTACCTGTACCCTGTATTTTTCTTCATGGCACCCATCACAATTTCTTTCTATTATTTGTTCATTCATTTGATTATTATCTGTTTCCCTTTGCTATGGGAGGAGGGTCTTTCCACATTTTCACCACACCTTCCAGAATAGCAAGTCAGTCAAAAGTAATATTTGCTTGGGGAAATACATCGTTTAATGTGTTTGCAGAGGCTTGCCCTTCTAATTATATATTATTTAAGCTGACATTAAATTTATCACAAGTCATGTCTGCACAGGCACTGCTCACAATGTAACATTGAGTCTTGTCTGTTTCGTTCACCAATATACACTGGGTGCCTCGTACACTGCCAACCCATAGATGTTTGAAATATAAAAATATCGGTGCAGAATGAAAGCAGGAAGGGACTGTGGCAGGAAGGGACTGATAAAATCCAGGCTTTCACGGTAACTGTGAATATTAGCAGAACTCCTTGAGTGGGCTCCATGCAGAACCGAGTTCCCATGTGTGTGGTCGCATGCACGGCTGCCTCCCACCTCACTCCTGTGTCACTGTCATTTGGCACAAAGGTAAAACTCACACAAGCCAGTGGGTAATTGCAATGTCCTATTAATCATATGGAAACCCTAACAAAATTACTAACTCCCACCTCTTCTTGGGAAGGACACTAATACCAATATCATGATGGAAGATGATCTTGGAAATGATTTTTCTTTTGTTCTGCTACCTACACTCGTAGTTGTTTTTTGCTTCTGCTATCTCTACGTAAATCGTAATCAGGAGGCAACATCTTAGAGGGTGGTTGTCTGCTGCCTTTTCAGCGAGAATCATGCACTGAATCCATTTCCGGGAAGTGCAGGAGTTTTAAATCTCAGTAGAAGAGGTTGGTTTCTGCTCTCCTCTTGCTGGTGGGGAAGGTTGGAGGCGAGGGATGATACATGAACAGAGCATCAGGGCCAAGAGATTGCCTTATGCTTAGGCTCTGGTGGGATGGAGGATGCAGAATATATCTGGTGTGCGTGAGTGATTTAACCTACGCCTTCCTTCTTTCGGTGCAGTACCCCCTTTCTGTAAGGTTTCCCCTGGTTAGGTGGTTTTACTAAGATGTCCAACACAAGACACATGCGTCCCCATGTGACCTCATAACTGGCCAATCATAGATCTGCATCTGTACCAGGTCAGTCACCTGGGATTTTTTTTTTTTTTATTTTTTTTAATATAAGTGCTGTGGGAGATCCTTTCCACTGTGTTCACTAAGCTAAGCTGATGTCAGCCTGAAGTCATCTTTGGCCATCTCTGCCTGACTCCCCCATGTGACGAGGTCACTGGTCTGCTGTGGGAGAAAATAAGGCCGACTGCCAAGGGAAATAATGCTGGGGGGATGGAAGGGGACCATGAGAAAGGGAGAACAGGAAAGAGGTGTCAGCCTGGTGACATCATTTGGGCTTGTGGGGGCCCATTAAGCAAGACAACGAATGCCCTTTCTTATTACGCTAGTCTGAGTGGGCTTCCTATCTTTTGCGTGGCAAGAGTCCCGACAGATACTGGGGAAAGGAGACTGTGAACTCATGCCTGCTTTGGGTGAGTTGGGGCGGGGGTGGAATTCACACACACATGCACCTTCTGAGGAGGAGCCTTAAAGAGGCATGGTCATCCCCTCTGCCCTCCTCACCTGTTGTCTGAGTGCCTATCACATGGTGCTTGTCACCAGGGACACAGTGGTGAGGTGGTTCCTGTGCTCCTGGAGCTTACAGGTGCCCTGATGCAAATGTTTTTTTTTTTTGTGTGTGTGTGTGTGTGTGTTTTGAAAGGCCAGAGAGAACAAAGAAAGGAGTGCAGTGGAAAAGACTCTTTCAAATGAGATTCCTTGAGACATCCTTGGGAGACATAATGAAAACTAGCCTCACACTGAATTTGTGCTGGGAAGAAGGGACTAACACTCTAAATTTTGCCAAAGCATCATAAAGCTTTCGGTGGAAGGATGTGATTCTTTGTTGGTCTATCCATCCACCATCTTACATTTCACCAGACTGTATGGAAATGCTGCTGACATGTTCCTCACCCAAGAGAAGTCCCTGACTAGGTTGCTGGAAGAAGGGCTACCTGGGTGGCTTAGAATTTCACTGGGAACTGGTCTACCATGGTAGCTTCATTGGGATTTTTGGTTTCTTCTGAATTCTAGGGAACCTCAGCCTTGGGTCCTCACATCACTTAACTGGCCAGACTCCTAGAAGCTTGGTGGCGCCTGGGAGAGGTAAGTCTGCTTGCTTCAGTGCTCCGTCTCCTCTGCAGCTGCACCACAGGTTCTCTACAAATCCCCTGCTTTTGATGAAAGAGCAACATTTTTTCCCCCATTCCAAGAGGCAGGGCTGGGGCTGCCAGAATGTCACACGTCTGTCTTGGGGTTCAGTCTCCAACCTCTCTCCTTCACAGAGCCTAGACAGCCACTCAGTTTCCTAGCCCATAGGATCATGGGGAGGGAGCCTCAAAAGGAGAGCCTGATACAGCAGCCCGGCTACTTGTTAAATCCTATTAATCCTGTATGCTAAGTATCTCTCAGATCCCTCCCTCCCTCCCTCGTCTTTCTCTCTTTACTGTTAGTGATTTAGTCCTTTGTTTGGATTATGGCAACTGCTTCTGTGTTGTCCCTCTCCTCCTATCTTGTCCCCTTCTAATCTTTTACTGTTAGAGATTTAGTCCTTTGTTTGGATTACTGCACCTCTCCTCCTATCTTGTCCCCTTCTAGTCTATCTTCCTCCACACCTGAGGAAGCCTGAGAGGTCTTTCTAAGACTACACATCCCAACACATCACTCTGCTAATTAAACCCTGGAACAGTTCCCCACAGTCCTCTGGATAAATGTCATCCTAGCAAAATATTCCTTTCCACGTGTTGCCTCTGGCCGACGCATTCTTCTTCTGTACCACAGTGTAACACATTCCCCTTCCCTCTGGCCCAACTGAGTGAAGGTTTCCTGAAATGCTCTTCCCCTTTTTGACCTCTCTGTTGTTTCATAGGTAACACTTCTGATCTGATCATCCCTTCCCCACATCTTTGCCAGACGAATTCCTACTACTCTTCACACCGGAAGCTCTTCCTGATCGAGACAGTAGAGACCCTGCTATGAGTTCACCAACTCTTTCCTTTTTTTTTTTTTCCTTAGGCACTCAGAAAGACAACATTTCCTAGGCTGTGTTGCAGTTCAGCTGAAATGATGCAGGCCATGCATTCAGCCTCTTTGTCCTTCCAGAGCAACCCAAGAGGTCATTTGCCTACTGTGGCGGGATCACAGGACAGCAACCGCAGTGAGTCACCACCAGGATGAGCTGCCTGCCTTATTTGCACTGTGATTGGAAAGCTCCTGAGATTGTAGGGCTTATCTGTGATCTGGCCTCAGTCCATCCTCTCCTGACACAACCAACTCCCGCTTTCCTTGTGACATTGCCTCTGTTACAGCTTACACCACACGATTCACATTGCCTTCTCCGCTGAAATGCAAACTTCTTGCTGGCAAGGATTTCGTTTTCTTTCTCTCTCTCTAGTCTACTCACTCCCTAGTGCTTGGCATAGAGCTGGCACTTAGCAAACATGTTTTTTTTTTTTTTTAAAATGTATAGTATTGGTTTAATTTGCAGCCCAAATACAGAGGAGACTTAAATCAAAGAGAAAATTTAAAAAAAGAGTTAGTTATACATAGGAGAACGATGACAGTTGTAAAACATAGCATTCGGCCAGGAGTTCATTCTAGTAATCTGAATGAATGAATGAAAAATTTCAGGGCCCCATTTGACAATGGAAGTCAAGATAGAGGGGAAAGAAATGTCAGCCCTGGAAGTGAGGAGAGCCTGTCGCCCTGTGCGGGCCGACGGGTACCTTCCGTTTAGGGGCTGCAAACCTCCTCTCCCTGGGCTTATGAAGACCCTGACTAGAAGGAGCCTCCCTGGTTCTCTTTATCCCCAGCACGTTCCCCCTTTCTTTCACTCCTTCTTCCACTTGCTTCCCTGCAATTTCTAGGAGTTGCTTTTATTTCATTCACTAAACAATTTATGAATTGAATTAAAATAAATGAGATGCAAATAAATTCCAGGCTTTCTCCCTCATTTTCAAATTACATTTTCAGTCCACTCAACCTGTTATAATCTCATAGTGATTTTCATTTAAGAGAGCTAAATGGATATGTGATTATTGTTACAGGAACTAACACCAGACAATTAAATGTTGAGGTGTTGATAGATAAAGCTGTGTTTTGATTTGCATAAACATGATGCCAGCAAATCTAACCCTGGCAGAAATTCAGTTATAAGACTTGCGTGCCTAACTTCTGCTAATTACCACAGGTATCCTTATTAAGATTTTTAATATTCAGAGTTGGGATTATAGCCATTTTATTTTAGGGCCACATTTATCTTTATTTTGAAAACTTAGTCAAAATGCATAACTGATTTATCAGCGAAAAAGTGCAATTACTACTTATAATCAACTTCTACAGTGCAGCATATCAAAAATCAATTATACAGCCCTGAAATCCAGTCATTAAGGATTTAGCTACTAATCTCATTTCATTTTTGTCTTTAGGAAGATATGGCCGTTTGCAACTTTGCAGATACCAGCACAGGAAGAAAAACATGGGAGGCTGCTGATAACCTGATGTGAGGAATAAAGCTCCAACTAGACAAAGGTAGAATCTTAATATGGAGTGGCCTGGCCCTGGCGGAAGATAGCCTGGGCCAGGTGGATTTCAACCCAATAACAGCCAAAGTTATTACCCAAGTGTGATTCCAAAGTAGCGGTTAAACCCTGTGGTGCTCCATTGTTTACTCTCACCCCAACACGTAGCTAAATCTGCAGTTACTTCAGTTATTCATTAGTGTACTGACTATCTGCTCCTCTTGACCCTTTCCCTACCCTTGATGGTAAGCTACAGGAGGGCAGGGATTTTGCTTGGGGTGCCACAGAGATCTCCAGTGCTGGCTTGTAGTAGGTGCTCAGTAAATACGTGCTGAGTTTGATGAGGACTAGGATCCCAAGGTTTCCCTGCCATGGGGGAAGGGGTAAGCATGATGTTAAGAATCAGACCCTTCTAGTGCCTGATAAATGACTAGGGCAAATTATCTGGATGACTGTGAATTTAATCCTTGGTGGTTAAGGATATTGGCAAGCGAGCCAGACACAAAGATGGAACTGGGACTGTGTCCTGGCTGTGCCATTTTCTAGCCCTGGTGCCTTTGGACAGGTCATGTAGCTTCCCAGAACCTGTGTTTCCTCTTCTAAAAAACAGAGGTACTGTTGGGGCTGTCGAAAATAAGTAAAGCATTTAACATAGAGCTTGCATAGAGCTTGCATGAAAGTCCTCAATGAGTGTTGTGTGTTAGTTTTTTTGTGGATAAGCTGCCTAGTCTGGGGAAGCTACGGTTGGTCAAAACTTTCTGCCGTGGTTTACTTGTGATTTTCTCTTGGCAGGCCTTCGGCTGGGTGATATCTCCTCCTCTGTGATTCTGTCAGGCCCCAGATGCTCTTCTCACTTAACCTACTGGATTACCCTGCATCTATATATTCCACTGGACTGTTAAGTCCTTGCGTGTAAAGGGTACATTATAAAAATTTCGTTCTTCCAGTATTCATCAACTTACTCAGCACGCAGTAGGCACCAGGCACCAAGTTGTTTGTGGAACTGGCCAAAGAGTGAAAGTGGAGGGAGAAGACAGCAAGTGTGACAAGAAGACTGAAGCTATCCCAAGGTAGAACGTAAAGTAAATCTCCACCTTTTTCTCTCCTGGTAAACAGACACTGTTTTTCCTCAAAGGGATAGGGCTTCTATCTTCTGAGAGAAAGACTTGTCTTTCCCATGGAAGTAAAGGAGTAATGGAGGCTTGGGACCTGGGAAATTTCCTCAGCTCCTGAGGGAAGGGCGTATCCCCCACTACTGAGGGGTGACAGATTGGGTGGAACCACTTACCCGGAGCTTCCTGCCAAAGATGGTGACTTTGCCTTTAATCTGTTCCTTTCTTAGGCGCCACTCAATGGAGTTGAGGCCATTCTCCATGGGCAGGGAGATGTTGCAACGCCCAATGGTGGGGGTGATGGTGCCCGCTAGGACGTGGGGCTCACTGTGGAAGCTGACACCCATCCCATTGGCATACATCACCCTCAGGGTACCGTTATTACAGAGTTGGTAGCTGTTCCGCACTTGATCTGGAGAAATGTAAGTGGGGGTGGGGATAGGGAAAGAAATTATCCACTCTGTTAGTCATAAGAGAACAGAACCCCTATTTTTATAGGTTTCCATGGTACTTTGCAGCTGTCAGTCTAAGGCTGCCTTCAATTAGCACACATACAGTGTTAAGGTGAGTAGCAGAGATGCTACTGATCCGTGGAAAGAAAAACATTATTATTATGTGGCACTCCAGAAATAATTATGCTGTGATATTTTTCTTTTACTCACTGAAGACTGTTAATAGTACCTTTAAAGATGTCTATTGCCTACACAATTTGTGTCAATCAAATCCCTAATCTTTAATATGTATATTTTATCTTAAATGGGCAAAAGAGACTATTTTATTTTTCCTTTTGCCTACCACCTAACCTGAAGTTGATGGTCTAGCTACAGATCGAATCAAGAGAAAAAACAACCTTCCTGCCCTTCATGCTTCTGCTGCTGACTCTGCCAGGATGCTACCACTCCTCAGCAGAACTCTGGAGATTCAAGCACCATAAGGTAGACTGAGCTCGTGGGTGCTGATAACATGCGTTTATCTTCCCAAAGGGAATCTACACTAGTCAATCAGACTTGTGACCTTTTTCCTTATCAAAAAGTCCCAGGAAGGAAATGTGAGTCTGAAACTCCTTTAGAGATATATTGCTTCCTGATTATTTGGGCAAAGGAGTCCAGCTTGGCTGGCTTCTGAGACGTTGGCTTTTGGGATAGTGAGCAAATGTGTATCTGTCACTCCTGCAACTGCAGCCATCATGCAGAAAGACAGAATCTACATCATTAATCATTTGGCAGAACAGAAATAGAGTCATTGAAACAGGCTCTGTCATGGGATAATAGTCCAGAAATGTCACCATTTATCTACTGAGAGGACACTTTTATCCTCTGACAACGGGCTAGCCCACTGACATTATATCTTAATTAAAAGAAAAATTAATCTGCACAATTCCTTTTCTTGCCAGCTCCTGTGCTCGTCCCGGAGTGTGTGTCATGTCAAACAGCGCTAGTAACTATGGGGTGGTCAGAAACCTTTGAGATCCCAGTCTTGGCAAGAGATTGCTAAAGGGCTCTGATTCCAGGACAAGCAACTCAACAAACAAGTGCTTGGAAGAAGAATCAGAATGGGGCCAAAAAAGGAAGAGCCAAAAGGATAAAGAGCCTTGGAGAAGGTAACTATGTATGTTGGGTTGGTGGGGAGTGCTGATGATGGAGAGGTAAGAGCAAGTGGGGATGGCAACTGACATTTTCAGGTAAGTATGTAGACATTCCCAAAGCTCTAGACATTTCATTTAGTACAGATGACATTCTCCTGAATCTGATTAAGTCATTTTCTACAAGACTGACCTCTTGTAGAATTTGTTTGCTGTGGACACTTGACTAAAATAACAAGCTAATGGGTGTTCACAGTCTCTAGAAGTCTTCCCAGGCTTGGCTGGGGTCTGTGGGTGAGTTTAGTGGGCAGGGGGCTTAGGGGCTTACCTTGTACTACTGTGTAGGAGGCCTCCACTGAAGAAAGATTGGTAATGACGGTGACGTCATCATCACGGTTGGAGTTCTCAATGTCAATGGTGATGGACTTCTCCATTTCCCGGTGCAGACTGGTCACCACCCCCGTGGGGCGTGTCACATTGGTCAGGCGGCCCTCGTGGTCATAGCTAGAGGACAGACACACTGGTTTGGAAGCACAGTTACTGGAACTGAAGCCTTTCTCACCACTCAGAACCACACAAGGGCCAGAGAGACTGGAAGGTGGAGTGGCTGGGTAGTGTATCACTCTGAGGCTCCCTGTCACAATCAGCAAGACCTGGCACTGGAGACCATCTGTGTCCTTCCTCTTCCATACTCCTATAACCTCATCCCACTTGCCACCTCAGAGGCTTGGACAGTCAGCCTGGCCCAAATGCATCCACCATGCCTTGGCTCAAACATAGCAGGTCTGGCTGCCTATACCCCTTTCTCAGGTTTTATAGCCCCAGACCAACCACAGGTCCCCAAGCAGCCTTCCTAGACTGTTTTCCCAATGACTCAATTGACTTCAGCACCCAAGTTTAGGTATACCTGTGATCAAGTTCTGCTGCTAGAAAGTTGCCTGAGATTGGCCCTTCTCCTTTATGTATGTCATCTTTTCTCTTAAACTGTGGAGTTAGTTTTTCCATCTCCTTTAGCAAAAGCCTTGCTGTTCCACTTGGTAGGACATTTTCCCCACTCTGGGAGAGCCACTGTAATGAGAAAACTTGGGCCCTCCGTAGGCTCTAGGAAAGAGACTCTTTTTAAGGTCTGGATGTAGAGGCCTTTGAGCTTTCCCACATGAGATGTTACTAGAGACGGGAGGAAGGGGGAACAAAGAAAGTAGTTGGCTTGATCTCTAGGTATGACTCCCCCTGGACTGGGGACAAGGACAAAGTTGGTGGGCTCGGAGTGATGGAGACTAGAGCTTGTATAGCATGTCGGACAGCCGGTGAACAGAACCATTGTGGCTTATTTGACTTTGTCACATCGGACTACAAAAACAAATATGAATGGTGCTTAGCAAACAGTTTCAGAATAAAGGAATGGAGACCTGGTAAGTTATTTGAGAAGAAATTTTGTGATAAGAAATTTTGCTTCTGGGCATGTTTGAAGGCTGAGAACAGAACCACATTAAGCTGGAAGGCCAGTTGGACAAAGGGGATAGGAAGGGGAGAACTTTGAGCAGGGAGCCCAGCTTTTGGCTCTACTCTCATCATTTGCCCAGAGGAGTAGGCAGTGGGTGGTACAGGGAATTTGTGTTAGTGGTTCCACCACCAGGGCTTTCCAGGTATACACGGATGCGAGTCAGGCTCTCCCAGTCAAAGGGACTGTCTCTCAGACAGGTGTACAAAGACATTATTTACTTATAGGGACAAATTAGAATAATGTAAATGGTCATTCACCAGAGATTTGTTAAATAAGGATAGATCCATAAAGTAGAAACCTCTAAAGCCATCAAAATTAATGATAGTGATTTCTATCAATTAGAGTGAAAAAATGTATATATTATTGAATATATATTGAAAATATTATATTACTGAGTGGGAGCACAGAAATATATTCCTCTGATAGTACACAGAGTTGAAAAATAGTGATGTGTAGAAGAAATTCAAAATATAGACATCTCAACATTTAAGATAGTTTTTCTGCATGTGTTTGTATGTTCCCATATTTTAGGAATTATTTCTAACCAATATGCCTGACTTCCATGTTTTCTGACTAGAAACAAAAGGTATTTAAATGAAAGAGTAAAAAGAAAAGATCAGTGGGACTAAGAGATGGTTTTTTAAGAGATAAAATTGACAACCCTTAGCTAGACTCACAAAGAAGAAAAGATGAGAGGACTCAAAATCAGAAATGAAAGAAGAGATGTTACCACTGATACCACAGAAATACAAAGGATCATAAGAGATTACTACTAAGGAGTTTCAATCAGTAATCAAAAGCGTTCCAACAAACAAAACTACAGGGCCAGATGGCTTCACTGGTGAATGCTACCAAACATTCAAAGACTTATTAATAGCAATCCTTCTCAAACTCTTCCAAAAAACAGAGAAGGAGGTAACTATTCCAAACTCATTTTATGAGGCCAGCATCACTCTGCTACCAAAACAAGACAAGAACACCACACGAAAAGAAAATTACAGACCAATATCTCCAATGACTCTAGATATAAAAATATTCAAATTGTATTCATATTTAAATCAAATGTAGAAAATCATATTCAACAGTACCTTGAAAGTGGGATTTATTCCAGGGATGCAAGGATGGTTCAACAAATGTAGAAAAAGCATCTGAAGGAATTCAACATCCATCAGTGATAAAAACTCTCAACAAAGTGGGTATAGAGGGAATGTACCTTAACATAATAGAAGCCCCCATATATGACAGATCCACAGCTAACATCACACCCACTAGTGAAAAGCTGAAGGCTTTTCCTCTAAGATCAGGAAGGAGACAGAACTATTAAGCAAAAAAAAAAAAAAAAAAAAAAAGTTTCCAAATCAGAGAGAAGTGAAACTGTTAGAACCAATAAATTCAGTAAAGTTGCAGGATACAAAAATCAATACATAAAAATCTGTTGTTTCTGTACACTAATAACAAGCTAGCAGAAAGACAATCCCATTTATTATTGCGTCAAAAAGAATAAAAAAACCTAGTAAAAAATTTAACCAAGGAGGTAGAAGATTTCTTATACTGAAAGCTCTAAGACACTGATGAAAGATATTCCATGCTCATGGACTGGAGTAATTATAATGTCCATGTAATTCAATGCAATCCCTAACAAAACTCCAATGACATTCACAGAAATAGAATAAACAGTCCTAAAATTTGTATGAAATCAGAGAAGACTTCTAATGGCCAAAGCAATATTGAGAAAGACAAACAAAGCTAGAGGCATCATGCTCCCTGATTTCAAACTATATTACAAAGCTATAGTAATCAAAACAGTATGGGATGAACATTAAAAATAGACATACACATCAACAGAGCAGAAGAGGGAGCCCAGATATAAACCCACACACGGTCATTTAATTTACCACAAAGGGGCCAAGAATATACAGAGAAAGGACAGTCTCTTCTATAAATGGTGTTGGAAAAACTGGACTGTTACACAAAAATTAACCCAAAATGATAAAAACCTTGAAGACCTGAAACCATAAAACTAGAAGAAAACCTAGGTGGTTAGCTCCTTGACCTTAGTCTTGGCAATTTTTTTATTTGACCCCAAAAGCAAAGGCAACGGAAGCAGAAATAAATAAGTGGGACCGTATCAAGCTAAAAAGCTTCTGCACAGCAAACCATCAACAGAATGAAAAGGCAACCTACCGAATGGGAGAGAATTTGTGAAAATCATATATCTGATAAAGGGTTAATATAAAGAAAAACACCTTATACAATTCAATAGCAAAAAAGCAAACAACCTGATTAAAAAATATACAGAGGATATGAATAGACCCTTTTCCAAAGACACATAAATAGCCAACAGGTACATGGAAAGGTGCTCAATACCACTAATCAATGGCAAATGCAAATCAAAACCATAACAAGGTGTTAGTTCACACTAATCAGAATGTCTGCTTTCAAAAACATAAGAAATAAGAAGTGTGGGCAAGGATGTGGAGAAAAGGAAATGCTTGCACATGGTTGGTGGGGATGTAAATTGATGCAAACACTAGGGAACACAGTAAGGACTGTCCTCCAAAAATCAAAGACTAAACTACCACATGATCTGGCAGCTCCACTTTAGGTATCCATCCAAAGAAAATGAAAACACAAGCTCAAAAAGATATCTGCACCCCACGTCCACTGCAGCATTATTTACAACAGTCCAGATATGGAAACAACCTAAGTGTCCAATGGAATATTACTCGACCATAGAAAGAATGAAATCTTGCAACCTGGATTGCAACAGCTTGCAACATGGTTGGACCTTGAGGGCATTATGCTAAGTGAAATAAGTTAGAAACAAATACCATATGATCTTATACGTGGAATCTTTAAAAAATAACCTGATCTCATAGACACAGAGAATATCTTGGTGGTTACCTGAAATGGGAGACAGGTAAAATGGGCGAAGGAGGTCAAAAGGTACAAATTTCCAGGTATAAATAAGTCATGGGGATGCAACGTACAGTGTGGGGATAGGTAATAATACTGTACTGTATATTTCAAAGTTGCTACGAGAATAAATCTTAAAAGTTCTCATCACAAGAAGAATGTTTTTGGTAACTGTATAATGATGGATGTTGACTAGACTTACGGTGCTGGTCATTTCACAGTACATACAAATATTAAATCATGTTGTACCCTTGACTATGTCAATTTTACCTCAATAAAAATAAGAAAATAAAACATCATAAGTGTTTGCGTACAGGGTGCCTAATGGACTACTCGGTACCAGACAATGCCTTCAGCCCTGCAGGCAAGCAGGGACTGTATGGGGAGTTCCGTGACCTGGGATCCAGGCAAAGATTTCATTCCAGTGCACCTAGACCCGGGTGATGTGCCGGTTGCTATGCT
Organism: Ailurus styani; assembly: GCA_002007465.1. Classification (NCBI taxonomy): domain Eukaryota; kingdom Metazoa; phylum Chordata; class Mammalia; order Carnivora; family Ailuridae; genus Ailurus; species Ailurus styani. The sequence continues at coordinate 7,072,120 of LNAC01000017.1, forward strand.
TCCTAATTAAGGCTGTAATAGAAACTGGAGATTCTACTTTTGGGGAACAGAGGTTTGGGGTTAAGGACTGGATCTCAGGGGCCACAGGAAGAAAAACATGTTCCGTTCTCTTTAACTTTCAAAGAAGAGTGAGTTTCCTACAGCTGTGCTTACTTGCCCATGGAGTATTTTCAGATTCAGGTCTCTCTGCAAGTAAGTCTACACATAGTTGCAAGGAGCTATGTATTCCAGTAATGGGATCTCAAGGCCACTCAGTGGAGCCACTGCAGCCTTGGCCCGTGTGGGGCCAAAGGGGTGCTTTTGAGTCATTTATTCAAGCATTTACTGAGTGCTTACTACATGCCATTGTTCAAGGTGCTGGGGACATGCCTGAGAACAAAATGGTTGAAAATCCCTGCTTCTATGTTATACACATGATGGACAGGGCAAAAATAAACCATGATTTAAAATAAAGAGCATGTCAGATGGTAACAAGTGGTAGGGATTAAAATAAAGGAGGGAGAGAGACAGAGTGAGCGTGTGTAGGGGTGGTTGTAATTTTAAGTAGAGTCCTGGGCCCTTCAGGGATACAGGCTGCTTCTTCCCAGCGGACCATGTGTAAAAGTACTCAACAAAAGGAATTCACCATCTTTTTAGGAGGAACAAGAAAACCTAATGCATTTGAACTCCTACAATTGAGAATCTGCGATAATTGGATTTATCTACATTATCAAAAGGCAGCTCTTTAAGAGAACAATCATGCAGTTTCCATGTAACGTGTGAACTTTTTTTTTTTTTTAAAGCATCCTGCCCATATTTTTATTCAACTAGGGACCCTTCCTGGAAAAATACTTTCCCAGTTAAAGCTAGCGTCTAAAGGTGCACCTAAGCCCGAACTTCTTTATGATGGTCTCTAAGTCAGGCCTAATTCTGACTGGCCTTCGGAGAGTGACATTGTTTTGTCCTCAGTCATGTCAGCCAACAAATTATCTCTGAAATGCACTGGGTCCTTAGGTGGAACTGTTAGAAGGTGAAAATCTAACAGGTGTTGGGGTTATCATATAGTTTTAGCCTAAGTTGGTGTGAGAGCTAAAGATAGCACTCAGATGGTGCCTACAGGGGCAGAGTCACTGGCTGGTAAAGTCTGATCAAGTCCCAGTGCCTGAAGGATACTAGATAGTTCTGAAATCCCAGAATGACAGCTTGGCCCAAAGGGAAAAGAGAGGAAGGGAAAGCAATTATGCAATGCAGGAAATTTCCAGCAGGTGGCAACAGCTTCCTTTCCATGCTCCCCAAACCATTTGCCTACCAACTGGAAGTGAAAATTCCTGAATTTAGGAGTGATCAACAATGGGGTTTTCTATTCTCTCTCTTGTCCCCCATTCCCTCTGCAACAACCCCTCCCCAACTTACTAAGTTCTCAGCCAGCAGCAACACCTCGACAGAAAGCAAGCAAGGACTCCAAATGCGAGCTTAGCCAGATCCTTCATGATCACAGAGAGCCAGATACTTGCAAATTCCATCCCAGTCTCAGCAGGGACTAGGGGAATTACGCCTTAGCAATTTTCCCCAGCCAGCATCCCACTGGTTAATACCTGCGGCACCAGGCAGTGTGACCGAGCACTGGCTGCAGGAGTGACGGAAAACAGCATTTTTTGGCAAAACAAACGGCAGGATTATTAAGTATGAGATAATTGTTAGGGGAAATATGACCAGCTCTCACATCTTTTAATATACCTAGCACTTTATCTGTATTGATCTGCTTCTGCTAAGGAGGAAATTCAGAGTTTATCTACCTGTCTGTGCAATCAAGTGTGCTGCCGGACCTACTGGCAAATTACAGGAGTCCCACCAGGATCTTGCCTTTTAGATTCTAATTTCCGCACCCATGGCAAACATGAATAATCAGCAAAGTTAATGAGCACTTGCTCTCCCAGGTGCTGTGCCTGTCCAATATCCTGAAATTGGAAGGGCAAGCAGGCAAAAGAAATCGCCAGCCCTTGTGGGGAGGATGTTCACTATCAGTGATCCAATAGTGCAAATCACTTAGAAGTCAGGGAGAGGGGACATGAATATCTTGAGGCCACAAGTTGGCATTAAAGTCAGGAAAACAAAGGGACCGAGCAATTCTAAAAGCTCCATGGACAGCCAGTCCTGCTGCCAGCTAGAGTAGGAGTGCTGTCGAGAAATACTTTACAAATGTACTTACTCATAGAAAGTTGTCCATCCTGTTTCATCACTCTTGGTGGCTAGGAGGCCAGTGTTTCCATCGTAGGTCATGAGGCCAAGCTCCAGATTCTGCGTGGACACGACTTTGAGGCCTCCGTTGGTGCCCACGGTGAGGGTGATGATCTGGTTGTCAGGCATGAGCAGGTGGCGGGGCACACCGCTACTGTCCCGGCGGATCTTCAGGGAATTCCCGTTACTGTCAATCAATTCAGTGACATCACTGTCAGCACTGTAAGTGAAATTGTACAAGTACTCCCCGGTCACCAGGCTCATAGTGTACTGGTGGATGCCATCGGCGTTGAAAACATACAACTCCTGTTCTCCAGGGGATGCAGCCTCATACTGGTTGAAAGCGTTAAGAACGGGCTTGTTTTTGCTGACCGCCCTGATCCGAATATTTCCAAGGTCTGCGATGTAGATGGTACCATCTGGAGCTACAGCTAAGGATGATGGGGAATTCAAGATGGCATCGGTCGCGTAGGCATCGTCTCCCGAGTAGCAGTTGCAATTGACATCATTTTTGCAGTCACAGTCTGAGGCTGCCCCAGCTAAAAGGCAGATCTCCCCATTGGTTGTGACCTGGCGTAGACGGTTAATCTTCTTCTCATCCGTCTCAGTGATATAGAGGACCCCAGTGTGAGAAATGGCGATGGCACTGGCTGACTCCAGGGCGGAATGAATGGCTAGTTTGCTGAGGGAGTAGTCAATTCCAGGAACCTGGCAGTGCATGGGGCGTCCCGCGATGATGCTGACTTGGTGATTTTCAGTGATTCGAAGGATGACATTGTTCTCAAGAACATACAAGGAGTTGTCCATGGGGTTGACAGCAAGGTCTGTTGGCCACTCCAGGCGAACCTGTGGATGACATGGCATCAAATTAAGGAGCGGCCTCTAATACGCCCAATGTTTAACAGTAGGGCATGTATATTGGTTTTATGCAGCTTGGGAAAAAGATTTTTTACCCACACTGGATGAGCAGTGTCCGTCACCAAACCACTTTCCCACTGCCCATGTCGAGTGTACATGATGAAGAAGAGGCCATGCAACAAGTATTTCCTGTGATATCATCTACTGTGGCTAGACTAGGTCACCAGCTGTACCCATGATGCTCTTCTCAGTCCCAGATGATTGGACCGAGGTCAGAGTCATTATACACAGTTGTACAGGTAATTCACCACACAAGGGACTAATGTAATCCATCCCATCCTCTGCTCATCAAGCTATGGACCTAAAGAGGCTATGTTCATTTAGAGGCAGCACTTGTATCTAATATACAAAAGAAGCCATGCTGATTTAAGGTGGCCTGACCCAAGGGCCACCAATGCACAGACCGGCTAGTGAACTACCACTTGAGAATTTGCTTGAAGAAATGAACTGGGCCTTTTCTGAAAAACTGAAGTGACCATCTCGGTGGCAAGTTGTCAGTTTGTTGTGCAATTTGAGCTGAAATTAATGAGGTTGACTGAAGGTTGAAAAGGCCCTTATATGAAGGGCAAACATGTATTTTAGGATGTTTGAGGATCCATCTAATAATGTCCAGTTTCTCCGGCTGTACATCTGTGTAAGCCTCTGTCCTCTGCCCCATCAGAGCCCATACTTAAGGGAATATCACTTGGGGGAATGTTGTAGACGGCTGTGCACTAGTTTACTACTGCACAAAGTAAAGGTTTATATAGTGAGGATGCAATCATTTCAGATTAACAGGGAAGTTCTGATTGACATATAACACTGTATAGTACATTCTCAAACCTGCAATAATGATGGAGAAGAGAGGTAATTACACAGTAACTCCTACCCTGTAATCTGCCACGGCTGGAGTGTGTCACCAGCTCCACTTTCTGAGCAGAACTCCCCCCCAACCCCCTCCACCAATCCACCGCTTTCCGTTCTCTCTTGTGCTCTCTCTCATTCCGATCTGACATTTCTCATTCCATCTTGCTGTCTAGTTCATCTCAAGCCTTCTACAGACAAACCTATAATCTGTATCTATAGCTCTTCCTCCCACTCCACTTTCAACCCAAACAGGCTGTAGGTGAGAACTACAGGCCAAGAGCCAGGTGTGGCATAGTGATGAGAAATAACAGAGTCCTACCTGGGCCACATCCATGCTGGAGTCACAGCTCAGTGGCCGGACAGCAGTGAGGTCATTGGAGCCCAGCAAGGTAGAGATGATTCCATTCTGGTCAACCTTCCGGATCATGGTGGCATCGACAAAGTACATGAGCCCGTTCTTGTCTACTGCAATACCTGATCAAGACAAACAGTGGGAGTGGGTCTCTTGGCAAGAAGTAGGGCTTGTGGGTGTAGAGGTGGGGATGCCCTATTGGGCATTACCTTCAAGGACCAGGGACCTTACTGGGTGGATTTGCAGGCTTAGAGCAGTGGCTCTCAACCTTTAAAGGTAACACCCTTTCTCATGAGCACCATGCTGAGACCTGCATAATTCCTGGGGGGGCTGGCTGTTTCACCACCCAACTGAAGAATGAACTTTGGGCTGCAAATAAGCCAAGGCTGCAAATGAATGAATGGGGAAATAACTTGGCATCTGCTCTCTTCAGAAAAGAAGTTATTTCCCAAGTTCATTGCTTGAAAAATTATCGGTAGTAAATTACTTGAATACCCTTCACAACTAATTACAACAATGAGGTTCAGAAACAGTGATTCTTGCTGTCACAGACTCCCAATTCAAAATATATCCTCTAGGAAACATTCCCAATTAAGCCTTGACTCTACTCAGAATGCCCTGGGGGTACACCTGTCCTAGCACTCTCCTGGTAAATGCACACGGTGCTTCTATTTCTTTGGCATCTTCACCCTAGGGCTCAAGCCGAAGGATCCTCATCCTTAATCCACAATGCCAGGTCCTTTAGTGGTAGCTAAGAGTGCTAATAAGAATTGGGCCTTCGAAGGACCAGTCAGTCCTTAACCCTAAGTATCTTTGGTCCTTTTCAAACAGAGATCCTTCGATTCTAAGAACAAACCCTCCCC